>CM029017.1:88645909-88743409 GCA_016801055.1 Panax notoginseng | reverse complement strand
CAATAATAATAATAATAATAATAATAATAATAATAATAATAATAATAATAATAATAATAATAATAATAATAATAATAATAATAATAATAACAGATGACTTATGTTGCTCCAGCGGTCATATGACCAAAATCCATACAAGAGGTTGCGAGTTCGAATCTGAGGAAAGACAGTTTTTGGGAAAAATTCAAAAGACGCCACGTCAGTAGCAGACACATGTCAAATTACAATATTAAATGCCACGTCAGACCTGCCACGGGTGCCATATCAGCAGGTCAACACACATGTGGCGCTTGGGGGTTCAAAGTCTAAATTTTTGAATAGAAAGGGGCTCAGTTTGTGTTGACCGAAAAAAAGGGGCTCAATACCCAAATATTAGAAAAGTTCAGTGATCAACTTTGCATTTAACCCCTTAATTATGTACTGAGTACATGTAGTAACTAATTATGTCATGATGACATTTGTATAGGATATTGAGAATCAAGTATACGGTTTAGCTTACACGCAAGGCAAGTTTTCAAACCCCAACCTTTATTTGAGTTTGTTCTATCTTATTTAATTTTATATTGAGCAAGTAATCCCTAATCCTACTTATATAACTTTATTTATATTCATGCAAGCTATTTACCCTAACTCTTACATTGAGAAGGTTTCCTATCTTTATCTTGTTCCTTAGTATGCAAGTTTCTACATTCTAATACTCTTATGATGAGCAAGTTTTATTGTTCAACTTGCTATAGATTGTGCATGTTCAACAACTCAATTCTGTTACCAAACAAAAATCTAGCCTTAGCTTAATATTGTTCAAGTAATATTTGTTATATTATTCAATGCTTATGCTTTTTAGTTCATTTCTAAGCATGACTTCAATATACAATGTTGATTCATTTATGAATTATTCCATAGCATATTGTTATTATATTTTTGATTCAACTAATCCTTAGTTGATGTTCGTTAAATTCTAAATTACCTTCAAACTTATCCAAACCAAACTTACTTTGATGCGGACTTGTATTCTAAATACTAAGATGAACAACCCTATTATAGGGGATTATTACGCAAAGCTTTTAGATGTTTGTGCACAATACATGGTACGAAGGGCTGATCCCCCTAAGTACGAGAAGTCCCTACAATCTTATGACTGTTTAGGTTTAAGTTAAAAAAATACTTATAACCTTGGACATAGTCCGTGGTCTTGTGACCCTCAGATATATTTTAGATTATGTTTTCAATTATTGATTGTCATTGATAGAGAATATTATTCAGTTCTATTGAGCTTATTCATTTGGCAGTTATTATGATATTATTATTCATTGTCATTTCAAGTGAGCATTTGTTTTGCTCACTCTTGCTTATATAACCATTACAGCTAAAGTTGAGAAGGTCGATGAACCTACCACCAGTAAAGGGAAAGGAAAGATGAACAAGTGTTGAATACTTATAAATCTGTTAATTTTATATTGTCAGACTTTATTTAAATTGTTAAGATGTAATTATTTAATTTTCCGCACTTGATGTTTGTTTTTAAAGGTTAGACAACCTGAGAGATTTTATTGGACTTATTAATGCAACCCTTTAATGGGAAAGTTTATAGTTTAAATGTTATTATATTTGGGTAGTTAGAAATGAATGTTTAGACAGTGAACACCAAATTTTGTGAAAATAAAGTACCCAGATTTGGGGGTGTCACATCCTATATCTATAACAAAGGTCTTGTTTGTTTCTTGCTCGTGGTGCCCCGCCTTTATTCTTTTTTTGGCATGCTATATTGCCACTTCTAGTGGCCTGGATTATATAGGGTCGACATTTCTTATGGTTTCGACCATTTTTTTACCATAATTTTCCTTATTTATATTCCCCTTATTTTCTCGTTTATTCTGTTGCAAAGACGTATTGTTCACTTCTGGTATGAGAGTAAAGCTTCTTGAGCATGCTTGGTGATTTTTCATCAAAAATTCATTCTTTTTCTCTACAACAATGAGATAAGATATTAAGTTGCTCTATTTTGTAAATTTGTCTTGCCTGTACTACTATGAAAGGATCGTGTTGTTAGGATGAAATGTTGAAAGTATCGTTTCCAACAATTCTTCCTCAGGAACATGTTCACCACATTAGGCTAGTTGGGAGTGAAATAATATAATTCCCCTGTCTGTCATTGATTTGCAAATGGTCATAATATACATGAATTACCAACGGTTACAATCATGATACTAGGCTAAGAATTAGGAAATTGATATTACCTAATAAATACAAATAATGATACTAGGCTAAGAATCAGGAAATTGATATTACCTAATAAATACAAATAACTATTTTCTAAATATATACATATTCTATCACACCCCCGCAGTTCAAGCGGAAGGTTGTCATACGTTGAGGCTATCCTTGAAATCTTGAAATAACACCAAAGGAAGACCTTTAGTGAAAATATCAGCAATCTGATAACGCGAGGGGACATGTAAAACGCGTACTTGTCCACGGGCAACCTTCTCGCGAACAAAGTGAATATCCATCTCAATGTGTTTAGTGCGTTGATGTTGAATTGGATTTTCGACAAGATATATCGCACTAACATTATCATAGTAGACCAATGTAGATTTATGGATAGGACAGTGTAACTCCAGAAGAAGATTGTGTAACCAACATGACTCAAAAACCACATTGGCAACACCTCGGTATTCGGCCTCAGCACTGTAGCGAGATAGTGTGGATTGGCGTTTAGAACACCAGGAGAGCAAGTTTGTGCCAAGAAACACACAATAACCAGAAGTAGATTTCTTGGTATTTGGGTAACCACCCCAATCTGCATCTATATAAGAAATCAGAGAAGTAGTTGATGAAGGATAAAGATGCAATCCATAATGAAGTGTACCCTGAAGATATCGCAGGATGCGCCTGAGAGCATGCATATGATCATCCATCGGATTATGCATAAATAAACAGATTTGTTGGACGGCAAAAGAGATGGCAGGTCTCGTGAATGTGAGATATTGGAGAGCGCCTGCAAGGCTGCGGTAGTGAGATGGATCGTCATATGGAGTGCTGATTTTGGCATTAAGTTTCGGTTTAGTATCAACCAGAGTTGGACAAGGCTTACAAGATGACATGCCAGCACGTTCAATAATTTCTTCTGCATACTTTTTCTGAGACAAAAATAAACCCCCAACATGTCGAGTGACTGCGATACCCAAAAAATAACTCAGTGGACCCAAGTCTTTCATAGCAAATTTAGAGCTGAGAGGGGACATGATAGACTTACGAAGAGCAACAGAAGAAGCAGTAAGGATGATATCATCCACATAAAGAAGAATGTAAGCCAACTCCGTATCTTTCTGGTAAATGAAGAAAGAGTTGTCAGACTTGCTTTGAGAGAACCCAATAGAAGAAACATAGTCGTCAAATCGTTTGTACCATGCTCCAGGAGCTTGTTTGAGCCCATATAACGATTTTTGGAGAAGACACACATGATTAGGATGATCCAGATCCTTAAAACCCAAGGGCTGATGCATGTACATTGTTTGTTTTAGTTCACCATGTAAAAAGGCATTTTTGACATCCAACTGATGAATGTGCCAAGCCTTAGAGAGAGCAAGACTGAGCACTATTCGAATAGTCATCGGTTTAACTACCGGGCTAAAGGTTTCGCCACAATCCACGCCAACATGTTGACCTGCACCATCACTGACAAGTCGGGCTTTATACCATTCAAAAGAACCGTCAAATTTTTCTTTATGTATAAAAATCCACATAGACCTCATAACATTAACATCAGGTGGACGAGGCACTAAATCCCACGTCTTATTTTTAATGAGAGCAGTATATTCATCTTCCATAGCCATTTTCCAATTCGGGTCTTGGAGTGCAGATACGGGGTTACGAGGGAGAGGAGACTTTGTGACATGAGTAAGTAAGCCATGGTGATATTTATTATTTGGTTTAAAAATACCATGTTGACTCTATGTAACGGGTTTATTTTCAGAACTCGAAGTGGGCTGGAAAATGGGAGGGAGATGGAGATGTTGTGTTTGGTCTAAATGGGGGCTGAGATCTGACTGGCCCAAAGTGGAAGGTGATGGAGCTGGGTTGTTAGAGGTGGACTGGGCCGGCTGTGGGGGTGAAGAAGCTAAGTGGGCCGAATGTGGAGAAGAGGGATGTGACTGAGGAGAAAGAGTTGGGCTGAAATTGAATTGGAGGAGTAGTGGACTGATGGTGTAATTGGTGTATCACGTAAGGTGATAATCCATTGTCAAGAAAATCATAAGGTGAGGAATTAGGAGTATGTAGCTTGGAGAAGGGAAATTCATTTTCCTGAAATAACACATGGCGACAAACAATAACTTTAGTTGATGATAAGTCATAGCATTTGTAACCACGGTGATTTGAAGGATAACCCAAAAAGACACAAGGTGTGGTACGAGGTTGAAGCTTATTTATCGTAGTAGAAACATAAGCAACCAAAAACTCGTAAGTGAGAGTATGAGGGGTCTTTTTGGTATAGAATTTGTAGTGGCGATTGATAATTGAGAGTTTTACTTGGTAAAATGTTAAGAAGATATGTGGCCATTTGCAATGCATGGTGCCAAAAAGACGGAGGTAGTGAAGCATGAGCTAATAAAGTTTGAATGATATTATTAATGGAACGAATTTTTTGTTCGGCTTTTCCATTTTGGGATGAAGTGTGAGGACAAGAAAAATGAAAAGAAATTCCATTAGCTTCACAAAGACTCAGAAACGGACCATTGTCATATTCTCTACCGTTGTCACATTGGATATTTTTTAATTCCCGTTCAAATTGAGTTTTGATGTAGGCTCTAAGTTTGAGAAAGGTTGAATATACTTGAGATTTTTTGGAGATAGGGAAAGTCCACAAAAATTTCGAATAGTCATCCAAAAAGAGCACATAATATTTGTGACCTAAGGAACTCAAAACGAGAGATGTCCACAAATCACTATGCAAAATATCAAAAGGCATATAAGTAGAATTATGAGAATCAACAAATGGCAATTTAACATGTTTACCAAGCGGACAAGAATGACAAAAACGCAAGTCTCTAGTTTTAGTACATTCAATCAATTTATTTCGCCTAAGGGAGTCTAAAATAGGTGCTCCCGGGTGTCCTAAATGGTCATGCCAAAGAGAAGAAGACAAAGCTGCAAAAGTGGATGGAGAATCGGCTTGAGTATTTGTGGTGGTGGTGGTGGTGGGATATAGGTCGCCCTAACTATCACATCTCATTAGTGCCATCCCCGTCTGAAAGTCCTTTACAGAAAAGCCAAAGGGATTAAATTCAACATAAACTTGGTTATCAGTGGTGAATTTGCGAACTGAAACGAAGTTTTTAATTAAATTTGGGGCATGGAGGACATGTTTTAACACTAATGGAGGGTGGGGAGGAGGTAAATTAGCACTAGCAAAACCACGAATAGGAATAGAATGGCCACTTCTAACAATGATACCATGATTTCTGCTCAAATTAGAATACGATGAGAGATTACCTTCCGCGGATATCATGTGAGATGTCGCTCCTGTGTCCATGTACCATGATGGATCAGGTTGAGCAAGGCTGAGAGTATGAAGAGCTGCTTCAATATCGGTTGGGCTGGGTTTATTTTCATTGTAAGCTGCCTGCTGAGGCTTTGGTCTAAGAAGACCAGGCTGTTGTGGTCTAGGACTGAAAGTGGGCTTCGTCCAACGAGGCTGTTGTGGTCTAGGACTGAAAATGGGCTTGGCCCAATTGTTGTAGGAAGGATATAGAGAAGGAGGGCAAGTCCATGGAGCCCACTGCATCCAAGATCCAGGCTGTCATTGTTGTTGGTGCTGTCCACACCCGCCACCACTGCCAGACCCACCGTATGAGCCACCGCCGGAGTTGCGGCCACCCTTGTCGGAGTTGCGGCCACCAGAATACTTGTTGCTATTTTTATTATTACCATTTTTTCCTCGGTAATTAGTATTATGATGACGATTATTAGGATTATGATTACCTTGAGAAGAATTTTGGTGATTCATATCATCATCTGAATTCTGGGAATGTGCAACAAGGGCAGATTCTTGTTTTGCTCGCTCCAAAATAGTGGTCTCCTCCAAGGCGAGTTTGGAACGGGCAGTAGAAAAACTAGGTAGGCTTTTCTTGTTTTGCATCACAGTGACAAAATTAGAATATTGGTCTGTCAATCCTTGTAGCATTTTCAAAACCATACCTTGATTATTTACAGGAGCCCCGACATTGGCTAGATGATCAGCAAGACTTTTGAGACGATTGAAATACGCATTTGTCGTTGAAAAATTAGCAAGACTTGTGTTAGTGAATTCCTTATTAAGATATAGGGCCCTAGAGTTTTTATTATCATGAAAAAGATCCGCAACACTGTGCCAAGCATGTTCAGCCGAGTCGTCGTCAATGAGAATAGAGGTGAGGATGTCGGATGAGACCGTGGCATAAATCCACTGCAAGACTGCCGCATCGAGCCGTTTCCAGAGAGGTAGATCATTGGCTTTGGCTTTGTCGTACACAGCTTTCTCCGTTGCATCCGTAGGTGGGATGATATGTTCGAGCACGTCATGAACCCTTGCTTGAACCTTGAATAACGCTGCCCATGAATGGTATTGTCCTAACTCCAAGTCCAATGTGATGGGGATGAGAGTTTTCACATTGGTGATAGCTAAGGCAGGATGAAATTTGGGAGTTTCAGCCATGGTGGATGAAACGCAGTGTAAAGGAAGAAGGAGGATGATGGGAAAGGTAATGAAGGTGGCGGAAGTGAGAGACAAAGAAATCTTAAGGCTTTGATACCATGAAATAATATAATTCCCCTGTCTGTCATTGATTTACAAATGGTCATAATATACATAAATTACCAACGGTTACAATCATGATACTAGGCTAAGAATTAGGAAATTGATATTGCCTAATAAATACAAATAATGATACTAGGCTAAGAATCAAGAAATTAATATTACCTAATAAATACAAATAACTATTTTTTAAATATATACATATTCTATCAGGGAGATTATTTTGAACAACATAAAATTATGTTCTGTAATCGACTTAAAATCTAGCAACCTCAAATTTTGTCAGTCGTGTGAAAAACTGCCATTCGATGGTCAAACCTTTCCTTTAATTTGGTTCACAAGCTCAGAGGACTTTTGACAGTTAAGTACTCTTCATGATTCATAAAGATGAAGACACAGAAAAATAGTGACCTTAGAATTTTCTTTCGCATACGCTTTGTTTCTTGTTTCAATTGTTTTTAGCGCTAAGATGTAACTTGGTATCAAGAGCCCATGACATATAGTTTTCTCCAAATACTTTCAGTGTAACAAATTTTAATTTTGTAAAATTTGTCATTTAATTCGTCTCAGCTAATTAGAGACTCGTACTGATAACATGTTATATAACAAAAGAAATTTGGAGATAGAATGCACTGATTTTATTATACATTCATAATGAAATTCTATATAAAAAAATTTCTCTCAAGTTTTCTCTTTTCTTCTGGTATATTCTTCATTCAATTTCTACATTTGAATTTATAAGTAGATGAGAGGAAAAGAAATAAAGAACTGAGTTTTTTATTTATCGACGTACGCATGTTGCATGTTGCATGTTGTGGCAGAGGGAGAAATCTATTTTTTTCCTTATGAAAAAGTGTTTAAAATTCCTTTTACTCAACTAATATATCCTAGTGAGAGTTTAGTAAAACAAATGGTCTAAATATGGATTAATATCCTAATTTTTTTAAAAAAAAAATCATTTTGAGGATTATCTTCTTTACAATTAGGGGATTAAACTCTTAATTTTTTTTGCACTTTGAAGATTGTCTTCTCAATTTTTTAAATTAGTGGATTAAACTTTTAACTTTTTCTGATTACGTATAATTGATAGTACCACGTTAGAAATTGATGACATGGCAACGACATGTGGCTAAAAATGCTTATGTATAATATTGAGTTTCATTTTAACATTTATTCCATTAATTTTTATACCAAAAGGGTAAATATAAGACAAATTTTTTTAAAAAAGTAAATTTAACACATTACAAACTCAGCATCAAAAAATCATCAATAATCAATATAATGATAAATATTTTAAAATGTATAAATGTACTACTAATTAAAATTTTATTATTTCATAATCGTCAATAATCAATATAATGATAATTTTATCATTTTTGATATAAAATTAAGGCATAAATATAGATTAATACCATAGACTTTAAGTTTATTTCATAATCAACAATAACCAATATAATTAATTTTTATTACAAAAGAGTAAAGTTGTCATTAAATTTACTTTAAAAAATTAATAATGATATTACATTTACCCTTTTTGATACAAAAAATTAATTAAATAAATATTGAAATAAGACTCAATATTACACATAAGTATTTTTTAGTCATATGTCGCTATCATGCCATCAATTTTATGACGTTACATTATCAATTTTCTAAAATGACACTATCAATCAGAAAAAATTAAAAGTTTATTCTCCTAATTAAAAAATTAAGAAGACAATCCCCAAACTGGGAAAAAATTAAAAGCTTAACCCCTTAATTAAAAAAATTGAGAAGACAATCTCCAAAGTGAAAAAAAAAGTTGAAGTATTAATCCATATTTAGGCAAAATATTTTTTGAGAGTTTTGTAAAAATAGTACAAATTTAGA
Source organism: Panax notoginseng (assembly GCA_016801055.1). Classification (NCBI taxonomy): domain Eukaryota; kingdom Viridiplantae; phylum Streptophyta; class Magnoliopsida; order Apiales; family Araliaceae; genus Panax; species Panax notoginseng. The sequence continues at coordinate 88,734,747 of CM029017.1, read as the reverse complement.
GGTCAGTTTTGCAGTCGACCTGTTCGGGAACGACTTCTTTTAAAATGATTTATAAGTTAAAATATAAGTTGACTTATAAGTTATTTTAAGTTGTTACTTATAAGTAAAAATATTCGGCATCAATTTGATTCATAAGTTAGAAATCAAGTTAAATCAAGTTATGATGGTGTTCAGTTCATAATGACTTATAAATAAAAATAAATGTAAAGATTACTAAAAAGAACATTAATAAAAAGAGGGACCAAATAGATATTAAATTTGATCAAACTAACTTATTTTAAAATGGGTTATACGTCATTTGTAAATAAATCACAATTAATTACTTATTTTTTTAACATAAAACACAACTTATAAATCAATAAATAAATAGTTGTCAAACACTTTAATAGGGTAAAATGAAAATTGTGTCCCTGAACTTTAGGTATTTTTGGGTATTGAGCCCCTTTATTTTGGTCAACTCAAATTGAGTCTCTTTCTGTTTGAAAATTTGGATATTGAGCCCTTAGGTGCCACATTGGCGTTGACGTGTCACGCGTGGCGTCTACGTGGCACGACTGATGTCAAACTCAATCAAATTAATTCCTAAAAAGATGTCATTACCCAGATTTGATCCCAAAACTTTATGTTTGAGGTTTTGGCCAAGAGACTACTCAAGAACTAGAAGCTTAGCTACTAAATTATCCAAAAAATATTACTATATACTAAATCAATTCATAACAACTAAAAAAAACAAAAAGAGATGACGAACAGAGTGGGAGGAGAATTATTTTGATAAATATTTTATAACGATAGTAATAATAATAATAATAATAATAATAATAATAATAATAATAATAATAATAATAATACATTAATAATAATAATAATAATAATAATAATAATAATAATAATAATAATAATAATAATAATAATAATAATAATAATAATAATAATAATAATAATAATAATAATAATAATAATAATTATAATAATAATAATAATAATTATAATAATAATAATAATAATTGTGATGCCCCCAAAATAGGTATATACAACCCATTTTGAGTCGCCAAATATATGGTACAAAATTCAAATACAAACTTCATTAATACAATACGACAAACGTAAGCTGAGAGTTTTAACATGAATATTATCTCGTAGACAATATCTAAACTCAAATGGAGCCCTCATTACAATTATTATCACACTATTTTATAAAATAGTGATAACTACAATAGCCACCATCTTGGACCATCACTCCATTTCCCGACTAGTCTCAGCTATATTCTCATTTTCTGAAGAGAGCAATAAAAGAAAAGGGTGTGCCCAACTAGCCCAGTAAAGAATATTATGACTAAGATAATGCAGAATAAATTATCATTAGTCTTCAACAGTATATAAACTGATAGGATACAATAGACAACAAGTTTAATTGCAGCGAAACAAGCAATCCATTAGAAAAGTCAAGTAGAGCATGATGTCTACTATTTTCTATGATTTAAAAGTTTATAATCAAAATTTATCTCTGTAACACATCTCGATAAGTAATCCATATAACCGAATTATCCATGCACTACGGCCAAGGATATTCGTTAGTATCATATCCACGAATTATCCATGCACTATGGGTCAAGGATATTCGTTATTATCAGCAGTGGTCATGATCATGCCAAACAACTGTCCATCAATGTACTACGGTCCAATAAGGACTTTTACCACATCATTTGTAATATTACAGGTCATGATTATACCGATACATAATTCCTGGTCATAATCATACCAATCAATAGTCCATCTATGCACTACGGGACAAAGATGACTTTCATTGCAATTTAAGCATGCGGATGATGACAATGATATAAGAATTCAATTAAGTGAGAGCAGACATAAATTTTAAAGATTTATAATTCAATTTATCCAGAGTTCAAGAATATCCAAATTGTCAACTTGATAACTGCTTTGTGGAGTAAAATTCAAGAATAATATTCATATATCAAAAATAATTTGGACAGAAATGAAATTAATTTTTGTCGTGAATAATACCCCGAGTGAATAGTATTCTGTGAATAGTACCGTATGTATGAATAGTACCCATAAATAGTACTCCAGCATGGAAAGTTTAAAATTTAACAAGAATGTCCAAAAAAAATTTTAGTGAAACGATACTAGATGAAACACAAATTTCAAAAATATTCTACCAATTTCAAGAAGTATAGAAGCAATACTTATCAACATAAGTGTAGAATTAGGAATATGAAATGAAATAATATTACTTGCATACTACAAAGTATGGAAGAAAATATTAATTCTTACGAATATTGAACAAAAATAATATCCCTTACCTTAAAAGGAGAGTACTTCTGACTGGTATAGCATGAATATTCTTGAAGAAAACTTACACTATTTGTAATACTCAAAGTTTTCTTAAACTCAAAAGAAATACGCTCAATATTATAGAAAAAGAATTCTCTAATTCTGGTGTGATTTTCATTTCTAAACTAAACATCCTATTTATAGGAGAATGACATGATACTATTTAGGAAAAAAATCACGAACTGCACAGTAAATTTCAGACGATTTCACGGGCGAGAATTCTGATTTCACATGATTTTTACTATGCAATACTATGCAAACAATATGCAATACTATGCAAATACTATGTAGCACTATGCAATAAAATAAAATATAATATATTCTATTTATAAAAAGTTTTCTATTTTATATAAAAAGTTTTCTACTTTACTACTATTGTAATAATAATAAAACAAAAGCTGAGATAACTTTCTACCAACGATTCTGAAAAATGATTAATTGGGGGTCCATGTAATAAGCAATACTTCATAAAAAAATCCATCTATTTATCTCAATTCACTTGGCTTTACTAAATACATTTTTAATAACATTTATTCATCATTAATATTATCACTCACAATATTAACAACCAGATCATTCCAAAGAAAGAGGGGGCTTTCCGATAAGGACTTCTCCTTATTGGCGCACAACCCTTTCTTCGACAGAACTTTCTAGACATTGACAATAATGTAAATAATAATATGAATAACTGTGTCGTCTCAATTATTGATTTAATAATATAAAATATTGTGCATATGATATTGTGACAATAATTGAATCAATATTATGAGATACTATGCATCAACTACTATTGCAATAATTGAGTATAACTGAGTGACTTCTCACATAAGCATTAATAATCAAAGATATTATACAATATCGTGTGCTACTGGGCAACCACGCGTACTACTATATTTCAACCGTTAACGGTAAAAGTTTTGTCGTTATTTTTATAAAAAGGTTATTTCTGTCGCTTTCTAAATTCGACAATAATTTTGTTGTGGGGTCCACCAATGATTGTGTCGTCATACGGACTTTCCTCGACAAAATGAATATTTTCTGACCAAACGAATATTTTATGAAAACTTGCTTACTTTGCAAAATTTATAAATATTACCCATAACTATAACATTATATCAAATCCACACCATATTATTCAAAATAATATTTAGAGAAAATTAAAACTTTATTCCTAAACGTTGGGGTCTTACAACCTCCCCTTCTTAGGAAATTTTATCCTCGAATTTGGTGTATGTACCTGGTATGTCGAAGAGGTGAGGATACCTTGTTTTCATTTCAGATTCTAACTCCCAGGTCATTTCCTCAATATCGTGGTTTCTCCATAAAACTTTGACTTGAGGTATAACCTTTGAGCGTAGAATATGTTCTTTCTTATCCAAGATTTGAACAGGTATCTCTTTATACGTTAAATCTTTCGCTATCTCGTCTAGTTCTAATTCAATAATGTGATTTGGGTCTTCCACATATTTACGTAACATAGATATGTGATAAAGTTATGAACACGAGACATACTTGGCGGTAAGGCGAGTCTATAGGCCACAGTTCCTACTTGATCGAGGATTTTAAATGGGCAAATGAATCGAGGATTGAGCTTTTCTCTCTTTTCAAATCTCGTAACTCCTTTCCATGGAGCAACACGTAACAACACATGATCTCCAATATTGAATTCCACGTCCCTTCGATGAAGATCATCATAACTCTTTTGTCGATCTTGTGAGGTTTGTATACGTTGTCGGATCATTTGAATCTTTTCTATAGTCATGCATACCAATTTTAGTCCCAACAACATTGCTTCACCCACCTCATCCCAACATGCTGGAGAATGACACTTTCATCCATACAACGCCTCGAATAGAGCCATGTCTATACTTGCTTGATAAATGTTGTTGTAGGAGAATTCCACCAATGGTAAGAACTTGTCCCAACTTCCTTTGAAGTTTAGGACACAGAGTCTTAATAGATCTTCAAGAGTTTAAATAGTCCTCTCCGACTGTCCGTCCGTTTAAGGATGATATAACGAACTGAATCGTAAATTCGTGCCCATAACTTTCTGTAAACTAACCCAAAATCGTGAAGTGAATCTTGGGTCTCGATCAGAAACTATGGACACTGGCATACCATGCAGTCTTACAATCTCATTTATGTATATACGAGCAAGACATTCAAGTGAATAAGTTTCTCGTATAGGTAAGAAATGAGGAGACTTGACTAATCTATCAACAATGACCCAAATTGCATCTATGCCTTAAGAAACCTTGGAAAGACCAGTAACGAAATCTATGGTAATGTGCTCCCACTTCTATTCTAGAATTTCAAGTGGTTGCAATGGACCTTTTAGCACTTGATGCTCTGCCTTGACATGTTGACAAGTTAGACACCTTGAGATAAACTTCGCGATCTCTGTTTTCATATTGCTCCACCAAAATGTATGTCGAAGATCACGATATATTTCGGTACTCCCAAGATGGATTAAAAACGGTGTGTTGTGCGCCTCCATCATTATTTTATACTTTAAATTAGAGTCGTTACGAACACAAAGTCTGGAGTTGACTCGAAGTATTCCTTCTTCATCGATTCTTGCTTCCGAAATATCACAGTCTTGCACTTTCTTCTTTATATGCATCAGCTCTAGGTCTATAGCTTGAACAGTTTTAACTTTATCGATTAAAGTCGGTTCTACTCGTATATTTGGCATCATCACGTGGGTCCCTGGAGTCTTTAACTCTATCTCCATCCTTTGCAAGCCATATAAAATGAGCCTTTGCGTTGACAATATCGCACTCATACCCGCATATGATCTTATGCTCAACACGTCAGCTACCATATTTGCTTTTTCTAGGATGGTATTGAATGGTATGATCATAATCTTTCAACAGCTCGAGCCAACGTCGTTGCCACATGTTGAGTTCCTTTTGGGTGAAGAAATATTTGAGGCTTTTATGATCCGTATAGATCTCCACTTTCTCTCCATATAGGTAATGTCTCTAGATCTTTAGTGGGAAAACGACTACTGCCAACTCTAGATCATGAGTAGGATAACTCCTCTCATATACTTTGAGTTGTCGTGAGGCATACGTTATGACTTTTCCATGTTCCATGAAAACACATCCTAACCCTCTGCCTAAAGCATCACTATAGATGAAAAATCCCTTCGAACCAAATGGTATTGTCAGAATAGGTGTTGAAATGAGTCTCCTCTTGAGTTCTTGAAAACTCTTCTCACATTCCTCGCTCTAACCAAATTTTGTATCTTTTCGAGTTAGCTGAGTTAATGGAGTAGCGATTCGAGAAAATTATTCCACGAATCTCTGATAATAACCAGCTAAGCCCAGAAAGCTACGTACTTCGGTCACTAACTTAGGTTGCTCCTAGCTTTAAATTGCTTCAATCTTCGTAGGGTCAACAGATATTCTATGATTTGATATCACGTGCCCAAGGAATGCTACTTCCTCAAGCCATAATTTGAATTTCTTTAACTTGGCGTATAACTTGTTTTCACGATGCTTTTAGAGTATCAACCTCAAATGTTGCTCATGATCTTCACGGCTTTTGGAGTAAATGAGGATGTCATCAATAAAGATAACCACAAAATGATCCAAATATTCTTTGAGTACTTGGTTCAACATATCCATGAAGGCAGCAGGAGCATTAGTCAATCCAAAAGACATGACTAGGAATTCGTAATGCCCTTACCAAGTTCTGAAAGCATTCTTTGGAATGTCATTAGTTTTAATCTTTAACTGATGATATATGGAACAAATATTGATCTTTGAAAGGAATTTAGCACCTTACAACTGGTCAAACATGTCATCAATGCGAGGCAACGGGTACCTATTTTTGATAATGACATGATTCAACTCCCGATAATCAATGCAAAGTGGCATACTCCCATCTTTCTTCTTTACGAATAGAATAGGCGTACTCCAAGGAGACGTACTAGGACAAATGAAACCGATGTCTAACAGTTACTGCAGTTGGGTTTTTAACTCCTGAAGTTCAAAAAGAGCCACTTGATATTGGGTTTTGGAAATGGGTTTTGTACCAGGTTCAAGATCAATACCAAATTCAATTTCACACTCTAGGGGTAGGCCAGGAAGTTCTTCAGGGAATACGTTAGGAAATTTATTAACAATAGAAATATCATTCAAATCTGACATATTTTTGTTTAAGTCCGTGATATAGGCTAAGAAAGATTGACATCCATTTTTCAATAAACGAATGACTTTATGGCTTGATATGATAGTGATTGACTTTAGTGACTTGGTTGTTTGAATTTGCACAATAAGTTGGTTAGGAATATGAAATCTAACAACCTTACAAAAATAATGAATTTTAGCATGATGAGTAGTAAATCAATCAATCTCTAAAATTACATCAAATGCAAGTATTTTCAAAGAGATAAGATCGACAAGTTATGTGAGGGTGCCGTTTTGAATCAAACAAGATTTATAAGCAGTGGATGTAATGAATATTTCTCCCAGCGGAGTTTCAACAGATAAGTCAAAGTCTAATTTCTCTAGAGTCAAATTTAAACGCTGAGCGCAAGTAGGTGAAATAAAAGAATGGGTAGAACCGATATCAAATAAGGTAAAGACTTCACGAGAGTTTATGATTAGCTTACCCGTGATAACTTCATTCGGGTTTCGCACTTTTTAGGAGGTCACAAGAAATGCTCTCCCTTGAACTACCGACTTTGACTTATCTGGGACGACCTTTGGTTCTACCATCCTAGCTAGACTTGACTTCACTACATGACAAAATCGAGCTAGGTGACCTTCTCTTCCGCAATTATAACACACTTTGGGTTGCTGCGTACAGTTTGGACTGATGTGTCCCTCCCTTTCGCGTCTGTAGCATACGACCAGTGGTCGTTCTCCTTCCTTCACAACATGTGTTGGTGCTGCTGTCTTTCCATCATTATTGAATCTCTTATTTTTGAAATTTCCACTTCTATTATCTTGACCAGGATTGCCACCGAAGTGGTTACCATTTCTGGCATGATGATTTCCTCCACGTTTGTTGTCACTGCTTCGATGATCGCTACCACTGGTATTATCATTTTGCCGGCTACTATCTTTTGGTTGGGCTGACTCATTATCGCACTACAATAACTGAGCCCTATTTACAACATCTGAATACAAGTAAAGTTTATGAGAAATGAGGTATTGACGTATTTTGGGTTTCAAACCTCGTAGAAACATTCGTGTCATACGCTCCTCATTATCTACCAAATGGGATGCAAACTGGGATAACTCCGCAAATTTAGCCTCGTATTTCGATACAGTCATATTTTGTTTCTCTAGCTTGATAAATTATATCTCCTTCATGTGACGAATACTTTCAGGAAAGTATTTGTCGTTGAACAATTCTAAGAACTTCTCTCAACACATCTTTAGTGCGGAAGGTTGAGTTTATTTTACAGATTCCCACCAATAATCTGCCTTTCATCGCAACATGAAGGTGGCAAAGGGAACCTTATGCTCCTCGGAGCATCCCAAGATATCAAATATCGTGGTGATTTCCTTAATCCACATATCTGACTTAAGTGGTTTTGGCTTTTCCAAAAACTTCGGTGGTTCCAGCTCCTTGAATTGCTTAGCGGTGACCAGCCGAGAGCTGCCATTGAGTCCACCTGCATTTTGAATAGGAGTCTCTCTCGCTTGGTGTGACTCCCCCAAAATAGGTATACATCACCCATTCTGAGTTCCCAAATACATGGTACATAATTCAAATATAAATTTAATTATACCACTGTCGTGTAAAATACGACAAACATAAGCTGTGAGTTTTAATACACATATTATCTTCTAGACAATATTCAAACTCAAATGGAGTCCTCATTACAATTATTATCACACTATTTTATAAAATAGTGAGGACTACTACAGCCACCATCTCGGACCGTCACTCCATTCCCCGACTAGTCCCGGCTACGTTCTCATTTCTTGAACAGAACAATGAAAGTAAAAGGGTGAGCTCAACTAGCCCAGTAAGAAATATTATGACTAAGATAATATAGAATAAATTGTCGTTAGCCTCCAACAATGTTAAACTGATAGAATATAATAAACAACAAGTTTAACTGCAGCGGAACAAACAATCCATTAGAAGAGTCAAGTAGAGCATGATATCTACTATCTTCTATGATTTAAGAGTTTATCATCAATTTTATCGCTGAGATTCAGCTCAATAAATAATCCACATCACTGAATTATCCATGCACTACGGCCAAGGATATTCATTAGTATCACATCCACGAATTTTCCATGCACTATGGGCCAAGGATATTCGTGTTATCACCAATGGTCATGATCATGCCAACAACTGTCAATCAATGCACTACGGGCCAATAAAGACTTTTACCACATCATTTGTAACATTACAGATCATGATTTTACCGATTAATCTTTGGTCATAATCATACCAATCAACAGTCCATTTATGCACTACAGGCCAAAGATGACTTTTATCATAATATAAGCATGAGGATGATAACAATGATATTAGAATTCAATTAAATGAGAGCAAGGATAAATTTTAAAGATTTATAATTCAATTTATCCGGAATTTAATAATGTCTAAATTGTCAACATGATACTGCTTTGTGGAGTAAAATTCAAGAATAATATTGTGTCAAAAATGATTTGAACAGAAAAGAAATTAATTTTTGTCATGAATAGTATCCCAGGTGAATAGTACTTCGGGAATAGTACCCCGTGAATAGTACCCTGGCATGTAAAGATTAAAAATTATCAGGAATGTTCAGAATAACATTTTCGTGAAAAGATACTAGATGAAACGCAAATTTTAAGGATATTCTACTAATTTCATGGAGTATAGAAGCAAAACTTATCAACATGAGTGTAGAATTATGAATACAAAATGAAATAATATTACTTACATACAATGGAGTATGGAAGAAAATATTATTTCATACGAATATTGAACAAAAATAATATCCCTTACCTTAAAAGGATAGTATTTCTGACTGGTATGGCTAGTATAGCAGATATATTCTTGAAGAAAACTTATACAATTTTCTACACTCAAATCTTCCTTAAACTCAAAAGAAATACGCTCAATATTATAGAAGAAGAATTTTCTGATTCTGGTGTGATTTTCAATTCTAAACTAAGCATCCTATTTATAAGAGAATGACATGTTACTATTTGAAAAGGAAAATCACGGATTGCACGGTAGAAGTTTCACGGTCGCACACCAGCAAAGAATCTATTTTTTTACTATGCAAATACTATGCAGACACTATGCATAATAAAATATAGTATATTCTATTTTTCATAAAAATATAAAACATATAAAAAATATATTTATATATATATATATACTTTATCCATTCCACGCCATCCCCCCCTGTGACAAATATATATATATATATATATATATATATAATAAAACTGAGATAACTTTCTCCCGACTATTTTGAAAAATGGATAAGTGGGGGTCCATATAATAAGCAAAATTTATAACAAATACTTCATAAAAATCTCATCTATTTATCTCAATTCACTTGGCTTCACAAAACAAATTTTTAAATAACAATTATTCATCAATAATATTATAACTTGCAATATTAACTGTCAGGAATAAACATGTGAATGATATTCCTATTTATATATGATTTGATTATGATATATATGAATGAATATGCAAGTATGCTTGCATTAAGAAAAGTTATAAAGTCCTTTGATAGATAATAGAAACATATGTACAAGGACTTAGAATGAATTGATCAAAGATGTTAGGTTTATCCTACATAAGCAAAATAGCTTTGTAAAGTCCTTAAAAAGAAATGATGTACAAGGACTATAAATATAAAAAGATCAAGCATGTTAGGTTGATCTTATGATGTAATAGATAGGCTTGTCTGATCGTCGAGCACTGCACCAGAAATCATAGTTTGCAAGATAGTAGATGTCGGAGTTCGTAGACTGCCAGGAGAGACGAGGAAGGATCGTAGTGTGTTGAGTAGAACTTCCTCGGAGTCGTAGTCTGCTGAGAAAATCATGTTCAGAATCATAGAGACAGTCTGCCTACGAGCCGACCGAGCATCTGCCGAAGCCAAGTCAAGAATCGTAGACTATACTCAGAGTCGTAGAGTTTACTGATCATATCAAAGACAGATATCATAGTCGAGCAAGATCATATGAAGACAACAAGCACGACGGCAGAAATCGTAGAGTGTCAAGATCTGATCTCAGAGTTGTAGTGTCTACACAGCCGAAGCTGAATCATAGATTGTAGAACTAAGGCTTCAATAGATGTGCTCACAATGTCGAGACAGAATCGTAGAGCAAATATGATTCTCAACAAATGAGTACTCCCAAAATATCCACAGGAACGAAGCCTCTGGTTGGTACTGCAAATTAAGATACATCCCACCTAAAGGAAACTAGAGACCACTCAACGAATGGCATGCAATCTAACAGAAGATCCAAGCACCAACCCAATCAACATTCAGATTAAGTTGGGAATCCATTCGAGATAAAGTCTTCCACAAGTTGATTAGAAGATGACTTCAGTATCTGACTAAGAAAAGTCAGCAAGTGCAGTAGCTGTCAAGTAAACAGAAGATAACGATCCTAGAAGCAACCAGGATCGTAATGTTTGCCAAACAAAGAAAGAACTAATGGAGTGTACACAGAGATACTGGTCAGCCTCTGAAGAACAAGGCTAAAGTGATTAAGTATTTGGTCAGTCCAGTGATGATAAGTGAACGGGAGATCACAAGGAGAAAGCGAGATGGACACGCCACAAATCTGAAGTGTTTTTCCATTCAGAAGGGATAAGAACAAAGAGTCAAGCCATGATATCTAAGAACAGTCGAAGCAAACAGAAGTGTTAAAGCACTGCACAAGAGAAGGAAGAGGTGTTCTACATTGAAGATCCAATCAACACTCTTCTAGATCGTAGTGTTGTCTCTACCTGTCAACTAAACACTACGATCAGGTCCAAGAAGATATGCATCAGAATCGTAGAGTTTGAACAGTTGAAGATTGAAGCAGTGGCAACAGTTCAATCTGAAGGTTGGTATTCGGACAAGAGCTTATTGAGAGCATCAATGCAAAAGGACAACCTCTGATCAAGAAAATAGAAGGGGGAAATAAAGCCATCGACCTGCTCGAGACATCAAAGTGATATCTCCAACAGTGTAGGTGAAACAGTAGACTGCAGTGTTAGAAAGTCATGCCATGTCACATCTGCAGTCTGCACCAAGCAACTCGAGATCTGCGAAGCAATTCAAAAAGCCTTTAACGACTACTTTCCAAAGGGAGGATTGGGAAAGAGTATAAATAAGCAAGAGCTTCAAAGATCAAAGGTTGATGGAGTTGCTGAGTTTTGGAGAAATGGTGAACTGATCTAACCAATGTAAAATAGTGAGTGACCAATGAAGGTTTGAAGGCTCACTCTACGATCCACCAAGAACACTCAGAGATAAACAAAGAAAGAAGTAGAAGTGAGAGTTCTACAATGTAAAAGTGAGAGTTCTACTACAAGAAGAGTGTTCTGAACTGCAAAGAGAAAGAAGAGCATCAATGTCATCTTGATGTCCAACATGGGAAGACTCTAAGTACTAGAGAGAAGAGCTTACATTCATCTTAGCAAGTCCATCATGAGAAGGCATCAAATATCAAGAAAGAAGATCACCAACACCATCATGATGTCAAGCATGAGAAAGTTTCTATGTACCTAGTAGAAGAGCTTACAGTCGTCTTAGAAACTCATCATGTGCAGCCATCAAGTATCAAGTAGAATGATCTTCACTGCAGTTCAACAAGGGATCATCAGAAGTAGTTGAGTAACTGAAGAAGCTGAGCATCATGCAACAGTCAACTGCACCTCAAGGATGATCACGACAAGCTGCTAATCATTCAAAGATGAAGAGCTTAAACGACATCTTAGCAGCACCTCCAACAAATAAACAGCATCAACAACAAGAAGCCAGGGACCGAGGGGTCTTTCTCCGTAGGGACTAAATGATGTTCCAAGCTTGTTGGGCTTGAAGAGTTCCTAGGGAACTAGAGAAGTTCCAAGGCTGCTGGCCTTGAAGAGTTCTTAGTGAACTGAAGTCCCAAGGTTGCTGGCCTTGAAGGAATCTTAGTGATTCAGGGTGTTTACCTTCCTTAGTAGAAATCCTGCTAGTTGAAAGCAGAAGAGTGGATTAGGAGCTTGAGTCTTTGAACCACTTAAAACCCCTTGTGTCTTTTATTTTATGTCATTTACATTATGTACTTAACTGCTATAACTGCTATATATGTTTTAACTGCTTACAACCGAACTAACTCTAAGAACAATGTATCTATGATTATGAATATATCAATGAAGGGGATCTTTTACTTATTCCGATGTGCTTGAAAAGATTCTTGTGTTTATCATATGCTAAATCATTAGCAATACAAAATAAATGAGAAAAGTATTTAAAATAAAAAGGATCTATTCAACCCCTCCTTCTATATCTATATTGTGCCTACTGGGAACTAACATTAACAACCAGAACATTCCCAAGAAAGATGGGGATTTTTGATAAGGATTTCTCCCTAATGGCGGACAATTAGGTGACCAAACCCCTTTCCTCGACAGAACTTTCTAGATATTGTCAATAATACAAATAATAATATGAATAACTTTGTCGTCTCAATTATTGATTTAATAATATAAAATATTATGACAATAATTGAATCAATAACGTGAGATTCTATGCAACAATTACTGTAGCAATAATTGAGTGTAACTGAGTGAATTCTCACGTAAGCATCAATAATCAATACCGTGTGCTACTATGCAACCACGCGTGTGACGCCCCCAAAATAGGTATACAACACCCATTCTGAGTCGCCAAATACATGGTACAAAAAGCAAACTACAACTTCAATAATACAATTGTCGTGCAAAATACGACAACACATACTGTGAGTTTAAATACAAATATTGTCTTCTAGACAATATCCACACCCAAATAAGTCCTCATTACAATTATTCAAACACTATTTTACAGAAATAGTGAGGACTGCTAAAACATCTTTCTAGAACCATCACTCCATACCCCGACTAGATCCTGCTATGTTCTCACCTCCTGAGAAGAAAAATGGAACAAAAAGGAAAAGGGTGAGCTCAACTAGCCCAATAAAGAATATTATGACTAAGATAATATACAACAAATTATCATTAGTATTCAACAGGGAAAAATCCGATAGAATATAATCGACAACAAGTTTTAGATCAACAACTGCAGCGGAAACAGCATACCATTAGAAGAGTCAAGTAGAGAATGAATTCTACTATCTTCTAAGATTTAAAAGTCCATCATCAATATTTTACCCCTGTAACATCAATTAATAATCATCTTTAACCAAATATTCATCTTTGCACTACAGGCCAAAGATATTCATTTGTATCACCAGTCAGTCATGTTCATCTCAACATCTGTTCATCTTTGCACTACAGGCCAAAGATATTCATCAGGTAATCATACATCTTTGCACTACAGGCCAAAGATATTCAGTAATATCATCATTTAGGACTGATGATGATAAAAAATATCTTAAAGAAAACGAATCCAGTGAAACAGAAGGACAAATAGTAGGGATTCGTATAACAGTTTATCCAAGATCAATAATACTTCATAATAATCAATTGTGAAGCAGAATTCAAAAATAAAGATCAAAATATGGATACAATCAAAGATAGTAATCATAATAGACATTTTGGACAAAAAGGAAAAATTTTATTTTTCGGTAAATAGTGTCGTATTCGTGAATAGTGCCGTATACGTGAATAGTGCCATATACGTGAATAGTAACTCCGACACAAAAAGTTTCAAATTTGATAAAAAGTTCAACTAATATTTCGGCATAATGATATTGAAGAAAATAATATCATTTAAGAAGAAAATAACATCCCTTACCTCAAAATATCAGTACTTCTGGTCGGAATACCGGTATAAGGCTGAAAGAAACTTGCTCTGATGAATAGACACTCTCAAAGTATCTAAATACTCACAAAATACACTCAATAATCTAGAGAGAGAAAGAGAGAAAACTTGTTTCTGGTGTGATTTTCAATTCTAACATAGCCCTCTATTTATAGGAAAATGTTAGCACGCCGAAGCAGACTTAACTTGCAACTAGGCTTTACCTGCTACTATTCCCACCCACCACATTTGAATAAAAATCTCAGCATATTTCTTCACCAACCAAGAGTGGGGCCCACCAATTCTAGAATTTTCTACCAAAATGATAAACTCCGAAAATTCAACAATTTCTGAACCAGTCATCTCGTAAAATTCATAATAAATCATACGTTCATTTTTAACGGTTCAAAATTTGTGGACATATACTCAACTTATATATGTATAACATATCCAAAAATTACCACGATCCAACGGTCGGATTAAAAATTATAATCCCTGCAAAATATCTCAAAAACCCTGATTTTTAATACCTCCATTCTGACAAAAATACTGATAAAAACCTCAACATTAACCACAAAAATATATCCCTCATTTATATCCACATAAAATAAATATTTCCTTATCATATGAATCAATAATTAATTATTCACAAATAATATTACAGATTTACATTTATGACAACCAAGTCGTTCCCAGGAAAGAGGAGTTTTCCAATAAGGATTTCTCCTTACTGACGCGTAATTAGATGACCAAACCTCTCCTTAGACAGAACTTCCTGGACATTGCCAATAATGTTATCTAATAATAGTATTCAAATAATATGAATTATTGATCTGATAATGGAAAATACTGTGCAGTAACAATTATTGAAACAATAATAATATAAAATATCAACGCAGCAATTATTGAATTAATAAAATATTGAACAATAACTACTGTAACAATTATTGAGTAGTGCCTTCTTACGTAAGAATCAATAATTGGTGTAATACCGTGTGCTACTGTATTTTAACCGCCGGGTATTTCAACAGTGTTAACGGTAACAACTACGCCGTTGTTTATAAACAACTTATACTTGTCGTTTTCTTCATCCAATCGCTTTCCGTTATGGGGCCCACACAAGGCTGCGCCGTCGTACGAATATTCTCCGACAGCAAGAATATTCCACGACCAAACGAATATTCCCCGACAAAATGAATATTTTATAACCACTTGCTTATTTTGTAAAATTTGCACATTTCACCCATAACCAAAGTATTATATCAAATTAACCCCTTATTATTCATAATAATATTTAGAGAAAATTTGATTTTATTTATTAATAAGTTGGGGTCTTACAACGCGTATTACTGTACTTTTATCACCGGGTATTTCAATAGTTAACGGTAAAACTTTCGCCGTTATTTTTATAAAAAGATATTTATGTCGTTTTCTAATTCTGACAATAATTCTGTTGTGGGGTCCACCAATTATTGTGTCGTCATACGAATATTCCCTGTTAAAACGAATATTCTCCGACCAAATAAATATTTTATGACAACTTATTTACTTTGCAAAATTTGTACATATTACCCATAATTATAATATTATATCAAATCCATACCTTAATACTCAAAATGATATTTAGAAAAATAATCTTTATTCATATAAGTTGGAGTCTTACAACCTCCTCTTCTTATGAAATTTCATCCTCGAAATTGGTGTACGTACCTGGTATGTCGAAGAGGTGAGGATACCTTGATTTCATTTCGGATTCTAACTCCTAGGTTATTTCCTCAACATCGTGGTTTCTCCAGAAAACGTTTACTTGAGGTATAACCTTAGAGCGTAGAATATGTTCCTTCTTATCCAAGATTTTAACAGGTACCTCTTTATACGTTAAATCTTCCAATATCTCGTCTGGTTCTAATTCAATAATGTGGTTTGAGTCTTCCACATATTTACGTAACATAAATATGTGAAAAATGTTATGAACACGAGACATACTTGGCGGTAAGGCGAGTCTATAGGTCACAGTTCCTACTCGATCTAGGATTTCAAATGGGCCAATGAATCGAGGATTGAGATTTTCTCTCTTTCCAAATCTTATAACTCCCTTCCATTGAGCAAAATGTAACATCACATGTTCTCCAACATTGAATTCTATGTCCCTTCGATGAAGATCAGCATAACTCTTTTGTCGATCTTGTGAGATTTTTATACGTTATCGGATTATTTGAATCTTTTTCGTAGTCATACGTACCAACTCTGGTCCCAACAATTTTGCTTCACCCACATCGTTCCAGCATACTGGAGAACGACTCTTGTGTCCATACAACGCCTCGAATGGAGCCATACCGATACTTGCTTGATAACTGTTGTTATTGGAGAATTCCAATAATGGCATGAACTTGTCCCAACTTCCTTTGAAGTCAAGGACATAGAGTCTTAATAGATCTTCAAGAGTTAGAATAGTCCTCTCCGACTGCCCGTCCGTTTGAGGATGATATACTGAACTAAATCGTAAATCTGTGCCCATAGCTTTCTGTAAACTAACCCAAAATCGTGAAGTAAATCTTGGGTCTCGATCAGAAACTATGGATACTGGCATATCATGCAGTCTTACAATCTCATTTATGTATATACGAGCAAACTTGGTTAATCTATCAACAATGACCAAAATTGCATCTATGCCTTGAGAAACCTTGGGAAGACCAGTAACGAAATCCATGGTAATGTGCTCCCACTTCAATTCTGGAATTTTAAGTGGCTACAATGGACCTTTTAGAACTTGATGCTCCGCCTTGACACGTTGACAAGTTAGACTTCTTGAGATAAACTATGCGATCTCTTTTTTCATATTACTCCGCCAAAATGTATGTCGAAGATCACGATATATTTTGGTACTCCCAAGATGGATTACAAATGGTGTTTTGTGTGCCTCCATCATGATTTTATACTTCAAATCAGAGTCATTAGAAACACAAAGTCTGGAGTTGACTCAAAGTATTCCTTCTTCATCGATTCTTGCTTCCGGAATATCACCTTCTTGCACTTTCTTCTTCATATGCATCAGCTCCAGGTCTGTAGCTTGAGTAGCTCTAACTTTATCGATTAAAGTCGGTTCTACTCGTATATTTAACATCATAACGTGGGTCCCAAGAGTCTTTAACTCTATCTCCATCCTTTGCAAGTCATACAAAATGGGCTTTTGTGTTGACAATATCGCACTCGTACCCACATATGATCTTCTACTCAACGTGTCAGCTACCACATCCGCTTTTCCAGGATGGTATTGAATGGTATGATCATAATTTTTGAACAGCTCGAGCCAACGTCATTGCCGTATGTTGAGTTCCTTTTGGGTGAAGAAATATTTGAGGCTTTTATGATCCGTATAGATCTCCACTTTTTTCCCATACAGGTAATGTCTCCTGATCTTTAGTGCGAAAACGACTGCTGCCAACTCTAGATCATGAGTAGGATAATTTTTCTCATATTTTTTGAGTTGTCCTAACCCTCTGCATGAAGCATCACTATAGATGATAAATCCCTTCCAACCAGATGGTATTGTAAGAATATGTGATAAAATGAGTCTCCTCTTGATTTCTTGAAAACTCTTCTCACATTCCTCGCTCCAACAAAATTTATTATCTTTTCGAGTTAGCTGAGTTAATGGAGTACCGATTCGAGAAAATTCTTCCACGAATCTCTGATAATAACTAGCTAAACCTAGAAAGCTACGTACTTCGGTCACTGACTTAGGTTGCTCCCAGCTTTAAATTGCTTCAATCTTCGCCGGGTCAACAGATATTCCGTGATTTGATATAACTTGCTCAAGGAATGCAACTTTCTCAAGCCAAAACTCGCATTTCTTCAACTTGGCATTTAGTTTATTTTCACGAAGCTTTTGAAGTATCAGCCTCAAGTGTTGCTTATGATCTTCACGACTTTTGGAGTAAATGAGGATGTCATCAATAAAGACAACCACAAAATGATCTAAAAATTCCTTGAATACTCGATTCATCATATCCATGAAGGCAGTAGGAGCATTAGTCAATCCAAAAGACATGACTAGGAATTCGTAAAGCTCGTACCAAGTTCTAAAAGAAGTATTTGGAATGTCATCAGTTTTAATCTTTAACTGATGATATCTGGAACGAAGATCAATCTTTGAAAAGAATTTAGCGTTGCAACTGGTCAAATAAGTTATCAATGCGAGGCAACAGGTACCTATTTTTGATGGTGACATGATTCAACTCCCGATAATCAATACAAAGTCGCATACTTCCATCTTTCTTCTTTACGAATAGAGTAGGAGCACCCTAAGGAGACGTACTAGGACGAATAAAACCGATGTCTAACAACTCCTGCAGTTGGGTTTTTAACTCCTGAAGTTCAATAGGAGCCATTCGATATGGGGCTTTGGAAATGGGTTTTGTACCGGGTTCAAGGTCGATACAAAATTCGATTTCACGCTCTGGGGATAGGACATGAAGTTCTTCAGGGATTACGTCAGGAAATTTATTAACAATAAAAATATCATTCAAATCTGACGTATTTTTGTTTAAATTTGTGACATGGGCTAACAAAGCTTGACATCCGTTTTCAATAAATGAATGGGTTTATGACTTGATATGACAGTGATTGGTTATAGTTGTTTGGTTGATTGAATTCGCATAATAGGTTGGTTAGGAATATGAAAGCTATCAACCTTATGAAAATAATCAATTTTATCATGATGAGTAGTTACCCAATCAATCCTTACAATCACATCAAATGCAAGTATTTTCAAAGAGATAAGATCGACAGCTAACGTGAGGTTTCTGATTTGAATCAAACAAGATTTATAAATAGTGGATGTAATGAAGGTTTCTCCCAATGGAGTTTCAACAGATAAGTAAATGTCTAATATCTCCGGAGTTAAATTTAAACGTTGAGCGCAAGTAGGAAAAATAAAAGAATAGGTAGAACGGGTATCAAATATGGTATAAAATGTCTCAAGAGTTTATGATTAGCTTACTCGTGATAATCTCGTTCGGGTTCCTTACTTTTTGGGAGGTTACGACAAACGCTCTCCCTTGAACTACCAGCTTTGACCTATCTGGGACGACCTTTGGTGTTTCACTCCCAGCTGGACTTTACTTCACTGCATGACAAAATCGGGCTAGGTGACCTTCTCTTCCTCAATTATAACATGCTTTGGACTGCTGCGTACAATTTAAACTGATGTGTCCCTCCCCTCCGTATTTGTAGCATGCGATCGGTGGTCGTTCTCCTTCCTTAACAACGGTTGCTGGTGCTGACGTCTTTTCATCATTATTGAATCTCTTTTTCTTGAAAATTCCACTTCTATTATCTTGGCCATGATTACCATCGAAGTGGTTATCATTTCTGGCATGTTGACTTCCTCCACATTTGTTGTCACCACTTTGATGACTGCTACCACTGGTATTATCATTTTTCTAGCTGCTCTCTCTTTGTTGGGTTGACTCATTATCACGCTCCAATAACTGAGCCCTATTCACAACATCTGAATATAAGCAAAGTTTGTGAGAAATGAGATATTGACGTATTTTGGGTTTCAAACCTCTTAGAAACATCCACGTTATACGCTCCTTATTATCTACCAAATGGGATGCAAACCGAGATAACTCTATAAATTTAGTCTCGTACTGTGATACAGACATATTATTTTACTCTAGCTTGATGAACTCCACCTCCTTCATGTGACGAATACTTTCAGAAAAGTACTTAAAGTTCTTGGAACTTCTCTCAAGACATCTTTAGTGCTGCAGGTTGAGTACGTTTTGCAGATTCCCACCAATAATCTGCCTCTCCTCGCAACATGAAGGTGGCAAAGTGAACCTTTTGCTTCTCGGAGCATCCCAAAACATCAAATACCTTGGTGATCTGCTTTATCCATGTATCTGCCTTAAGTGGTTCTGGCTTTCCCAAAAACTCCAGTGGTCCAACCTCCTTGAACTACTTAGCGGTAACCATTCGTGAGTTGTCAGTGTTTCCACCTGTATTTTGAATAGTAGTCGTTCTCGCCTGATGTTACATGAATTGCATAAAGCCTCTGAACATACCATCGTTCATCGTTTAGTCGGTGTTGTTATTGATCGTTGGGGACTCAACAGTCTCATGTTCTTCATTGCTTATCTCAACATTTTCAGATGTCATTTTCAAGTACTGCCACAAAACAAGGGTTAATTGACATGCCACATAATTTTATTATATTCTGACTGACCAATTAAATACAAAATGAACATACCTAGGTCATACTAGCAAAGGATCTACCCGTCTCTCCCCTCCTAGTTCTAGTTTCACATCTCAGCTAGGGATCATATCCCTAAGCTTTGATACCAACTGTGACGCCCCCAAAACAGGAATACATCACCCATTCTGAGTCGCCAAATACATGATACAGAATTCAAATAAAAATTTAATTATACAACTGTCGTGCAAAATACGACAAACATAAGCTGTGAGTTTTAATACAAATATTATTTTCTAGACAATATCCAAACTCAAATGGAGTCCTCATTACAATTATTATCACACTATTTTATAAAATATTGAGGACTACTACAACCATCATCTCGGACCGTCACTCCATTCCCCGACTAGTCCCGACTACTAGAGCATGATATCTACTATCTTCTACGATTTAAGAGTTTATCATCAATTTTATCGCTGAGACTCAGCTCAATAAATAATCTACATCACTGAATTATTAATGCACTACGGCCAAGGATATTCATTAGTATCATATCCACGAATTTTCCATGCACTACGGGCTAAGGATATTCGTGTTATCACCAATGGTCATGATCATGCCAACAACTGTCCATTAATGCACTACGGGCCAATAAGGACTTTTGCCACATCATTTGTAGCATTACAGGTCATGATTATACCGAATAATCCATGGTCATAAGCATATCAATCAACAGTCCATCTATGCACTACGGGCCAAAGATGACTTTTATCACAATATAAGCATGAGGATGTCATAAGAATTCAATTAAATGAGAGCAAGGATAAATTTTAAAGATTTATAATTCAATTTATTCAGAATTCAATAATGTCCAAATTGTCAATATGATACTGCTTTGTGGAGTAAAATTTAAGAATAATATTATATCAAAATGATTTGGACAGAAAATGTGACGCCCCCAAAATAGGTATATATCACCCATCATGAGTCGCCAAATACATGGTACAAAATTCAAATATAACTTGATAATACAATTGTCGTGTAAAATACGACAAAACATAAACTGAGAGTTTTAATACGAATATTATCTTCTAGACAGTATTCAACTCAAATGGAGTCCTCAATACATTTATTATCACACTATTTCATAGAATTATGAGGACTACTAATGCTATCATCTGGACCATCACTCCGTTCCCCGACTAGTCCCGGCTACGTTCTTATTTCCTGAAGAGGACAATGAAAGCAAAAGGGTGAGCTCAACTAGTCCAGTAAGAAATATTATGACTAAGATAATGCAGAATAATTTATTGTTAGCCTTTAACAGTGTTAAACTGATAAAATATAACAAACATCAAGTTCAACTGCATCGGAATAAGCAATCCATTAGAAGAGTCAAGTAGAGCATAAAATCTACTATCTTCTATGATTTAAAAAGGTTTTTCATCACTTTTATCGCTGAGACTCAGCTTAATAAATAATCCACATCATCGAATCACCCCTGCACTACGGCCAAGGATATTCTTTAGTATCACAATCATAAATTATCCATACACTACGGGCCAAGGATATGCGTGTATTCATAAATGGTCATGATCATGCCAACAACTGTCCATCAATGCATTACGGGTCAATGAGGACTTTTACCACATCATTTGTAACATTACGGTCATGATTATACCGAATAATCCCTGGTCATAATCATACCAAGTTCATCTATGTACTACAGGCCACAAATGACTTTTAACATATTATAAAAATGAGGATGATGACAATGATATAAGAATTCAATAAAACAAGTTCAAGGATAAATTTTTAAAGATTTATAATTTAATTTATCCAGAAATCAATAACGTCTAAACTGTCAACATGATACTGCTTTGTGGAGTAAAATTCAAGAATAATATTGTATCAAAAATGATTTGGACCGAAAAGTAATCAATTTTTGTCATGAATAGTACCCCGAATGAATAGTAATCGAGTGAATAGTACCCAATGAATAGTAACTTCAGGAATACTAACCCGACATGAAAAAGTTAAAACTTATCAAAAATACTCAGAATAATATTTCATGAAGAGATACTAGATGAAGCGCAAATATCAAGGATATTCTACTAATTTCATGGAGTATAGAAGCCAAAACTTAACAAAATGAGTATAGAATTCGAAATCTGAAACGAAATAATATTACTTACATACTACAGAGTACGAAAGAAAATATTATTTTATACGAATACTGAACAAAATAATATCCTTTACCTCGAAAGAATAGTACTTCTGGCTGGAATATCAGATATAACGATGAAAGGAACTTGCACCGTATAGCAACACTCAAAGTATCAAAATACTCACAAGAATACGCTCGATAATATAGAGAGAGAAGATTTCAGTTTCTGGTGTGATTTTCATATCTAACCTAAGCACCCTATTTATAAGAAAATGCTTAGAACACCAAAGTAGAAAATTTAATAAAATAATAATATTTATTAAAAAATTTCACGCCCACCTCTTGAATTTAATTTCAGCTCATTTTCCACACATGTGGGGCCCACCAAAATGAAAAATATGTTTTAAATATTTTTTGTAACAAAATAAATTTAGACCCAATATTCTGAAACTTTAATAATTCATAATAAATAGCCCTTTTATCAGAAAAATTCGAATCTTATGTCCATTCCATAAGAAATTCAGTTCTCTACAACTTTGTAAGTTTAAGTTTTTCCAAATTTCAAACAGAAATTGACCGAAATCCACACACAGACGATTTTGCAGACTATAATCAAATTTCAGTTATAAATAGGGTCCACCAACACACAAAACATGTGTTAAATATTTTTTGTAACAAAAATACTCTTCCTCCTCATTTACTCATATATAACACATTCATTGTAAAAATATCACCATTATTATATTATTGTAATATAATAATATATTTAAATAAATTATTTTATCAGAAAAGATAAAATATCAATTTTCAACAACTGTCACAATAAAAAATTTTCTCCATCTATATCCACATAAAATGAATATTTTTCTTATCATATAAATCAATAATTAATTATTCACAAATAATATTACAGAATCACAATACTGACAACCAGGCCGTTCTCAGGAAAGAGGGGGCTTTCCAATAAGGATTTCTCCTTACTGGCGCGCAATTAGGTGACCGAACCTCTCCTTAGACAGAACTTTCTAGACATTGCCAATAATGCTATCTAATAATATTATTCAAATAATATAAATTATTGACCTGATAATGGAAAATACTATGTAGTGACAATTATTGAAACAACAATAATATAAAATATCAACGTAGCAATTATTGAATCAATAAAATAAAATATTGAACAGTAATTACTGTAACAATTATTGAGTAGTGCCTTCTTACGTAAGAATCAATAATTGGTGCAATACCATGTGCTACTGTGTTTTAACCACCAAGTATTCCAACAGTATTAACGGTAACAACTACGCAGTTATTTATAAATAATTTATACTTGTCGTTTTCTTCATTCAATCGCTTTGCGTTATTGGGCCCACACAAGGCTGCGCCATCGTATGAATATTCTCCGACAGTGAGAATATTCTATGACCAAACGAATATTTTCCGACAACAATTAATATTTTATAACCACTTGCTTAAAAAAAATAAAAAAATATTCATATATCACCCTTAACTTTAACTTTTTATCAATTTAACCATTTATTGAATAATAATTATAAGAAAAATTAAAAACTTTTATTTCATAAAATTCGGGGTCTTACAATCTCCCCTCCTTATGAAATTTCGTCCCCAAAATTTACGTACATAGGACATGCTCCTTTCTATCCAAGATCTTGACTAGTACCTCCTCGTATGTTAAATCTTCTACTATCTCATCTGGTTCTAACTCAATAATGTGGTTCGGGTCGTCCACATATTTACGTAATATCGATATGTGAAAAACGTTATGAACACGCGTCATACTTGGCGGTAAAACGTGTCTATAGGCCGCAGTTCCTACTCGATCGAGAATTTTAAATGGACTAATAAATAGAAGGTTTGAGCTTTCCTCACATCGTCGATTCTCACTTTTGGAATAACGACTTCTTGCATCTTCTTCTTCATATTCATCATCTCCATGTCTGTAGCTTGAGCAACTTTAAATTTATCGATTAAGGTCGGTTCTACGCGTATATCATCACGTGGGTCCCTAGAGTATTTAACCCTATCTCTATCATTTATAAGTTATATGAAATGGGTCTTTATGATCGACAATATCGCACTCGTACCCGCATACGATCTTCTACTGAACACGTTAGCTACCACGTTCGCTTTTCCAAGATGGTATGGTCAAAACAGGTGCCAAAATGAGTCTCATCTTGAGTTCTTGGAAGCCTTTCTGACATTCCTCGCTCCATTTGAATTTTGTATCTTTTCGAGTCAACTGAGTTAACGGAGTAGCGATTCGAGAAAATCATTCCACGAATCTCTGATATCTAAGCCTAGAAAGCTACTTATTTCGATTACTGACTTAGATTGCTCTCCACTGTGACTCATATCCTAATCTTAGATAGCACGTCACAATGACACCTATCAGTTTACCACCGCATGAATATGACGTTCCCTACAGAGAGTCTGACTTCGATACATTCCATAAAGGAAGTCGCCAAATAGGAGCTAATATACCAACTCCTGTAGTTAGGTTTTTAACTCCTGAAGTTCAATAGGAGCCATTCGATATGAGATTTTATAAATGGGTTTTGTACCGGGTTCAAAGTCGATATAAAATTGAATATCACACTCTGGGGGTAGGCCAAGAAATTCTTCAAGAAATACGTCAGGAAATTTACTAACAACAGAAATACCATTTAAATCTGACGTATTTTTGTTCAAGTCCATGACATGAGCTAAGAAAGCTTGACATCCGTTTTTCAATAAACGAATAGCTTTATGGCTTGAGATGACAATGATTAATTTTAATAGTTTGGTTGCTTGAATTCGTATAATAGGTTGGTTAGGAATATGAAAGCTAACAACCTTACGAAAATAATTAATTTTTGAATGATGAGTAGTTAACCAATCAATCCCTAGAATCACATCGAATGCAAGTATTTTCAATGAAATAAGATCGACAGGTAATGTGAGGGTACCGATTTGAACCAAACAAGACTTATAAACAGTGGATGTAATGAAGGTTTCTCCCAACGGAGTTTCAACAGATAAGTTAAAGTCTAATTTTTCCGGAGTCAAGTTTAATTTTTAGAAACTAAAATTTTTATTTTTAAACCCTAAATAAAAATCCTAGAAAACTAAATTTTTGAAAACCTTAGGGTTAAACCCTAAGGGTTTGCCAAGATTACCAAAGTGCCATTAAAATTGGGATCAAATTATCCAAAATACCCTTTTGTGCATTATTAGAATTTGCCAAGTGTGGGAGTTGGTAACCAACCCTTGACTTTTCCATGTGACTGAAAATAATATATCTCAGCCTCAAATCATCAACCATGTGCATTGCAACGTAATATATATTGATCCAAGAGAGAGAAAAGTGCACATTCTTGATCATTTTTGCACAAACACTCAACCAATTTCTCTCAACTCAAAACCCACGAAATTCCATTGCTAGATCAGTCACAAAATCAGCCCCGCTAACACCCATAACAAAAATCAGAATCAAAATTTATTCATTGTGAGGTATAAACCCTAAACAAAATTTAAACTTTGAACCTCTGTTAGATGTTAGTTTTTTGTGTGTTAAACATGTTGTTTGGTGTATAACTAAGTGATCTTGGTTCATAGATGTTAGATCCATAACATCTATAGGCTCGAATTTGATGTTTTTCAAAATCTGGAAAAATTTCAAAATGTTGTCTGACAACAAATGGCAGACCTCCTAGATCTCATCCTGTTAATGTTTTTTTGTTGTTTTAAGCTTTGATCTTGTAGTATGCTATGGGATCTTTGATCTGGAACTTGAATCAAGGTCATATCATGAACAGAATTCAAGTTATGGGTGGTCAAACCCCAGTGACGGACCATGACCGAACCAAATTTAGGTAACCCAGAACTTGCCCAGAAAGCTCTGACGACAAGTTCATGGGCCCAAATTTTTCATGTTTTTGTTGTTTTGTTTTGTTTGTTGTATCTAGATTGTAAAATGTTAGTTTAACTTTAGATCCATGCTTTTAGAACTTCTAGATATCAAATATGCTGGATTTGGTGGCTGGTTAAACAAGGTCAAACGATCATGAAATCAGTTTTATGGGTAACCCAGAAAAGTGATGAACATAACCTCTGACAGACTTTGACCGACATAGATTTGCTTGCTTTGTTGTTATTGTTATGGTAATTTTATGTAATAGATGTGAGGCCCCCAAATCCGGGTACTTGAAACCCGAACTCGGTGCTTCACGATACCATTTCTATGAGCGGAATAATACTAATAATAATAACAATAATATAAAAGTCAAACTTAATTTACATAATTATCAGAGTCTAGTTCCCAAGTACGTAACCTTTAATACATTCATTACAACCCATGATAGCTAATATAATATCATTGTCATACTAAAGTTAACTATTACATAAGATAACATTCATTCATTCAGCGACCTTTCCCTTTCCCTTGTTCTTAGCAGAGCTCTCTGGTCGTTCACACTTAGCTGAAAACATTTAAATTAAGCAAGGATGAGCATTTGAGTGCCCAGCAACTAATAGCAATTATATATATATAAGCTGAAAGGATTTAAATATTTTCTTTGTACCATTCTTCTACAACCAGTCAATAGTTGTGAAGTATTTTGAATTGATAATAATAATATAACAACTCTCTTTCAAATTTTTGAAACTACATAATGACTATAACTGGGGTTATGGTGACATGTCATGAACATTGTTTTTAGTTTTTGAAAAGGTTAAACAGAAATTCATCTGTAAACCGTTATAACTTACGGGCACGAGGGTGATCAGCCCGTTATGCCCTGCATTGATCAATACTACGTGCAAGAACGAGGGTATCGTTTACTCTGTCCGCCTTGGGCGCATAAAAGTTTTCCCGTGTAGGGATGTTCATACTTTTCTGGGTTCCAAATCAAAGGTTTTATCCTGTTCAACAATAATCTATAATTCAACATATATGTGTACAGGTAATTGACAAAGGTATATCAACATGTGATTAAATACAATGCTTATCCAAGTGGGGACACTTGTTTAACCATTTCTAGAAATTAACGAACAAAATATATATATATATATCTGAATTACCATATACTAACATGTTGATAATCAATGAGCTTATATAATATAAGGTTAATAATCTGTACAGTAATAATATAATTCATAAATATTTTTACTCATGTCCATTGCATAAAGAAAATGCAAAGGTAAGATACTTGCCTGATGCGCTGCTTATAATATGCAACTTTGTTTTATCGCTTATCTCACGACCTATCATTAATAAGATCGTTCGTTCGATTAGAACAATATACTATAACACATAACACTGCTTATTGCAGTCAGCACATATCCTAATCACCTTGGCATATACGTTTAATAACCATTGAATCACAAATAATCACTTATATCTAATCAATTTATCTAAGTCCAGATCAATTTCTGAAATATGTCGGTGTACCGACAACTTTATCGGGTAATTATTGAGTCTAAGACTCTATTCTGTAACTCAATGTCTGTAAGTATCAGTCATATTATTTTTAAATGACTCAATATAATTTTAAAATATTTATTATAATTGATCATAAATTTTCAAACATCGGAATCATATTAAAATGATTTAAATACTAATCAATTCTATTATCATTAATATTTAATTAGTATTAAACTATTAATGAAATTATTTCTAAAATATTAAAGTTATTTATAATAACTTGAAATATTTTTAAAGTATTAAAATTACCCTTAAATGATTTTTAAAACATTTAAAATCATTTCTAAATAATTATCATTATTATCAAAGTATTAATGTTCTATTTGTCAAAATATTAAAAGTCATTAATCATAACTTAAAATATTTTAATTCATTTCTATCCCTCTTAAATGATTTTTAACTTAATAAAACTATTTTTAAACTATTTATTTAATATAATTATTAAATAAATTTAATATTTATTAATAATTACTTAATAATCATTAATATTAATTCTTTAATGAAATTATCCTTTAAATATTAAAAGTTATATTTTATAACTTAAAATATCTTTAAACACTTTATTTTTATTTAAAATAATTATTATAACATTAAAATCATTTTTAAACTAAATTATTTAACATAATTATTAAATAACTTTAATATCATTAATAATAATTAATTAATGAAATTTATCCTTAAATATTAAAAGTCATTAAAAATAACTTAAAATATTTTCTTATATCATAATATAATTTTAAATGATTTTTTAAATATTAAAATTATTTTTAAATAATTTATTTAATATTATAATTAAATAAATTAAATACTTTTAATATTCCAAAAATATTAAATATTTATGAAATATAATAAAAATAATTAAAAACTAATTTTCGGAATTTTTAATAATTTTTAATAAATTATTTTGTATTTTTAATAATTAAAAACTAATTTTTTCTATTTAATAATTAATTTCTGAAAAATATTAAATAATCTGTCGCTAAAGACCACCTATAGCGACAGAACCGTCGCTATAGGTGTTCTTCATGTTCTTGAGCCTTTATAAGGCAGTATCGTGTGTGCTACTTTGACCATCGATTTCTTAGTGTGTTTTGTGTTCCTGGACATGTTGTTTGTCAGAGCTTGTAGTGCTAGTGTAGGACTACACGATCCAACAACAAACATAACCAAACATTTCATAACAAAGCAGATCTGATCGTCCAAAATAGCAGTCAGAGCTGTTCTTCATTTTCTGGGCTACCCAGAAATGAAGAACAGTTCGTGTAGCCATATTTGGGCTTCCACAACTTGAAATATGTGTAATGTTTTTATGATCTATAAGCTACAGTAGGTAACCAATATGTAAGTGAAGAGATCTATTATTTAAAACACATAAAACAACAACATAATCAACATGTATGCTCCTGTCAAATCATGTCAGTCGACATGTTCATATGTTTTCTGGGTTACCCAGAAAACAGAGAACATGTTCGACTTGCCTGGTTTGACCGTCCACTACGATTACTAAGTTTAATGTTTAGGAAATGTTAAGGCATACATGTAGCATCCCCAAATCCCGGTCCTAATCACCAAGGATCTGGTATACTATTTCTATAACTATTGCGGAAGATATAAACATAAATTGTTTATACATTAAACTTTTTCACATCATTCCCAAGGTCTACAACCTTAACTTAATACATACATTCAATATCTTAAAAGATTTACAATGATATTTTCGTCAGAAAATTTAATAGATCTAACTGCATAATAGCTTAATCCTTGACTTTGCCTATGCCTCTGTCTTTACTCGAGCTTTCATCTAAATCTGAAAATTTTTATCATGATATAGCAAGGGTGAGCATCAAATTTGCCCAGCAAGTTTAAATTCAATAAAGATATATCATGATTGAAAGAATTGAACAATAAGCTAGCTAACTTTCAACAATATAAACATTGTGAAAGAGCATGAACAAATTTTCTTAGCTGAACGACCAAGTCAATAAAAATGAATGGTCAAGCATAAACATGAACAGATTAACTGAACCAAATGGTAATGAAGGTGATCAGCATTTCATACCTGATGAACATTTACAATATGCACAACGTGCGAATCAATAATCAATATAGACGTGAATAATTAACAACAATTATTCATTAACATGCTTTGAACATACAACTCAAGTTTGAGTTAAGGAAAAACTTGCCTGATTCGTTGACTACTGCTACGCAGTTTAAGTTAACTTCTTTTGGTAAGACCTATCATTAATAATAAGATTGGTCTTTCAATCAGCATATTCTACTTTGTATCATAATACAATTACTTTGTCAAAAGATTATCTAACACTTACTCAAATATTAGATAACATCCTAACACATCGGTATTATTATCATTCTTGGATAATTATTCAATCACTGTATCATATTCATTATGATTAAACACTTAATCTTTCATATTATAAACTCTTTTCTATAATCCAGCAAAATGTTTATAATTCAGCAAACTGTTTTCTCTAATTCAGTAAGCTGTTTTCTCTAATACTTCAATCCAGCTAGCTGGATTCATAATTCCTTCAACCTAATGACCAATCCAGCAGACTGGATACATAATTCCTTTAATCCAGCAAGTCAAACTGCAATCCAGCAAACTAGATTACAAATCCAGCAACTAGATTGCAATCCAGCAAGTTGGATTCAACATATTTTCAATTCAGTAAACTTCTTTTCAATCCAGCAAGCTGGATTCATCAGATTTTCTAATCCAGCAAGCTGGATTCCATATCCGTACACGAAAATACCAAATCAACTTATTATTTTTCTATCCTTTGTACAACCATGTATACACATATTTCATACACAAAAAGTATTTTTCCAAAATTTTCCAACTTCCTTTGGTATTTTTTAAAAATTATTTTTAGTTAATTCCTTAAGAAATTAGCTACCTCATGCTTAACTCCAGAAATTCCCATCTCTTGGCACAATCTTATACATGTTAACGTGACACTCCAGTTTAAATTTCGTGGCCATCGGAGTTATAGAACTCCGGTTATAGCAATTTTCGTCGGAAAATCACAGAAATTGAAATGGTCATAACTTGCTCATTTTAACTCGAAATGAGCTCATTTTTGGACAGTAGGTACTTTATACCATATATTTTCATGTCCCAAAAGGTCAGAATTTTTCTCACAAATTAAGTTGCCGAAAAACCCTTTTAAAAATTTGGGCAGAAGCTAAATAGCATTTTGCAATTTTTCGTGCTTTATTAAATATTTTCCATACGGAAATCTACAACTCCTTTTTCAGTGATTCCACTTGGAGATATTAGATAACTTATCATAGTACTCTCCCAAATTTTTTCAGAATTTTTAGATGTCCAAAAAATGACCAAACTGCCCCTACTCTTTGACTGTCCAAAACAGTCCAGTTTTTCATAAAATACACAAAACTGTTTTTGCTAAATCAGCCACTACAACTTGTGTACTAAACATTTTTGAGTGCTACCACTTGGGTTTAGTAGCTAACTTACATATCTAGCACTTCCCTTTGACGGATCGCAAAAAGAAGGTGTAGATCAAAAACGGTGAAAATCCAAAGTACATAGAAATTTTAGAGCTTATAAAACTAGAAAAATGACTTTTCTTTATTTTCGATTTCCAACTAAATCAACACCCAATATGGGTAGATCTAAACATTAAACACTCATAAACACATAGATCTAAGGTTTTTGAGTTTAGAAACATAGATTCAAAGTTTGATTTACAATAATCAAAAATTATATAAACAAAAGGGGTTTATACCTTTGATTACCATGCTCTCCTTCTTCTTCTTCCTAGATTTGCTTATGGAGCTTTGATGACTTATCAAAAACTCTCTCTCTTTTCCCTCTAGGGGCTGCCGAATGTGCTTCTCTCTCTCCTCCTCTTGGTTTTGTTTTTGGTAAGGAAAAGAGATGGAAGAGAAAATAAGAAGAATAATAGATGAAAGAGAAAATAAGATAGACTTTTATTAGATATAGATGAATATCAATTATCTATACCCATCCTCCTTTTACTCCCATAAGTCATCCGGCCATGTGTCCTCATTTTGATCCCACTAATTCTCTCTCCTTCATACTTACCAAGAGGTTGCTTACAATAATGAACAAAGTGTTGGTTCAATAAAACAATGACACATAAGGAGGAGTTAACCACCTAATAAAGTAAGTAATTATTACATTCATTCCCTCTTTCCCTTCTCTTCTTATCCGGCCAAGTGGCCTTCTTTTAGGCCAAATTGCTTAGATTTTTATGGCTTTTATTTACCATACTTAATGTCCAAAATGTCCCTCTTCTATTGGGCTAAGTTTTGGGCTCCCAAATAATTCCTTTGAACTTCAAAAATTAAAATGTTTGGACTAAAATAATTAACATGTTTGGGCTATGTAATTTACATAGTCCACTACCTTTCCATCTTATCTCACCTTAAATATTTAATTAGGGTATCCATTCCAAATATTTAGAATTTAAATCACCACTCATGCATATTAAATTCTATAACCCAACTAAACTTGTTTTAATTAAGTTATAAAATTAATAACTTGAGATAATAAAAATATATCTCTTAACTTAATATTATTTTTAATATTATTGTTCTCCCACAAGTGGGCCTAGTTTTGGCCCTTAATTAATCTCATTGAGCTAACAAATTTAATTGTTTTACTTACTAACAAAATTAACTTGGGCTTTCAATCCCTAATTAAATTGGGTCAATATAATACTTGTCCCATACATAATATATTGGGCTAGATTAAATAATTTAATCACCTTAGTCACTTTATCTACAAGTCACATGCTTAATAATTAATTGGGCTTGTTTAAATAATATAACTTCCTCAGTCCATTAAATTTAATTCTCTTGAACTCTAAATAAATTAATGGGCTATGATATTATTATAGTCCAGTACTTTTAATACTATTTTACCCTAATTATTTAATTAGGGTTTTTATTTCTCACTCTAGAAAATAAATTCTTTACTCATGCATTTTTAATTTCATAACCCTTAAGTTATTTAATTCTTCATTCCAAATATATAATTAGGATTATACTAGTTTCTTTTATTTGATTATATAATAAACAAATATAAACCATCACATAATATTCGTATTCACTTACTCACATAATCATTAAATAAATTATGTCATGCTCCACAAATCTCTTAGATTAGGTCACTAGTATATATTTTTAATACTAGAACCACTAAATAACAATAACCATTTTTGTTATTTAATTCTCATACTTAATAACTTATTCAAGTTATACAATTCATATTGTATACTTAAATTTAATTTTCTCATCCTCTCCATAAATTGTTTTCAAACAATATATAATTTAATATATTCAATCACTTATTCAAATATGAATTTAATTTACTAACTACTTTGATACCAATATTCATATCTACATATTGGATCTCATCTCATATTTTAGCTTTACATCAATTGGTATAATATTAAATATTATATCATTATTCATATAACATCTTTCACTTCTCACACTGATTTTGACTTTTCTCCATAAAAAGTCAACTGTTGACTTTGAACAAAAGTCAACCTTTACACATTTTGTGTTTACTGTCCATTCTGACTAATCTTGACGTTGCGGACGCAACCGAGCAGTCCATGCTTCAAAATTCTATCTCTAACTCAAATTTTGAGTTTTCAATTACTCCATTCTTATTGTTAATCGTATTAACTAACGACTTTATACTTATTCAAATTCTTATTTGCCAGTCAAGGCCAACGTTCAAGCTATGTTAATTACTAACATAGTTTTATCTTGATCCTTATATCATTAACTTAATTCATCATTCCTCTTGCTAAAATATTTATAGCACCTTACTAAGTATATATATTTCTATACATATACTCATCTTCGTTTAACCTTATAACATCTCTTCATGTGAAATCTTATCTCCTTAATAAAATTTCCATATGTACTTATATAACATTTCTTAGACTATTCAGTTCATATCGAATTTACAGGTATTGTAATACCTTATTCTCGATATTCCTTCAAGTACATATTAATTCATTTCTAGGGTTTTGAAATTTTGTAACCCATATTTCTTTATTCTCATTCAATTAAGAAACCATATAGGTTCTTCTGAAAAATTTTGAAATCCTTAAAATTTCTTCACAGAAACGTCAATTCCATACACTTATTTTCTGTCTAGGTTAATCTTATAACCTTTAATCCATCATTATAGGATTTTAATAATTATCTAAATTCTCGGGTTGTCACAATACATATGTAGGGTAACCTACATGCTACAACTTAGACACATAATCATTATCATAACACCAATACACTAACAGATCAAGATGGTCAAAGATGTTGTCAGGCCGGTTCCGGGCTGTTTCTGGGTTACCCAAAATCGCCTGGTCATGGCCGGTCAACCATGTTTGACCTTGAATATCTTGCTACTGGCTTACGATCTGACTTTGATTCCAGTTTCAGATCAAAGATCTTATAGCATACTACCATATCAAAGCTTAAAAACACAAAAACCATAACAGGACAAGGATCTACAGCCTCTGACATTCACTGTCAGAACACAAAACAAAAATT
The DNA here is from genome assembly GCA_016801055.1 of Panax notoginseng. Lineage (NCBI taxonomy): Eukaryota > Viridiplantae > Streptophyta > Magnoliopsida > Apiales > Araliaceae > Panax > Panax notoginseng. The sequence goes on along the minus strand of CM029017.1, from coordinate 88,700,030 downwards.
TTCCAGATTTTGCAAAAACTTAAATCCGAGTCTATAGATGTTATGGATCTAAAATCTATCAACCCAGATCATCACTAGACACTACTAACAACATATTCTAACACTTAAACATAACATCTAACAACCGAAAAATTGACAGAAATTGAAGTAGGGTTTATACCTTTTCTTTGAAAATTTTTGATTTCTGGCCTTCTGATCTGCTAGTGATTTTCGTGGGGCTTGTTTATGGAACTGATTTACTAGATGAATTCGTGGGTTAGGGCTTGAGAGAGTTTGCTAGAGTGTTGTGTACAAAATGAGCAAAAATGTACATCTTTCTCTCTCTTAATCCTTTTATACTACTTAGATTCATGCATCTAACATGCAAGGTGTCAAAAGAGATAAGCATTGGCTGATTTTAGGCATGTGCTATAGACCTAGGTTGATGAATTAGCAATCTAGGTTGATGAATATACAATCTAGATTATTAAATAAATACCATAAAGGGTATTTTAGTAAACTAATAAATATTTTAAGGGTATTTTGGTCCATGACACTTGAATCTAGGTTTTAACCACTAGATTTTAATCCTTAATGTATCCCAAATAATTTTTAGGGTTTGAACAATTATATCTAAAGTTCAATAACAATTTAATTATAACTAAATAATTAAGATTAGGGTTTTTAATAAAAATTAGGGTTTTAAAAATATACTTAGGGTTTTCTTGATATAATTAGGGTTCTAATCATTATAATTTTAATTTAGTAATTAGGTTTACTTTAATTAGCAATAAAATCTATCATACGCGTTATTATCCACAGTGACACAATTTCTGACTAATCAAAATCTCTAGTTTAGGTTTCCAATTAGGGTTTCTAATTATTAGAAATTCAAATATAACCTAGGGTTTTAAATTTACAATTAGGGTTTCCTAATTATCATAACATTATGTAACACACAACATAAAAAATATAACATAGTTAAATAACCGTCTTAAACCCACAATTGATTTTCAAATTAGGGTTTAGCCAAATAATATTAGGGTTTTGAAATTAAATACCATAATTGACCAATCATTATCAACACTAATATACTGTACATATTTATAGCACTGAAAATTTAAAATATATTTAATATTATATTATTATTCTCGTACCTTGACAATAATCTAAAATTAGGGTTTGGATTTCATATCTGATTTATTCTTCCTATTTAACCTTAATAATTAAGGTAAAATAGTTAACTTAATAATCTATACTAAAATTCATATAATAAATTAATTATTATATTTATTCAAAAATTACTCCATATATTATTTAAATAATATATGATTATATTTTCATGGAAAATAATTAATAAAAACATTTTTACCATAAAAGTAATTATTATAAGAATAAACTTATATAATAATCAATAATTCTAAAATAAAATTATTTGTAAACATTTATGTAATAAATATATTTTTATTTACCACATAAATACATAATATCTTGTACAAATCCTCATCCTAAAAAAAAAAAATTATACGCAAAATTTCTTATTTATTTATATAGAAAATATCGGGTTGTTACATTCACCCTCCCTTATAAAGATTCCGTCCCCGGAATCACCGTTTTAAAAACCTACACATATACGGTTACATAGCATACACAATCTTTGCAAGTAGATCTCTATCATAATTGATCGAACTGATCTTTAACTATTTCCATAAAGCTTGTCTTTCTGATTAAACGGAAAAATTGGTTTCTAAAAGAACTCAAATTCCTCCTCAAAATTTCTTTAGAAATAAATTACTATATATATGAAAATCATGCATAAGGAAATAAAAGTTATACGAATCACACCTGGGGTTCCAGTGCCAGCTGCTGCCGTGTCCTGGACCGTCATGTTGAAAATCCTCGCAGTAGATTTTGTTGGCTTGCTTGACGAAGTCGGTCCCGTGATTGCCAAAGTCCCGATGCCAGTTCCAGTATTAACACTACCTGCCTCCACCCTCCTCTTCGGACAATCCTTCACCCTGTGCTCAGTCGATTCGCACAGAAAACATCCACTGTTCATTCTAGGATTGGGGCAGTTGGGAGAGATATGGCCCTCCTGCTCGCACTTATAGCAAACGAATTTTCCTTTCAGACACTCCCCAGAGTGGTTCTACCAATAATGTTATCTAATAATATTATTCAGATAATATGAATTATTGCTCCGATAATGGAAAATACTGTGTAGTGACAATTATTAAAACAACAGTAATATAAAATATTAACACAACAATTATTGAATCAATAAAATAAAATACTGAACAGTAATTGTTGTAACCATTATTGAGTAGTGCCTTCTTACGTAAGAATCAATAATTGGTGCAATGCTGTGTGCTACGCCGTTATTTATAAAAACTCAAACTTGTCATTTTCTTCATCCGACAGTTATTATATTATGGAGCCCACAGATAGCTGCGCCGTCGTACGAATATTCCCCAACAGAAAGAATATTCCACGACCAACGAATATTCCCCGACAACAATAAATATTTTATAACCACTTGCTTATTTTGAAAATTTTGCACATTTCACCTATAACTTTAAACTTTTATCAATTTAACCATTTACTAAATAGAAAAATTGAATACTTTTATTTCATAAAATTCGGGGTCTTACAATCTCCCCTACTTATGAAATTTCGTCCCCGAAATTTACGTACCTGGTATTTCAAAAAGTTGAGAATACCTTGCTTCAATTTAAGATTCTATCACCCCGTCATCATGATTTCTCCATTGCTCATCTCCTGTATTTCAGATATCATTCTAGAATACAGCTTCAAAACAAGGGTTAATTGAACAAATTAACATATCACATAATATCCCGATATTATGACTGACCAACAAATAAGCTTAGGTAGGACACACTAGCGAAGGATTTACTCGTCTCTCCCCTCCTAGTTCTATTTTCCGATCTCCGCTAGAAATCATATCCTTAAGCTCTGATACCAACTGTGACGCCCCCAAAATAGGTTCATTCCATCCAACCCATTCTGAGTCGCCAAATACATGGTACAGAGAACAACTACAACTTTATTACAACAATTGCCATGCAAAATACAACAACACATATGCTGTGAGTTTGGATACAAATATATACCAACTGTGACTCATGTCCCAACCTTGGATAGCACGTCACAATGACACCTTACATAAAGGTATAGTTAAAAACTATTTTAGAAATTAGAATATTTGGGAAGTGCTCAAGGAAAACCTCGTACATGGGAGACCATGCTTCTAGGTTATGATAGTTATCATATGGCCACAAAATTATCCTTGGTTGACCCAATAGACCCCAAAGAAAAACGAGAAGATTACTCTCATATTCTTTCCAATGGTGAGTCTTCTCTTGACATATCATTATCTCCACTGTCTCTAACTGAGAATTATACTTCAAACAAACATCAAGATTATATAGGTAGTGCTCGTAGATATACTCGACAAGTGGATGTGCACAACCATGTCTTATGATGACACGAGGTTGTATGTCGTTAGACATCTTGTATGATAGTGGCAAAACACCCTTCCAACGTTGGGTACACCTTACCCTATTGGATTCACCAAATAAAACTACTAAATGAACTTTTCTATACTGCTTCAGAAGAACCTCCACAGCTAGAGACCACCGTTCTATTTCCCTGTTACTCTCGCTCGACCTAGCTACACTCTTATTACCATAGTTGCAGCAGAACGAGCAATCCATTAGAAGAGTCAAATAGACCATAAAGTCTATTATCTTCTCCATGTTAAAAATCCACCAGCAATGTTTTATCCCTGTAACATAAATAAACAGTTCCCATCCACATTCATGTGAATAACTCATAATCATATTTATGGTTCTAAATTCTTCTTCTCATCCAGTACAAAGATAATTTTCATTACTTGTCTTTACCTGAAACATCAAAGATCATGGTTATACCAAATCACAGTTCCTGTTCATAATCATACTAATAAATTCATCTTTGCACTACGGGCCAAAGATATTCATCAACAGACCATCTTTACACTACATGCCAAAGATATTCATCAATAATTCATCTTTTCACTATGGGCCAAACATATTCATCAATAAATCATCTTTGTACTATGGGCCAAAGATATTCATATCTTAAAGAAATATATAATCATTTCAGAATTTATATAAACAATAATTATAACCATATTGATCAATTCACCTTTGCACTTAAGCTAAAGATATTCAATTATAAATTCAATGGTCATGATCATACTAGTCACAATTCAACTTTTTACTATTGGCCAAAGAGAACCCTAGTCATGATCATACCAATAATTTACCCATCTTTACACTCTAGTGAAAGAGAATTTGAATATCAGGGTTATAAAAATGTTATATATGATAATAAAATCAATATAATCAATACATAGTTTTAATCTCCAGAGTAATATTCATAAATCAACTATAATTTAGTTAGAAAAAGAAATCAATTTTGTAGTGAATAGTACCCATGAATAGTAACTCGTGAATAGTAACTCGTGAATAATAACTCATGAATAGTAACATGTCGTGAATAGTAACTCGTGAATAGTAACTCATGAATAGTAACCCCAACATAAAAAAGTTCCAAATTTGATAAAAATTTCCAACCAATATTCCAGCATAATGATATTGAAGAAATAATACTGTTTTCGAATAAAATAACATCCCTTACTATCCCTTACCTCAAAAGAGCAGTACTTCTGACTGGAATAACGCTGAATGAACTTGCACCGTATAGCAACACTCAAAATACTCACAAGAATACACTCGATAATATAAAGAGAGAAATAGAGAGAAAACTTGTTTCTGGTGTGATTTTCAATTCTTACCTAAGCACCCTATTTATAGGAAAATGCTTAGAACACCAAAGCAGAAAATTGAATATAATAATAATATAATTACAAAATATTCAATCCCACCTCTAGATACTTGAATTCAGCCATTAACATGTGCAAGTAAGGGCCACCAAAGTACAAAAAACGTTTTTCTAAAAAAAATCATTTAAACTTTCAAAAATCAATTATTCTGGAATTTTGGAACTTCGATAATTCATAATAAATAGCCCTTTTATCAAAAAATTTAAATCTCACGATTTCTTATAAAAAATTCAATTCTCTACAACTTTGCAAAGGAAAGTTTTTCCAAATTCCAAATAGAAATTGACCGAAATCCACAAACGGACGATTTTACAAGCTATAATAAGTTTTTGGTCAAGAATTGTGTCCACCAACACACAAAACATGTGTTAATCATTTAATGCAACAAAAATACTCTTTCTCCTCATATACTAATATATCCAACATTCATTGTAAAAATATCATTATTATTATATTATAAAATATAATAATAAATTTAAATAAATTATTTTATCAGAAAAAGATAAAATATTAATTTTCAACAATTGTCACATTTAAAAATTTTTTCCATCTATATCCACATAAAATCAATATTTTCCTCATCATATAAATCAATAATTAATTATTCATAAATAATATTACAGAATCACATTACTGACAAACAGGCCGTTCCCAGGAAAGAGGGGGCTTTCCAATAAGGATTTATCATTACTGGCGCGCAATTAAGTGACCAAACCTCTCCTTAGACAGAACTTTCTAGACTTTGCCAATAATGTTATCTAATAATATTATTCAGATAATATGAATTATTGCTCCGATAATGGAAAATATTGTGTAGTGACAATTATTGAAACAACAGTAATATAAAATATCAACGCAGCAATTATTGAATCAATAAACTAAAATACTGAACAGTAATTGTTGTAACCATTATTGAGTAGTGTCTTCTTACGTAAGAATCAATAATTGGTTCAATACCGTGTGCTACTGTGCAACAACGCGTATTACCGTGTTTTAACCACTGGGTATTCCAACAATGTTAACGGTAATAACTACGCCGTTATTTATAAAAACTTAAATTTGTCATTTTCTTCATCCGATAGTTATTATGTTATGGGGCCCACAGATAGCTACGCCGTCGTACGAATATTCCCCAACAGGAAGAATATTTCACGACCAACGAATATTTCCCGACAACAATGAATATTTTATAACCACTTGCTTATGTTGAAAATTTTGCACATTTCACCCTTAACTTTAAACTTTTATCAATTTAACCATTTACTAAATAGAAAAATTGAATACTTTTATTTCATAAAATTCGGGGTCTTACAATTGTTGTCAACGTCGGTATTTTTATTTGTCCCTTTCTGTTCTTGTCTTTTGGTGTTCTCGTGTTAGGTGAGATTTGTTTGAAAATATAAGTTTGAAAAGATCTGACATGTATATGTCAACAATTTGACTATAAGAGTCGCTAGTTGGTATTTTTAAATGATTGCACCAACTCAATCGATAAAAGGTTTGTTTAAAGACCTAGTGATGTGACACTGTTTAACTGGTCTGCAAAACCAAAATTCGTTAGGGTCCGGGTGCTTGATTAAGCGGAGGGAAGGTGTTAGGCACGTCTCGACTTCCATGATGATACGGTTACTGCCACTTTTCAATTTAAACTTTTATCTGAATGTGTGTGTATGTGTAGGTCTATGTGCAGTTTGTTTGGAAGTAGTGCTATGCATCGTTCGCACCTATATACAAAGGGTTTGACTTTTGTATAAAAGTTTAATTTTAACGAGATATGGAAGTGATGTTTTATAAAATAGGTTTTTTCAAACCCTTGTGCTCAATAGTAATTGAGGCCTTTGATACATCCATTTTATTATGTGTTCGGCTTGATTGCTTTTATTCTTTTCAAGATACAAAGCATCTTTGAGAAAATAAGATACATAGCAATGCCGAACTCCTTGTGGGCATGAGAACCATCTAAGGAAATTCAGACAACGTGAATAATTTACAAGCTTGTTGCAGCTGAAAATGTCCATCACAGAAACCGAATCTAGATTCAGGAACTGAATATGTGATCACATGATTCCTAGGCTCACATGATAAAGCAATATGTACAAAAGCTAAAACAAGAACTAGATTTGAATAAATCTAAACTATTTCAGCTTCATCGGTTCCAGTTTAGTCACCATGAATCGGTTAAAGTGTGAAATAGCATGATTGAGACAAATCAAGGCCGTAGCAAAAGCTAGAAAGCGAATTAGATTTGAGTAAAACTAAACATTCCAACTTTAACGGTTCTAGTTTAGTCACCATGAACTTGATAAAGTGAGAAATAGTCAAATTTAGGCAAATCTAACCCGCTGGCTGAGAAACAGTCATATATATATATATATATATATATATATATATATATATATATATATATATATATATATATATATATATATATATAATAAGCGGTAAATGGCCACGAAGTGATCTCTAGGCCTGACTTGTAGCATCCCCAAATCCCGGTACTAATCACCAAGGATCTAGTATACTATTTCTATAACTATTGCGGAAGATATAAACATAAATTGTTTATACATTAAACTTTTATACATCATTCCCAAGGTCTACAACCTTAACTTAATACATACCTTCAATATCTTAGAAGATTTACAATACTATTTTCATCAGAAAATTTAATAGATCTAACTGCATAATAGCTTAATCCTTGACTTTGCCTATGCCTCTGTCTTTACTCAAGCTTTCATCTAAATCTGAAAATTTTTATCATGATATAGCAAGGGTGAGCATCAAATTTGCCCAGCAAGTTTAAATTCAATAAAGATATATCATGATTGAAAGAATTGAACAATAAGCTAGCTAACTTTCAACAATATAAACATTGTGAAAGAGCATGAACAAATTTTCTTAGCTGAACGACCAAGTCAATAAAAATGAATGGTCAAGCATAAACATGAACAGATTAACTGAACCAAATGGTAATGAAGGTGATCAGCCTTTCATACCTGATGAACATTTACAATTTGCACAACGTGCGAATCAATAATCAATATAGACGTGAATAATTAACAACAATTATTCATTAACATGCTTTGAACATACAACTCAAGTTTGAGTGAGAAAAAACTTGCCTGATTCGTTGACTACTGCTACGCAGTTTAAGTTAACTTCTTTTGGTAAGACCTATCATTAATAATAAGATTGGTCTTTCAATCAGCATATTCTACTTTGTATCATAATATAATTACTTTGTCAATAGATTATCTAACACTTAATCAAATATTAGATAACATCGTAACACATCGGTATTATTATCATTCTTGGATAATTATTCAATCACTGTATCATATTCATTATGATTAAACACTTAATCTTTCATATCATAAACTCTTTTCTATAATCCAGCAAAATGTTTATAATTCAGCAAACTGTTTTCTCTAATTCAGTAAGCTGTTTTCTCTAATACTTCAATCCAGCTAGCTGGATTCATAATTCCTTTAATCCAGCAAGTCAAACTGCAATCCAGCAAACTAGATTACAAATCCAGCAGCTAGATTGCAATCCAGCAAGTTGGATTCAACATATTTTCAATTCAGTAAACTTCTTTTCAATCCAGCAAGCTGGATTCATCAGATTTTCTAATTCAGCAAGCTGGATTCCATATCCGTTCACGAAAATACCAAATCAACTTATTATTTTTCTATCCTTTGTACAAACATGTATACACATATTTCATACACAAAAAGTATTTTTTCAAAATTTTCCAACTTCCTTTGGTATTTTTTAAAAATCATTCTTAGTTAATTCCTTAAGAAATTAGCTACCTCGTGCTTAACTCCAGTAATTCTCATCTCTTGGCACAATCTTATATGTCTTAACGTGACACTCCAGTTTAAATTTCGTAGCCATCGGAGTTATAGAACTCCGGTTATAGCCATTTTCGTCGGAAAATCACAGAAATTGAAATGGTCATAACTTGCTTATTTTAACTCGGAATGAGGTCATTTTTGGACAGTAGGTACTTTATACCATATATTTTCATGTCCCAAAAGGCCAGAATTTTTCTCACAAATTAAGTTGGCGAAACAGCCCTTTTAAACTTTTGGGCAGAAGCTAAAATAACATTTTGCAGTTTTTCGTGCTTTATTAAATATTTTCCATACGGAAATCTACAACTCTTTTTTCTGTGATTCCACTTGGAGATGTTAGATAACTTATCATAGTATACTCCCAAATTTTTCCAGAATTTTTACATGCCCGAAAAATGACTAAACTGCCCCTACTCTTTGACTGTCCAAAACAGTCCAGTTTTTCATAAAATACACAAAACTGTTTTTGCTAAATCAGTCACTACAACTTGTGTACTCAACATTTTTGAGTGCTACCACTTGGGTTTAGTAGCTAACTTACAAATCTAGTACTTCCCTTTGACGGATCGCAAAAAGAAGGTGTAGATCAAAAACGGTGGAAATCCAAAGTACATAGAAATTTTAGAGCTTATAAAACTAGAAAAATCACTTTTCTTTATTTTCGATTTCCAACTAAATCAACACCCAATATGGGTAGATCTAAACATTAAACACTCATAAACACATAGATCTAAGGTTTTTGAGTTTAGAAACATAGATTCAAAGTTTGATTTGGAATAATCAAAAATTACATAACAAAAGGTATTTATACCTTCGATTTTCATGCTCTCCTTCTTCTTCTTCCTAGATTTGCTTATGGAGCTTTGATGTTTCACCAAAAACTTCCCTTCCCCTCCTCCATGGCTGCCGAACCTATTCTTTCTCTCTCTCTCTAGTTGGTTCTTATGTTGGCTAAATGGAAGGGATAAAAGAGAAAGAAACAAGATAACTTGTTATTAGATTAGATATTTGTTTAATACTTCTCTTCTTTTCCACAAACCAAACCACCCATGTGGCTTCTTTTCTTCCTCAAAACCCATCCGGCCATGTGGCCTAATATTTCTCCCACTCATTCTCTCTCTTTCCTTAATAATCATTTTGTTAGATATGTGGGAGATTAGTATGTAAGGTGGCTTGATTAAAGAGATGACACATGGGGAATAAGTGGCCAAGCTAATTAGTGACACCTAGCCAATCTTGTACATATCTTTAGAAAATGTGGTCCTTATCTCTTTACTTGCACACTTGGTTAAGAATGTTGGCAAAATAAAATGGTGACACATGGCTATGTTGGTGGAACAAATATTGCCAAATGAATTAACCATGTGCTTAATTACAATCTTCAACAAATCTCTTCCTTCCTCTCCTTGTAACATCCGGCCAAATGGCCTTATCTTGACCAAGTTTTGCTTGATTTTTATTGCTCCACTTAGTATAACAAATGTCTAAAATGCCCTCCATAATTGTGCCAACACTTGGGCCACCATTTATAATCTTTTGGGCTTCTAGATTAATTTCTTGGGCCATGAAAATAAATTAGGTCCAATACTTTTAATATTCTCATTCCCTAATTATTTAATTAGGGTATCCATTCCAAACATTTAGAATTTAAGTCACCACTCTTGTATATTAAATTCTATAACCCAACTAAACTTGTTTTAATTAAGTTATAAAATTAATAACTTGAGATAATAAAAATATATCTCTTAACTTAATATTATTTATTTTTATTCTCCCACATGTTCCTTAACAATTGGGCTCACTTGGACTTAACATTTAATTCATCTGGCTTTCCAAATAAAATATTTGGACTTCCTAACTAAAATATTTGGGCCATAAAATTAATATGATCCATTACACTAAATTTCATCTTACCCTACTCATTTCATTAGGGTTTCTATGTACTCAAGTTAAATATAAATTCTTACCCAAGTACACTTAATTTCTTAACCCAATTAAACTTACATGCCCTTAATTTCTTAACCCAATTAGACTTGCTATAATTAGGTTATAAAATTAATTAACTGAGATGTATAAAATAAATCTCTTAAAATTAGTATATATTTTAAATATCATAACTCTCTCATCCCATAACCCGTAAGTTATTTAATTCTTCATTCCTAATATATAATTAGGATTACACTTGTTTCTTTTATTTGTCATCACATAATATTCGTATTCACTTACTCACATAATCATGAAATAAATTATGACATGCTTCACAATTCTCTTAGATTAGGTCACTAGTATATATTTAATTACAAGGACCACTAAATAACAATAACCATTTAGGTTATTTAATTATCATACATAATAACTTATTTAAGTTATACAATTTATATTGTATAATTTAATTTAATTTCCTCCTCCTCTCCATAAATTGTTTTCAAACAATTTATTTATATATTAAATATATAAATTTAATATATTCAATCATTTATTCAAATATGAATTTAATTTACTAAGTACTTTGATACCAATATTCATATTACATATTGGATCTCATCTCATATTTTAGCTTTACATCATTGGTGTAATATTAAATATTATATCATTATCCATATAACATCATATCATAACATATTTCACTTCTCACTCTAATTTTGACTTTTCTCCATAAAAAGTCAACTGTTGACTTTGACCAAAAGTCAACCTTTACACATTTTGTGTTTACTGTCCATTCTGACTAATCTTGACGTTCCGGACGCAACCGAGCAGTCCGTGCTTCAAAATTCTATCTCTAACTCAAATTTTGAGTTTTAAACTACTCCCTTCTTATTGCTAATCGTATTAACTAACGACTTTAAACTTAGTTATCTTCTTATCTACCATTCAAGGCTAACGTTCAAGCTATGTTAATTACTAACATAGTTTTATCTTGATCCTTATATCATTAATTTTATTCATCATTCCTCTTGCTAAAATATTTATAGCACCTTACTAAGTATATATATTTCTATACATATACTCATCTTCGTTTAACCTTATAACATCTCTTCATGTGAAATCTTATCTCCTTAATAAAATTTCCATATGTACTTATATAACATTTCTTAGACTATTCAGTTCATATAAAATTTACAGGTATCGTAATACCTTATTCTCGATATTTCTTCAAGTACATATTAATTCATTTCTAGGGTTTTAAAATTTTGTAACCCATATTTCTTTATTCTCATTCAATTAAGAAACCAAATAGGTTCTTCTTAAAAATTTTGAAATCCTTAAAATTCCTTCACAGAAACGTCAATTCCATACACTTATTTTCTGTCTAGGTTAATCTTATAACCTTTAATCCATCATTTTAGGATTTTAATAATTATCTAAATTCTCGGGTTGTCACATGCACCCCTTCTTCTAAGAATTTCGTCCCCGAAATTAAAGTATACTAATCTCTGCTTATTCTCTTGATCAAAACTAGGTTTTTAACTTAACCTTTACAATTTCCTCCTTTGAGGATTTCTCATCTATTATCACATTTCACCTTAACTACTCACTAGGAGTTTACATCTTCTAAACATTCAGCAAAACTAGGTTGTCATAATAACCTTTACTCAATCATCTTAGATTCTACTCGTACGCAACGAGTTCACAATATTTCATATCCATCATCACCTTCTATCACAACATTACTCTAGAGAGTTTAAAAAAAAACTTTTCATATTTGTCTGAGGGATCATAAAAATCATGAACTTTGAGGTTTAGGGTATTTCTACCTGCTACCTCTTTCAATTAAGAAAGAAAGGTACTCTACCTCTGAAATATTTTATATTTGGTATGTTTACAATCACAAAGAAGGTAAACTACCGATGCGGGTACTTTAGAGGATCAGTCTGTTGTACCTTAGTAATCGGAACGACTATATGCGTTCTTAGATTGGAGTATTTTATCCAATTAATATATCCCCATTTTCAGGGTTGTTCACCTCAGACTTATCATAAGACTCCGCACCAAAACAATTTGGTTCGGCATAAGCTTTCAAAGAATACTTTGAATTTCATAAATATTTGTCTAGCTGAATCAAATAGCTTAGACGCATATCAAATAATTTGAATTTCAATCGAAACATGTTTCTGTCCAAATTTAATTGGCACTTAACTTTTCTTTAAAATTCTGAAAATCATTTTAGGACGTCATGATACCGCACTGTATTTACAGTACGTTTGAGGATTCCGTCATTGTGAGACTTTGTCATACTACATCATTCCATAGTGGGCTGACGATCTTTAGATCACATACCACACTAGGTAATTCTGCATTGATAACTCCATCATTTTTATCATCTCTGCACCAGGTTGCATGATGCATTAATGATATAAAAATACATTTTGACATCTCAAATTATTTTCGTCTAGCCGAATCAATTGGCCTAGACTCTTCTTTAAACTGTTCAAAAACCTTTGAAAATCATCTTTGGTGTCATCATGCCACAACATGTAACGATGTGTTAGTGGCCCGAAGTCCACACCTACACACTTGTCACCATGTGTCGAGGATAACAAAAATTCATTTTTAAAAGCACATCAGTGCGAATTTAGCTTGATGTCAAAAACTTTGAAGTCTAGCATAGCTAGAAGATTTGGAATACCTATGCTTCCACCATCAACTTCAATTTCTCTACTGATCTATTTCTTAATAAGTCTATCTATTTCTATCATCTTCAATGCTCCAATCTCAACATAACTATACCAGTTCGTCAAACTTACCATACATTATGAGTTCAGGAACTTTCCACAATCATATGAGTTTAAGAACTTGTCCTAGTCAGACCTTTGGCGTCCATTCGCCGAGGGGTTCATAAACATTTCATATAATTATGAGTCACGAACGTACCATAAGTATGAGTTTTAAGAACTTGTACTTAACCTTATATTCTCTATCTATTCGTTATACACATGAGAAAAGAATCACCTTATCCCCATGCATATAACAAATAGCGCGACATTAGGTTCCAATGATTATCAATGTAAGAAACTAAGTGGTTGTCAAACCAAACTCGGCCACTAATCAATATAGGAAGCTAAGCGAACAATTCCCCGCCCATACAAAGAATCGGTCAACCTAACCACTATATCGACCAAGAAGCTAAGTGATTCTAAAACCAAGTACAAATTCCCTGCCCATACAAGGAATCATACAACTCAGCTGCTGACTTGAGTCCTCAATTGAAATCCCACACCATTCTTACTTTCTCTTTTCTTAATACGAATTTTCTTTAATCCGTATCTTAACATTTGCCACTCTTTTCTGAGTTTACATCGTACCATTTCATAGTACCTTCTCTTTATAGCGTCAGGCTATATCATTCCAATCACTTAACATATCTTATGTTATTCAATGATTTAATCTGATCACGTCGTGATCTTATTTAGTAATCATTTCTCTTTATAGCGTCAGGCTATATCATTAACATATCTTATTTAGTACCTTCTCTTTATAGCGTCAGGCTATATCATTCCAATCACTTAACATATCTTATATTATTCAATGATTTAATCTGATCACGTCGTGATCTTATTTAGTAATCATTTCTCCTTATACTTACGATCGTTTTATTTTACGATCTTCTTATTCTTCTCTTTAATCATATTATATTATGATTTTATTAACACTTCTCATCTTATAAACATAGTCTATTTATTATCACTTTTCATCTCTATTATTGGAGTCAGGTAACTTTGGATTCTTATCCTTATAGCTCTTCAAGATTCTTCTTTGAATCTTAATTATCTTTCTCTTTACTTAATAATGAATTTCCAAAAATTCATCTCTTATCACTTAAACTCTATTCGAGTTTATTACTTATCATCTCTCCGCGGTTATATCCTAAGGTACACCTACCTAAGGTTTATAACCTACAGCTCTGATACCAACTGTAGCATCCCCAAATCCCGGTACTAATCACCAAGGATCTAGTATACTATTTCTATAACTATTGCGGAAGATATAAACATAAATTGTTTATACATTAAACTTTTATACATCATTCCCAAGGTCTACAACCTTAACTTAATACATACCTTCAATATCTTAGAAGATTTACAATACTATTTTCGTCAGAAAATTTAATAGATCTAACTGCATAATAATTTAATCTTGACTTTGTCTATGCCTCTGTCTTTACTCGAGCTTTCATCTAAATCTGAATTTTTTATCATGATATAGCAAGGGTGAGCATCAAATTTGCCCAGCAAGTTTAAATTCAATAAAGATATATCATGATTGAAAGAATTGAACAATAAGCTAGCTAACTTTCAACAATATAAACATTGTGAAAGAGCATGAACAAATTTTCTTAGCTGAACGACCAAGTCAATAAAAATGAATGGTCAAGCATAAACATGAACAGATTAACTGAACCAAATGGTAATGAAGGTGATCAGCCTTTCATACCTGATGAACATTTACAATTTGCACAACGTGCGAATCAATAATCAATATAGACGTGAATAATTAACAACAATTATTCATTAACATGCTTTGAACATACAACTCAAGTTTGAGTTAAAAAAACTTGCCTGATTCGTTGACTACTGCTACGCAGTTTAAGTTAACTTCTTTTGGTAAGACCTATCATTAATAATAAGATTGGTCTTTCAATCAGCATATTCTACTTTGTATCATAATATAATTACTTTGTCAATAGATTATCTAACACTTAATCAAATATTAGATAACATCGTAACACATCGGTATTATTATCATTCTTGGATAATTATTCAATCACTGTATCATATTCATTATGATTAAACACTTAATCTTTCATATTATAAACTCTTTTCTATAATCCAGCAAAATGTTTATAATTCAGCAAACTGTTTTCTCTAATTCAGTAAGCTGTTTTCTCTAATACTTCAATCCAGCTAGCTGGATTCATAATTCCTTTAATCCAGCAAGTCAAACTGCAATCCAGCAAACTAGATTACAAATCCAGCAGCTAGATTGCAATCCAGCAAGTTGGATTCAACATATTTTCAATTCAGTAAACTTCTTTTCAATCCAGCAAGCTGGATTCATCAGATTTTCTAATTCAGCAAGCTGGATTCCATATCCGTTCACGAAAATACCAAATCAACTTATTATTTTTCTATCCTTTGTACAAACATGTATACACATATTTCATACACAAAAAGTATTTTTTCAAAATTTTCCAACTTCCTTTGGTATTTTTTAAAAATCATTCTTAGTTAATTCCTTAAGAAATTAGCTACCTCGTGCTTAACTCCAGAAATTCTCATCTCTTGGCACAATCTTATATGTCTTAACGTGACACTCCAGTTTAAATTTCGTAGCCATCGGAGTTATAGAACTCCGGTTATAACCATTTTCGTCGGAAAATCACAGAAATTGAAATGGTCATAACTTGCTTATTTTAACTCGGAATGAGCTCCTTTTTGGACAGTAGGTACTTTATACCATATATTTTCATGTCCCAAAAGGCCAGAATTTTTCTCACAAATTAAGTTGCCGAAACAACCCTTTTAAACTTTTGGGCAGAAGCTAAAATAGCATTTTGCAGTTTTTCGTGCTTTATTAAATATTTTCCATACAGAAATCTACAACTCCTTTTTCAGTGATTCCACTTGGAGATGTTAGATAACTTATCATAGTATACTCCCAAATTTTTCCAGAATTTTTACATGCCCGAAAAATTACTAAACTGCCCCTACTCTTTGACTGTCCAAAACAGTCCAGTTTTTCATAAAATATACAAAACTGTTTTTGCTAAATCAGTCACTACAACTTGTGTACTCAACATTTTTGAGTGCTACCACTTGGGTTTAGTAGCTAACTTACATATCTAGCACTTCCCTTTGACGGATCGCAAAAAGAAGGTGTAGATCAAAAACGGTGGAAATCCAAAGTACATAGAAATTTTAGAGCTTATAAAACTAGAAAAATCACTTTTCTTTATTTTCGATTTCCAACTAAATCAACACCCAATATGGGTAGATCTAAACATTAAACACTCATAAACACATAGATCAAAGGTTTTTGAGTTTAGAAACATAGATTCAAAGTTTGATTTGGAATAATCAAAAATTACATAACAAAAGGTATTTATACCTTCGATTTTCATGCTCTCCTTCTTCTTCTTCCTAGATTTGCTTATGGAGCTTTGATGTTTCACCAAAAACTTCCCTTCCCCTCCTCCATGGCTGCCGAACCTCTTCTTTCTCTCTCTCTCTAGTTGGTTCTTATGTTGGCTAAATGGAAGGGATAAAAGAGAAAGAAACAAGATAACGTGTTATTAGATTAGATATTTGTTTAATACTTCTCTTCTTTTCCACAAACCAAACCACCCATGTGGCTTCTTTTCTTCCTCAAAACCCATCCGGCCATGTGGCCTAATATTTCTCCCACTCATTCTCTCTCTTTCCTTAATAATCATTTTGTTAGATATGTGGGAGATTAGTATGTAAGGTGGCTTGATTAAAGAGATGACACATGGGGAATAAGTGGCCAAGCTAATTAGTGACACCTAGCCAATCTTGTACATATCTTTAGAAAAAGCATGAAATGGTCCTTATCTCTTTACTTGCACACTTGGTTAAGAATGTTGGCAAAATAAAATGGTGACACATGGCTATGTTGGTGGAACAAATATTGCCAAATGAATTAACCATGTGCTTAATTACAATCTTCAACAAATCTCTTCCTTCCTCTCCTTGTAACATCCGGCCAAATGGCCTTATCTTGACCAAGTTTTGCTTGATTTTTATTGCTCCACTTAGTATAACAAATGTCTAAAATGCCCTCCATAATTGTGCCAACACTTGGGCCACCATTTATAATCTTTTGGGCTTCTAGATTAATTTCTTGGGCCATGAAAATAAATTAGGTCCAATTGGGCTCTTAACTTAATATTATTTATTGTTATTCTCCCACATGTTCCTTAACAATTGGGCTCACTTGGACTTAACATTTAATTCATCTGGCTTTCCAAATAAAATATTTGGACTTCCTAACTAAAATGTTTGGGCCATAAAATTAATATGATCCATTACACTAAATTTTATCTTACCCTACTCATTTTATTAGGGTTTCTATGTACTTAAGTTAAATATAAATTCTTACCCAAGTACACTTAATTTCTTAACCCAATTAAACTTACATGCCCTTAATTTCTTAACCCAATTAGACCTGCTATAATTAGGTTATAAAATTAATTAACTGAGATGTATAAAATAAATCTCTTAAAATTAGTATATATTTTAAATATCATAACTCTCTCATCCCATAACCCGTAAGTTATTTAATTCTTCATTCCTAATATATAATTAGGATTACACTAGTTTCTTTTATTTGTCATCACATAATATTCGTATTCACTTACTCACATAATCATGAAATAAATTATGACATGCTTCACAATTCTCTTAGATTAGGTCACTAGTATATATTTAATTACAAGGACCACTAAATAACAATAACCATTTAGGTTATTTAATTATCATACATAATAACTTATTTAAGTTATACAATTTATATTGTATAATTTAATTTAATTTCCTCCTCCTCTCCATAAATTGTTTTCAAACAATTTATTTATATATTAAATATATAAATTTAATATATTCAATCATTTATTCAAATATGAATTTAATTTACTAACTACTTTGATACCAATATTCATATCTACATATTGGATCTCATCTCATATTTTAGCTTTACATCATTGGTATAATATTAAATATTATATCATTATCCATATAATATCATATCATAACATATTTCACTTCTCACTCTAATTTTGACTTTTCTCCATAAAAAGTCAACTGTTGACTTTGACCAAAAGTCAACCTTTACACATTTTGTGTTTACTGTCCATTCTGACTAATCTTGACGTTCCGGACGCAACCGAGCAGTCCGTGCTTCAAAATTCTATCTCTAACTCAAATTTTGAGTTTTAAACTACTTCATTCTTATTGCTAATCGTATTAACTAACGACTTTAAACTTAGTTATCTTCTTATCTACCATTCAAGGCTAACGTTCAAGCTATGTTAATTACTAACATAGTTTTATCTTGATCCTTATATCATTAACTTTATTCATCATTCCTCTTGCTAAAATATTTATAGCACCTTACTAAGTATATATATTTCTATACATATACTCATCTTCGTTTAACCTTATAACATCTCTTCATGTGAAATTTTATCTCCTTAATAAAATTTCCATATGTACTTATATAACATTTCTTAGACTATTCAGTTCATATAAAATTTACAGGTATCGTAATACCTTATTCTCGATATTTCTTCAAGTACATATTAATTCATTTCTAGGGTTTTGAAATTTTGTAACCCATATTTCTTTATTCTCATTCAATTAAGAAACCAAATAGGTTCTTCTTAAAAATTTTGAAATCCTTAAAATTCCTTCACAGAAACGTCAATTCCATACACTTATTTTCTGTCTAGGTTAATCTTATAACCTTTAATCCATCATTTTAGGATTTTAATAATTATCTAAATTCTCGGGTTGTCACATGACTAGAATGTGTGTGTGTGTGTGTGTATATATATATCGCGTGACTAGGGCTGCCGTGGGGCAGGGGCACATGAGGGCGTGACTGGAGTGGCCAGGGGGCCGTGACTGGGGCTGCCATGGGGCAGGGGTTCGTGAGCGCATGATTGGAATGGTTGCCAGGGCAGGAGCTCGGTAACTGAACAGTCAAGAGAATGGATCTTGAGCATCTTGAAGATTGATGGTTCTGTATAGATCCATGTCGTCATCATTTTCATTATCATCTTTAGTGGAACTAGAATTTTTGGAGAAGGAAGAAGCAGACTCTGATGCTTCAACTTCTTCATGCAAATTATCAATCCTTTTGTGGATTGCATCAGCAAGTGCTTTTAGCTATGCAGTTGAACATTTATTGACACTGGAAATATCAACGGGATGAGAAGGTCTTGTAGGAGACTTCACTGGTTTTGATTTACTAGAGGAACTATCTGTCGGAACAGTACTGACTAGAAGAACTTTTACAGGAGCAATGGGAAATTCCTTTTGAACTTGCCCCACAATTCTATCGACACCGAATTTATCCCACCATTTGATAAAAAACTGGCGGGACACATAAGCAATTGGAGATACTGAGGTTTGGGTCGTCGGATTAGAAGACGACGGAGACTGAAAAGTGGTGACTTCATATGGAGTGAGAATGGCATATTACCATTGCAGAATCCAAGGGATTTTGTATTTACTAATGAATAGAAGGAAAACTGAGATTCCCTCATGTTTGGACTGATATTTATTGTGATTGCTGGAATGACTGAGTTGAGCTTTAAGAGGATCTAGGAGAAGCTCAAAACAGGAACCAAATCTAGACCGCCAAAGGGTGAACCAGAATGGGATTTGACTCTTGAATTTGTGGTCAAATTGTAGGAACCACGAATGACTATGATCCTTATTTTGATGGAGGAAGATCTTGTTCCAGGCCTCAATGTAATCAAAGTAGCAATATGAGCTAGTTTGATTAGAAAGTTTCCTAAGATCAGAAGGATGGCCTCCCCAATCGGAATAATTAAGAACTTGCTTAATGTAAAGCGAATGATAAAGAATCCTAGATTCATTATCTTTGGCAAAAATAGGTTTAATGAAGATTGACTCTGTTTCAATTAGGATATCCTTATAATACGCAAGGGATTTATAAGGAGCCCACGGAACGAAATGCCATCCAGTAGGAAAATACTAGGCAGCGAGTTTAACTGGATCATCTTTTAGCTTCATGTGGAGTTCTAAATGGAATAAATGTTGTTCCCATTTAAGAAGATACTCAGAAGAGGGGTAACTGGGTTTGGAAGAGGTTGCCCTCGTTTGATTACAAAAAGGATCAACTGGTTTAGGTGGACTAGCTAAAACAGATGAAAAGGGCTTAGGGACTGTTGGTCAATTTCGCAATCAATAGATTTGTGCAAGTGTACATAGTCAACAAGTAATAAAGTGATAAGATAGAGTGTCGATCCCACAGAGAATTCTAATCAATAAATTCTAACTACTAGCACTATATCAATCCAATTTCATTTAAACAACCATAAAATGTAATTTTTCAAATTAAGAAAACTAAATTAAGCAATTAGAAGAGATTATTCTAAAATAAATCAAACAAATAAAAACTAAGATTTAACGAATGAATTCAGATAAATAAAGATTAAGACTACAATATCCCCAATTATGAACTATAAATTAATTATCCAATTATCCCAATTATTATGCCTACTGAATTGTTAACAGGAATTCTCAAATGCCAAAACTCTTTTTCCAAGTGATCAATTGACTTCTATTTAATCCAGATTAATTTTGCTATATTCCTATGCAAAACAATTGAATTAAACTCCTTCAATCCCAATTCCTTATGCGTTACATGCGGTGAACATATATTTCCATTCAATTCACAAACCTAATTATTCACTATGCAAATAACTAAGTCACACATCATCATGCCTAGTTTTAACCCTAGAATTCCTCTTTCAATTACTTCTAGAGTAACAAGGTAATTACTGGCCAAATAATTAATCAATAAATATAAGGCAAGATAAACAATTCTCTTCAACACAAATAATTGGAATAAATCATATAACTAAATTATAGCCATAAAAGGTTCAATTGAAAACTTAATTAAAGAATTAGTTCATAACAGAAATAAAAACCAACAATCTTTTGCAAAACATCCTTAAGGAATTACACAAATTGAAAATAAAGAGAAGGAAAAAAACTCTAGAGCCAATCCTCAATCTTCAAGTAATCCCTTGCCTAGCCTCCGATTGTTGTTGATAAGTC
This sequence comes from Panax notoginseng, assembly GCA_016801055.1. Lineage (NCBI taxonomy): Eukaryota > Viridiplantae > Streptophyta > Magnoliopsida > Apiales > Araliaceae > Panax > Panax notoginseng. Next base: position 88,678,458 of record CM029017.1, on the reverse strand, counting down.
CTCTACTTCAATGAAAATAACCCTTATATATTTCTCATCTTGTAGCACAATCCTTTTCCAAATCAACTTGTCAAATAACCTTCTCTTTAGCAAGTCAAACAGATAGTCAAACGCGCGACTTGGTCAACAAACATCACAGCCCAGCGCCCCGGCTCTGGGGAAAGAACTAGACAGAGCGCCCCGGCGCTATACTTCAAATTAATTACAGAAATGCCATTGAACCACTAAAACTCCCAAATTGCCCCTGCAGCTCTGAAATATGCAAAATAACAACTAAACACAGTAAAAATACTTCTAAATGACTTGAGAATACAATAATTTAAGCCCATGCGTATCCAATTCATGGACATATTACCCAATCATCGAATACCCTCAAACTTAAACCATTGCTTGTCCTCAAGCAACAAAACACAAAAAAACACAAAAAATCAAACCAAAATACAAATGCACCTAAAACTATCTATATGATCATAATTTCAGCAATTAAATAGCACACATATATCCATAGGCCTCAGAAAAATCACAAAAACTTGCTAATATATCATGTTAATGCAGTTCAATAATATCCCAACAATCAATGAATCTAAATCTGTTATTATTGATATTGTGAGTGTGTATTCAACAACCATTCTAACCAATGAAAAGCAAAATATGAAAGATAATAAATTTCTTATTAGGCATCATACAGTTTAAACTTGATTCGGCTGAAATCAAATAACTACCAAAATTCAAGGGTCAAAATGGAATACTTATGCTTCTTTTTTTTTCAATAACGGGGGCTTTTTGCACTTTTCCCGTTTTATTATTACTTTTTTTTCTCATGACTATGCATTGTCTTATTCTCTTAGGCTTTTCAGTGTTACCTTAACGAGCTTTCGACCAACGACACCCAAGCCATTAAGACCTTAGGGCGCTAGGTGTAAAGACAATCCCCTTGGGCTTACTTACTCAAGTAACAAAGGCCACAAAACTATACAAGCATGTCACGGTATTTATTTTTTTAATTTTTTTAATTTTTAATTTTTTTTAAAAGCTTATATATTCCAAATATTTTTCTCCCAAACTTGAGTTTATGTCTAAATTCAGTCTTCACTAGCTATTCCAATTGTTCTTTTATTTCACTAGCATTCATCCTTTAGAAGTCTATTATCTATCCATTTAATACTTCCTTAGCCAACATGGTCATTTTTTTAAAAACGTGTTATCCTTATAATATCAGTGTCAAACAGATAAAGATTTCACTTTTGTCAAGAAAATCATATCACCAAGTTCACAATCCTTACTAGACTTGTTCATGCAATTTTAATTTCATCATTGGCCCCAAACATACGTATTATCAAAAGCTTGAATTGACATGCAATCCTAAATGCAACATTTAACCAACAATAACAATTACTATTAACAATAACAATCTACTAATGCAAATAGAAATTAACTACCCCAAACTTATCTAGAGCAATGTTCTCATGCGAAAAATAACACAAAATAAAACAGAGGACTTCCTTGATTAGCTTATGCCTCAGGTGGAGCATCATCATCCTCGCTCATCTCTAGATCGGAAGGGCAGAACACATGCAGAATAGGAGCAGTAGGGAACTGGCTAAGATTAACGCCCGGGTACAGTTGGACGTTCATGGCATTCTGGGCTGCAAACGGGTCAACCACGTACTTGTAGATAACATCCTGGCATTCAGACAGGCGGACATTCTAGGCTTCAAGATTGTAAAACTATCCGTTAATTTCACGTTGGACCGCTTCAGGAACCACACCATGGTGAGCTGCGGAGGACATACCATAATTAGGTGGAGCTTGTGGCGGTGGAGCTTGTGACGCTTCTACTTGAGGAATTATAAAACCCAATCCCCTAGGGTGGTTCTCCCCACTTGTCCACACTTTATACCTGCTAATCAATTTATGGTCCAATACTGGCATTGGCGTTTGAATCATCTCATCTGATTTCCATTTTACCCCAAACTTAGCACACAAAACGCAGATGAGAGAGATGGGGTAACCCTCCCGTGGTCCCTACTCGTGATGCTCGGAGAATATACTGCTAAATAACATGGCCTACATCAATTTCTAAGCCTTAAATTATCGAATATAGTAGCACAACCCTCTCCTTGGTGACATGACTCACATGTGTACATGGCATGAGCTTGGCACATATAAAGGCATACCATGCCTTCCCATATAAACTGAGGTGAGAAAGAGGGAAGGTCATGCTGCCACCTTCATGTAATGTCCATGTGGTGCCCGGTTGATAAAGTTCTCAGATTATTTTCTCATAGTCTGGACCTTGGCTCACAAGATTGGTATACTCGTCGTTGAGTCCCTCTAATGGCAGTTGATTACAACCATCAATGTCTTCTTCGCCAATTTTAATAGTTTTACCCCTCACAAACACCCCATAGTGGTAGTGTTCAGGTACGTTGGCGTAGAATTCTTTGACAACTGCAATCACGGCTGGATCGGGTTGTTCGGTGAGTTGGAACCAATTCCTCTCGGCTATCATGACTTGTATGTCCTCGTCTTTAGATTGATCTGGCCTTAAACCTCGTTCGGGGATGAGAGAGCGGGTAGCCATCTTGTTGTAGCGTTCTTATGCCTTGGCGGAGACAAACCTTCTATTATTAAATTTGGGTGGAGTCGAGGCAGAACCTGAACCTTCACCACGTTGACGCTTTGAAGCCATGTAGAAAAGTCTTGTACTTTGAGATAATGAACTAAAATTAGATATGGAGCAGAAGTGCGTAAATTACCAAATGATGATGCAAGATGTCGCGCGATTGAGGTATGAGATATGAGATGTAAATATAGAGATAAACTTCAAACGAGTGTATGTGTTGGAGATCAGTTAGAATTTAAAAAGGAATGAGAGTTATGGGGAATGAGGAGTCCGTGCAAAAACAAAACGTTTTAACTTCATAATCGATCCCAGCGCCGGGGTGCTAGGTTATACACTGGACAGAGCGCCGGGGCGCTAGGGGTCAGGGGCTTCAAGAGGCTTGTAGCGCCGGGGCGCTGAGATCAAGTTCAAATTAAGCGTCGGGGCGCTGGACCTTGGTTACACATTCTGACTTGTAGCACTGTGGCATGACTTGTGGGGAGCGCCGGGGCACTGAGGCTTAATTATGCATACTGCCTTGTAGCGACGGGGCACTAGGAGTGTTTTATAAACAAGTGCCGGGGCGCTGGATCTGTTAGTAGCTACTAAAGGCAAACTCTATTCCTCACTACCATTCCTTTTCTATAGTGCACACTTTGCAAATGAACTTGGACACCAAAGATTTATGACAAATGTTAGACTCAAATATATACTAATAACTAATTAGATAACTAAATTAAAATTATAATTATTTTGAATGGAGTAAAATAAATTAAACTGAAAATTTCTTGGGGTTGCCTCCATGAAGCACTTGGTTTATAGTCGTCAGCCAAACTTTGCAACATTGCTCAATTGTCCACTGGTTCGAAGAGGTACATGACTGTGGATTTACGTTCTATGTGTCCACTCCAGTAATGTTTAAGTCGTTGACCGTTCACCTTAAATTTGCGTTTTGAATTTGGTTCCTCGACTTCGATGTTTCTGTGTGGAGCAGCAGATATAATTACGAACGGCCCAGACCACTGGGATTTCAATTTCCCAAGAAATAAATGCAATTGTGAATTAAAAAGCAAGACTTGTTGGCCCAATTCAAATGTTCGATCAAGAATTTTCTTATCATGCCAGGCTTTGACTTTTTCCTTGTAGAGTTTTGCGTTCTCATAGGCATTAAACCGGAATTCATCCATCTCATTCAATTGCAGTAACCTTTTCTCACCCACTGCTTGTAGATCGAAATTAAGTTTATGAATGGTCCAATGTGCACTGTGTTCTAATTCGATCGGGAGATGACATGCCTTTCTGTAGACCATTCTGTAGGGTGACATGCCGATCGGATTCTTGTACGCTGTTCGATATGCCCATAGGGCATCATCCAGACGCATTGCCCAATCTTTTTGCGATGGATTGACCACCTTTTCCAGAATTCGCTTGACCTCCCTGTTCGAGACTTTCGTTTAACCATTGGTTTGGGGATGATACGCAACTGCAATTGTATGACGAACCCTATACTTTACAAACAGTTTAGTGAATTGCTTATTACAGAAATGAGTTTCCTCATCACTGATTATCGCCCTAGGCGTCCCAAATCGAGTGAAGATGTTTTTCTTTAAAAACCAGAGGACAACGTTGGCATCATTGGTGGGTAAGTTGCGGCTTCTACCCATATGGAAACATAATCGACCGCCAACAGAATGTACTGATTATTGAAGGATGATGGGAAAGGTCCCATAAAGTCAATTCCCCACACATCGAACAGTTCAACCTCCAAAATTGTATTGAGTGGCATTTCATTGTGCTTGAAAATATTACCTACGCATTGGCACCGATCACACTTCAGCACATAGAGGTAAGCATCCCTGAATAGAGAAGGCCAAAAAAATCCCGATTGTAACACTTTGGCTACTGTTCGATCACCAGAATAATGGCCTCCATAATCTGATGAGTGGCAATGTCCTAATATGCTGTCCATCTCTTCATGTGGCACACAACGTCGAATCATTTGATATGCGTAAGCCTTAAACAGAAATGGTTCATCCCAATAATATTTCTTAACATCGTGGAGGAACTTCTTGCATTGTTGTGAGTTCAAATCCTGTGGTAACACCTTAGCAACCACGTAATTCACGTAATCTGCATACCATGGCAATACTGTTATTACTCGGAGAAGTTGGTCATCCAAAAATTTCTCATTGATCATGACGTTGTCTTTTTATTGAACTTCTGTATTTTCCAACCGGGAAAGATGATCCGCCACCTGATTCTCGGTACCTTTTCTATCTCGGATCTCCAAATCAAATTCTTGTAGTAACAATACCCACCGTATTAATCGCGGTTTGGCATCCTTCTTCTCAATCAGATATTTAATGGCAGAATGATCAGTATAAATAATTACCTTAGTCCCTATGAGATAAGCTCTGAACTTGTCGAAGGCAAATACCATCGCAAGTAATTATTTTTCGATGGTTGTGTAGTTCAATTGAGCATCTGTCAATGTCTTGCTGGAGTAGTAGATTGTGTGAAAAATTTTGTCGTGACGTTGTCCCAACATTGCTCCAACTACATAGTCACTGGCGTCGCACATCAATTCGAACGGTAAAGACCAATTGGGTGCCATAATAGTTAGAGCTGAGACCAATTTCCTCTTTAATACTTCAAATGCCTCGATACATGACTGATCCATCTTGAAAGGCACGTCTTTCTCCAACAGGGAACATAAGGGTTTTAAAATTTTGGAAAAATCTTTAATGAAGCGTCTGTAGAAACCCGCATGTCCCAAGAAGCTCCGTATTCCCTTCACAGATGATGGAGGAGGTAGTTTCTCAATCGTCTCAATCTTTGCTCTATCCACCTCTAATCCTGTTGCAGAAACCTTATGCCCCAAAATAATCCCCTCTTGCACCATGAAGTGACATTTTTCCCAGTTAAGAACTAGGTTGGTTTCCACAGATCGTTTTAGCACTAAGACCAGATTATTTAAGCATAGGTCGAAAGTATCACCGAACACAGAGAAGTCATCCATGAATACTTCCAAATTCTGTTCTACCATATCGGAGAAGATCGCCATTATGTAGCGTTGAAAGGTTGCTGGCGCATTACATAAACCAAAAAACATCTACCGGAATGCAAACGTACCGTAGGGGCATATGAATGTAGTTTTCTCTTGATCCTCTGGTGCTATGGCAATTTGATTATACCCAGAATATCCATCCAAAAGACAGTAGAACTGATGTCCCGCTAACCTATCCAACATCTGATCGATGAACGACAAGGGAAAGTGATCCTTGCGTGTGGCTTTATTTAGCTTACGGTAGTCCATACATACTCTCCATCCTGTAATGGTTCTAGTAGGGATGAGTTTATTAGCTTCGTTCTTCACCACTGTCATACCCCTTTTCTTTGGTATGCACTGTACTGGACTTACCCATGAACTGTCCGAGATTAGATAAATAATGCCGGCATCCAACCACTTTATGATCTCCTTTTTAACCACATCCTTCATAATGGGGTTTAGCCTTCTTTGCTGCACAATGGTTGGTCTTACCCCCTTTTCCAATAAAATTTTAAGCATACAGAAGGATGGACTAATACCTCGAATATCTGCTATGGTCCATCCGATTGCTGTTTTGAACTCTCGCAATACCATTAGCAATTTTTCTTTTTTCGTGTCCATTAACTCTGTTGAAATAATGACTGTTAGGGTAGAATCTTTCCCCAAATAAGCATACTGCAGGTGAGACGGTAGCAGTTTTAATTCCAACACCGATGGCTCTTCTAATGAGGTTTTAAACTTTTTACCTTCCATTTCGGGCCTATCAAGGGTGTCGAATGGTTGATTGCTTTTTCGGAAGAAAGATGATGTATCTAGCCATTTGACATACTCAATGTCCTCTTCAATACCGTAGTCGTCTATCCTGAGCAAAATGGATTCTAGCGGGTCCTCTGAATAATTTCCACTGAACTTGTGATTAACCAATTCATCCATGATATCCACCTGCATACATTCACCTTTTTCTTTCGGATAAGACATCTACTTGAATACATTAAAGGTGACCTGTTGATCTTCAACTCGCATCGTCAATTCACCTTTTTGCACGTCAATCAGTGTTCGTCCCGTTGCTAAGAATGGTCACCCAAGAATAATTGGAATTTGTCTATCTACTTCACAATCCAAGATAAAGAAATCCGCGGGGAAGAAGAATTTATCCACATTTACTAAAGCATCTTCAATAATACCTCATGGATATGTAACGGACCGATCTGCCAACTGCAAGCTGATTTTTATCGGTCTTGGTGCTTGAAGTCCAAACTGGTTGTAGACAGATAGTGGCATCAAATTTATACTGGCCCCCAAATCACACAATGCTCATCCCAAAAAATGATTTCCAATTTCACATGGAATATTAAAACTACCTGGATCTTTGAGCTTTGGAGGTAACTTATTCTGAATAATTGCGCTACATTCTTCGGTTAATGCCACTGTCTCAAAATCACCCAATTTTCTCTTTTTTAACAAGACTTCCTTCATAAACTTGGTGTAACACGACATTTATTCCAAGGCTTTGGCAAATGGGATGTTGATATGCAGTTTTTTGAAAATATCCAAAAATCTTGAAAACTGCTTTTCTAATTTGGATTTTTGAAACCTCTGCGGATACGGTATGGGAGGCATTGTGATAGTCGGTTCCGGTGCTTTCTGCTCTACGGTCTCATCTTGATGTTTTACAGTTTCCACAACTTCTTCTGTTTCATCTGTTGTGTTGTCCCTCTTTTCCTTATCCTTAACTGTCTCCTGCAAATCCTTTCCACATCGTAAAGTTACAGCCTTGCAATGCTCATCTCTGCCCAGATTTTTCTTGTGTCACTCGGGAGTGTTCCAAGTGGTCGGTTATTCAGTGCATGTGCTATCTGCCCTACTTGATTTTCCAGATTCTTTATCGACGCACCTTGGCTTTTTATATTCAGATCTACTTGATTCAATATCTTATCTTGTTCATCAATCCTTTTGTCAGTAGCTCTAATGAATTTTTCCAAAGCTTTTTCCAAACTTGATTTCCTCTTTGGTTGTTGTTGAGTCTGATTTTGAACTCCGGATGTGTCTTGCTGTCTAAGTGCTTGAGCCTGATTATTACTCCATGAAAACCCCGAATGATTTCTTCAACATGGATTAAATACGTTTTGATTCAGATACGAATGGGTAGATCGACTATAGCTCCCTACGAACTGAGCTGATTCAACATTTATGGCACATTGATCTGTAGCATGACTCCCAGCACATAGCTCACAAATCATTGCTACTTGTTGTGTGGATGGTGGACTCCATGTTTCCATTTTCTTAGCTATTACGGCCACCTGTGCTGCCAATGCTGTCATTGGATCCACTTCAAACTTTTCTGGTGTTTTCGGAGGGTTAGACCTAGTCATGGGCCACTGATAGTTGTTGTTGGCCATCGTTTCTAACAGTTGATAAGCCTCATCAAACTTCTTAGACATGATTGCTCCACTGGCTACTGCATCAATACTGTTTCTTGTGGGTGCGTGCAGTCCATCACAAAATATCCCAACCTGCATCCACTTTGGAATTCCATGATGTGGACATTTGCGGAGCATATCCTTAAATCTTTCCCAAGCCTCGTACAATGTCTCGGAGTCGAACTGTGCAAAAGTATGAATATCGTTCCTTAGTTTTGCCAACTTCGCTGGTGGGAAAAACATAGCTAGGAATTTTTGAGTTAAATCGTCCCAAGCGGTAATTAAACCAGGAGGCAAAGAATGTAACCAACTCCGAGCTTTATCTTTCAATGTGAACGAAAACATCCTCAACCTCATAGCATCTTTCGATACATTGTTAAATTTGAAGGTGTCGCAAACTTCCAAGAAACTCAAGATGTGCTCATTAGGATCATCTATCGAACTACCCCCAAACTGACATGTATTTTGGAGCATCTGAATTGTTCCCGGTTTTATCTCGAAACTGTTTTCATTGATTGATGGCCTCCTAATACTCGACTGTATATCTGTGACATTCGGCATGGCGTAATCCTTAAGTGATTTTTGTTCTTCCCCTGCCATGTCCACTGGTATTTCTTGTTCTACCAGATCTTCTTCCAACTGTATAACCTCACTAGTCAACTGTAATTTTCGGAACTTCCTTTCGATGTCGTCTGTATAAGGAAAATGTTTCTTTTTAGCTCTTGATCGAGTGTGCATACACTCACAAAGAATTCTTTCAAATACAAGAAGAAAAATAAATAACGTTTGAATTAAGACCGAATTGATTATAACTAATATGGAATTAATTTTAATAAAGAATTCCCCAGCAACGACGCCAAAAAACTTGTTGGTCGATTTCGAATCAGTAGATTTGTGCAAGTGTACACAGTCAACAAGTAATAAAGTGATAAGATAGAGTGTCGATCCCACAAGGAATTCTAATCAATAAATTCCAACTACTAGCACTATATCAATCCAATTTTATTTAAACAACCATAAAATGTGATTTTTCAAATTAAGAAAACTAAATTAGGCAATTAGAAGAGATTATTCTAAAATAAATCAAACAAATAAAAACTAAGATTTAACGAATGAATTCAGATAAATAAATATTAAGACTTCAATATTCTCAATTATGAACTATAAATCAATTATCCAATTATCCCAATTATTATGTCTACTGAATTGTTAACAGGAATTCTCAAATGCCAAAAGTCCTTTTCCAAGTGATCACTTGACTTCTATTTAATCCAGATTAATTTTGCTATATTCCTATGCAAAATAATTGAATTAAACTCCTTCAATCCCAATTCCTTATGCGTTACATGCGGTGAATAGATATTTCCATTCAATTCACAAACCTAATTATTCATTATGCAAATAACTAAGTCGCACGTCATCATGCCCAGTTCTAGTCCTAGAATTCCTCTTTCAATTCCTTCTAGAGTAACAAGGTAATTACTGGCCAAATAATTAATCAATAAATACAAGGCAAGATAAACAATTCTCTTCAACACAAATAATTGGAATAAATCAAATTACTAAATTATAGCCATAAAAGGTTCAATTGAAATCTTAATTAAAGAATTATTTCATAAAATAAATAAAAACCAACAATCTTTTGCAAAACATCCTTAAGGAATTACACAAATTGAAAATAAAGAGAAGGAAAAAAACTCTAGAGTCAATCCTCAATCTTCAAGTAATCCTTTGCTTAGCCTCCAATTGTGATTGATAAGTCCCCTACTTCAATGAAAATAACCCTTATATACTTCTCATCTTATACCACAATACTTTTCCAAATCAACTTGTCAAATAACCTTCCCTTTAGCAAGTCAAACGGATAGTCAAACGCGCTACTGGTCAACAAACATCATGGCCTAGCGCCCCGGCGCTGGGGAAAGAACTAGACAGAGCGCCCCGGCGCTGTACTTCAAATTAATTATAGAAATGCTATTGAACCACTAAAACTCCCAAATTGCCCCTGCAGCTCCCAAATCTGCAAAATAACAACTAAACACAGTAAAAATGCTTCTAAACGACTTGAGAATACAATAATTTAAGCCCATGCGTATCCAATTCATGGGTATATGACCCAATCATCAGCGACAGTTCATAAGACATGAAATTTGTTAATTAGATTGGGTTGAGGAATCAGATTAACTAGGTGAGGAATAAGAGTTCCTTTTAACTGATTACTTGGGCCTGAAGGGCGGCCCTGACCTCTAGAAGAAGGTCCTCCTCTCACACTCATGGTGATAATAATGTACTTGTGTTAATAAATTCATGAGTAAGAAAATCTGGGACTGAATTGTTACTACCTTTAATGTATTCAATGTCAAAATCAAAAATGCTTAGTAAGGCTAGCCATCTAGCGAATGAATGCTTAGAGGCGATGTTTTTAACATATTTTTCAAGTATAAATTTAACTGATTTGTAATCTATTCTGACTAAAAACTTTTGATTAAGCAAGTCACTCTGAAATTTATTAATACATAATACTAAGGATAAAATCTCTTTTTTAATAGTACTGTATTTTAACTGTGTAGTATTCCATGCGCCGGAATGAAATCTGACGATTTGTTCTAGAGAAGTGGGTGTTAATTTTTGCCTGAGAATACCTCCGAATCCAATGTATGAGGCATCAGTCTCAACTATTTTGAATGCTGAATCATTTGAGATGCCAAGGCAAGGCAAAACCTTAACATATTTTTTGACTTATTGGACGACGGAAGTATGAATGTCAGTCCATGGTGGAGGATTGTTTTGCAAACGCTGAAAGAGAGGTTTGCAAATCTTCCTGAGATTTTGGTAAAACTTGTCAATATAATTGAGCGAGCCCAGAAATCTCTGCAGTTGTGTTCGGTTGGTGATCTTATCTAGAAAACGGTCGGCAAATTAAATAGCTCTGTCAATAGGCCGAGTGAGTCCATGATAAAGGATCAGACCAAGGAACCTGACTTTTGTCAGAAACAAGCTACACTTGGAAGGAGACAGGACAAGACCATTAGTCTTAACTGTTTTAAAGAACGAATTCAAATGTTTGAAGTGTTCTTCAATTGTCCTAGAAAAAATAAGAATGTCGTCTATATAGACTATGATGAAATGACTGAAGGGATTCAAAATATCATTAAGAATATTCTAGAATTCACTGGGGACATTTTTCAAACCAAATGACTAAACATTCCATTCGTAATGACCAAATAGAGTGGTGAATGCTATTTTGTACCTATCATCAGGATGGATGGCAACTTGCCAAAATTAGATTTTAGGTCAAATTTACTGAAGATAGTGGCATGACTTAACCTACTAAGGAGATCTTCCTTGTGGGGTAAGGGATACCTAATCCACTCTAGAACTTTATTTAATGGTTTTTAATTGATGACTAGACGAGGAATACCTCTTTCTTTTTCAGCTTCATTATTAACATAAAAGGCTGGACATGACCAAGGGGATTTACTATGTCTGATTAAACCTTTAATCAACAAATTATTAATTTCTTTCTTACATAATTCCATTTGTTCGTGACTCATTTGTATAGGCCTGGCCTTAGTAGGAATTAAATGTTCTTTAAACTCCTTGACATAAGGAAGCCTGACTACATGCTTCTTTCGATACCAAAACGCATTGGGAGAGTCTAAACAAAGGTTATCTATTAAATAGGTTTTTAACTCAGTAATCTTTTCTTGAACCCAATTATTCTTAAGTTGTTCTTCAACTTGCTTGTATTTAATCTCTTCTTTAAAAAAATTTCAATGATTAAACTTACAGTTTAATAAATTTAAGGATTTAGAAATAGATTCATCTTGAATAAATTTTAAATCTCTTTCTTTTGGTTTAATAAGAAATTTAAATGTTATCTTTTTACCTAAATGCTCACAGCTTAACCCTCTATTGCTGGTGGTAAATGGATATAACAAATATATAAATGGTAACCCTGAGATGATCTTATTTGTAAGATTGCGAATTAAAACAAATGAAGTTTTAAAACACATATTATCTTGACAAATATGAACTTTAGGCAGTTTATATTTTATTTTTATTTGACTACCGTTGGCCGAATTAAGTTTTTCACTAGATTTCTTATAATACCTAGTGGAAATAAGACCTTCTTGAATACAATTCAAATCTGCTCCAGTATCAACTAAGGTAGGGAGCTGTATCGAGAAGGTTTTATAAATGACTAAGTTAACGGAGATATACCATTTTTGGATGGTGATATCCTTAATTCGTTTAAGGGAGAGACCTTGGATAAAAAAGATCACGTTCTTCTTTAGTACCTGATGACTCTGGTTCTTCATGATTTTCATCACTAGAAGAGGAATCATGTACTTGAAGATCAGATTTTTTATCTTCAATCTCTTTTCTTAGATTAGAAACATCTAATTTTAAATTAGAGATTTCCTTTTTGAGTTTATTAACTTCTTGATTTAATTCAGGAAGGGTAATTTCTTTAACTGGAGATTTAAATCTTTCAAGAGTTTTACTAAGACTAAAAATAGGCTTTTCTTTGGCTCTAAAAATCTTATCTGCAACTCTATTATCTTTGATCAATAAATCTTTTAGTTTTTTGGTGTATTGGGTTTTTAATTCAGAGTCAGTAATTTTACTAATTAAATCAATTAACAAAGAGCATTCTTCTTCTTCTTTGGTAATTACCTTTAATCCTTTAACATAACAATTATTATTGCAATTATCAGTACATACAGTAATTTCATTATCACTATTTGATTCATTGTTACAAGTACTGCTACTTGAAGGATCAGGAATGTCAGAACCTTCATCATTATTATCATTGTTTTCTATTCTGATTAGTTTTAACAATTGCTCAGTATCCTCCGTTGAAATATTCAACTGGGCTAATTTTTGCTTAACTTTGCACTCATTCTTGTAGTGCCCTTTCTGACCACAGTTGTGGCAAACAATCTTACTCTTATCAAACTTCTTAGATTTTCTAGTTGATTTACTACGGGATGACTTAGGTTTAGTATAATAATTTTCTTGATTTTTATTTCTATCTTGACTATGTTTTATTTTATGACGTTTGTGACTTTTACGGGACTCAATATGTTTATGCCTATGCTTTCTTCTAGAGGGAGTAACAGGGGGCAAACCATATTGTTCGCAAAATGTTCCTAACTCATATTTAGCTTTATTCTTGTCTTTACCAGCTTGCTTAGCTAATTTAAAATCAATACACATTTTTAACCCAATTTTTTGAATATTACTTATAATATCACCGTATGTTAAATTATCATAATCAATATATCCTAAATTTTTACTTAACTCTTCTCTGACTTTATGAGCAAATAATGAAGGTAAACCATTGACGAATATTTCTTTCCAAAATGGTTTATTACTATCATTGCGCATCATAACCCTGGAAGTAAACACATCTTTATACCACCTAAAATCACTTAGGTTAGGACAAGTGAGGTTACTTAACTGATCGTGAATTCTTTCTGTAATGTTACTAGGAGTTCCGACGAAGTGTTTAATAATGGTAAATATTAATGTATTGACACCATCTAGCTGACCAATGTCAGCATCTTCATCAAAGATGGGATTGCAGTCATCGTCTAACTAGATAGCATGGATTATTGACAACCTAGAATCTTATGTGAGATGTTTTTCCCACCAAGATCTGAGAATACCAGTAAATCCACTAGCTATTAATTCAACTATGTCTGGTTAAGACAGATTGTTGAATTTAGTAATATAGCTATTAGCTACCATAGACATATGATTTAGTTTATTTAAAATTTCTTGTTCACTAAATCCATCTATATTCCATTCATAAATCTTATTAGAGGAGACAGAAAATTGTTTATCTAGACTTCTCTCTTCGAACTGTAGATCCGGAGGAGTTGGTCTAGAATACCAATTTCTGGTAATGCTAGTGTTACTAACAGTTAATTTTTTTAGCTGATCAACAAGATCAAAAACTACGTTAGACTGGTCAGATGAACTATCTCTTTCATTATCAGATTGAATCTGATCAATAAGAGCTATAATGCTGCTTGAATTGGCTTCAAATTTTAGTTTTTTAAATAACTTATCAATAGCATGAGTAAGTTCACTATCTTTACTAGGTAGTCCTAACCTGCTTCTATTTTCTGGTAATTTAATTAAAGGATTTTTAATTTTTGAATCTGGTTTTTTAATAACTGCCTCATCAAATTTTTCTTCAATTTTACCTAGCTGTTTTCCTATGGTTGCTAGATATTGATTTGTGTAATTATTTTGTTCAATAATTTTTTAATCTTCTTTACTGCCATCAGAAATCTTAAACGGACTAGCTATAACTGAAGTGTTTTTGACTTGAATAAGAACTGTTTCCAAAGGAGGATGACAGGAATAAACTTTTGATTTATCTTCTTTAATCCATTGTGTTTTAGTAAGAACATTGCATTTACATTGATATTGATCATACCAATAGTAAAAAGTAATGTTTATCTGTTCATTTTTTATAAATCTTTTCCATCTATTGACTATTTTATCGCGTTCTTTTTCTGTAGGGTGATTAGATCTAAATAAATGTCTTTTGACCTTGTTAGATTTGGAATTGAAATCTTCAACAAGAGAAGTCCACTCCAAAACAAACTCTTTTTTAATGACTCTTAGCTGTTTGTTAATAGGAGCATCAAAGTCAGATTGAGTAGGATACTCAGAAGACGTCGGAGAGGAAGATCCTTCTTCTTGAACGGGATCCTTTTGAGTATAGCAAGGATGACTAGCTTGACCTTGATTAAGGAATCCTTTTAATTTTATATCCCTAATTGAAGGGTTACTAAGTACTTCAGTATCTCTTCGAGTATGAATTGAAGGAGATAAAGAACTAGTAAAATCTTCAATAATCACAGGTCGTCTATTGCGTTCAAAACTTATTTTAACCGTTCCATCAGAAAATTATCTTATATTATCTACATTTAATAAGTTGTTAACAACAGGTTGTGGGGTTATTTCACTGGGTAAAGTCCATTGACTAGGTAAGGTAATGTCCTTCCAGAGGATGGTTCTCAGGATTTGAACATTAGCATTACTAGTTGAACTTTGAATTAAAACAGTTTGATCTTTAGGACTTTTATTAAGAGCATGAATGTTCAAGTTTGTTTTCATGGTCTTGTAATAGATCCTATAAATCAAAGCGAGAGGCTGAGATCCCTCAATCATATGAGTTATTTCACCAGTAGTTTTAATATTTAATGTTAAAGCTTTTAATAAATTATGATCACTTAAGCTTAATGTGAAATCAGGAAAGCAATTGAAATGGATTGGACCATTGTGCAGACTTGATTCCATTATACCTATAATACTGGGGTGATATTTCAAAAATATAGCATCTTTGAGATAGAGGTAGATACTTGAATTGATTCCTTTGATGTTAAGTGGTTTAATAGCAACTTGAACAAGACCTATATGAATAAAATTGTAACTCTTTTTCCTATGTTTTTAATGACATCAGAAGACAAGAGACTACAATTTTCATATTCTTTATTAATTGCATAAACATTTTCAACTGTTTTAACATTATAATCAGTTTTAAAATTGTCTAAAAAGGTTGACTGATAAATTTCTCAGGGAGAAACTCTGGGTATGTTTGAATCATGAAGGACTTGACTAAGGTTTTCATAACTATGTTCTTCTTGGTTAACTATGTCAAGAACAGGAGGTAAAGCAGACCGATTACTAACTGAAGAGCTAGATCTAAATAATCTACTCATATTTACTAAATTCAAAATTAATTCTTACTCATCATTCGTTCATGCATACCCTCATACCCTTAAATAGCCTCATACCTATGTTTTATAACCCGACACTACTCACCCAAGAGACTTACAAAAGGTTCGACACGAACTAGGTGGACTAAAGGTATGTTAGGTGACTTCAGAATAATGAAAAGAAGAAGATTTTGAAAAAAGGAAAGAGTAGTTGATTAACCAAATCTTTACTCAGCAATTAGAAGTAAACAACTTAGCTCTGATACCATTTGGGGTGGAAGGAGAAAGGAGAAGAAGAACAAGAGAAGCGCATACAAACACAGTCAATTTATTTAAAATATAATTTTTTTATTAATAACTGAAATATGTACAACAAACATGAAAATAAAATGACTTACAATTTAACTTAGAACATTAAAGAAATAAAAGGGGTAGAGAAAGGCTAAAGGGGTAAGAGCCTAAAGATTCGTCAAAGAAGGAACTTTGAGTCTTTTTAAGTATCTGGTTTCTAAAACCTGCCTCTCTAAATGAGTTCTGAATCCTTTTATAGATCAAGGATAGAACTATTACAATAACTGAGGGTAAAGTGAAAGTAAGAAACATGTTACATTTACAAAGGGTAAAGTAAAAGTAAGAAACATATTACATTAACTAAAGCAAAAGCAAAAGTCTGCTTTCGGTGGAAAAGTAGACGTTTCTTTTTGACTTATGGCTGCAGTGGGGAGCAGGTGGGGCCTAATGCACATGTCTGATCATTCGGTGGAAATGCCGAATCTTTTGACTGATCTACGCGGTAAAAGCGCATATATATATATATATATATATATATATATATATATATATATATATATATATATATATATATATATATATAAGTATTTATATATACAAAAGTAATAAACGCTCCGGATGTGAATCCAGGCTCAATCAAACAGAGTTTGATGAAGAGACCTGTTTTGTTATATGTATCCAAATCACACCCAAAACATTATATTATGAAAAAATTTCAGTTCCACAAAATATTAAAAAAAAAAATTTGTTGTTTTAAAAAAAATCAAAAAAAAAGTCTGTATTTTAACAAAATCCTGGAGTTCGGACCTGATCCGGACTCTATATATATATATATATATATATATATATATATATATACATATAAAGGTAATAAAAAGTCACGGATCGACGATCCGGGCATACCCACACAACGCGACTCTTAGCGTGAATATATATGTAGGTATATAAGTGTGAAAAAGCTTAAAAATCTGAATTATCTTACAGTGGGCTGCCAAAAAAGACTTTAGATAGCTTTTGATGAATGAATACCGTGTTTCCACCGATTAAATTTTAGTATGTTGTAAAAAACGAGCTCATAAGTGTTTGGAAAAAGGAAGCACTTAATTTAGAGCACTATAGAGGTGTGTACAAAGTGCAATGGATAGGGTTTTCTCGCTTTTTGTCTCTTTAAAATGGCCACCCTAAGCCCTCTATTTACAGAGGGAGGAGCCGTAGGTCAAACCGCGGTAGCCGCGGGTCCACCTGTGGCTACTCGGGGTGCCCCAATCTCTGCGGGTCCTGCCATCTCGAAGAACGTGCACTCGTGTAACGTGTTGTCCGCTCAAACGTTCATAACTTTCAATCCAAGCATCCAATTGAGGCCTGCTATACCTTTCCAGAATGTTGTCGTCGAGAGCTACACAATGACATATGATAACAAGTTGTACGAAGCTGGGAAGATGGGTCCATGACCAGATCTTCAAGTCTTCAAATTCTATTCGGTGCACTGTCTTACGTAGTAGTCACTCGGGATTTTGAGCTATGGTTCTTGTGGGACATTTCGTATGAAATGTGGGTTGAAATAATGTTGAGATGGCGCAAATTGTAGTATCGAGATCGAAAAATGATGATTTTGCCCCTCACCAAGGTTATCTCTGGCTTTGTACAAATGTTGTAGTCGTTGCTCAGGGTTATCTCTGAGATTTGGCTGTTGTGGGTATTGAAAGTTTTTAGGGTTGTCTCTGAGGTGTGTCTAATCTCTCGAGGTTATCTCCGGGGTTAGAACTGAGTGCCTTGAGGCTATATCTGAGGTTGGAACTGACTTTTTTGGGGTTAGAACGGACTTTTCTGAGGTTATCTCCTGAACTGGAACTGCATCGCTCGGGGTTATCTCTGAGGTTGAAACTGAATCTCCCGGGGTTGTCTCCGGGATTGAAACTGAGTATCTCGGGGCTATCTCCGAGGTTAAAAATTGAGTATCCCAGGGTTATCTCTGGGATTGATCTGATTTGACTTCCAGGGTTATCTCTGGAAGATGATTTACCCTCCTGCAAGGTTAGTAACAGGAATACAAAATTTTTAGTGTCTATAGATGCTCCTCTATATCATATTCATGCAATGTAATAGCATGGATAGGATAAAGAATAATAGACACTTGAAATGTGATAAGATAATCATGATGCAATGTAATACAGCATGATGTGAATGTATGATGAAATGTAGTTTATTGGACTATTTTCCAATAGAATGTGATGACTGTCTGGTCCCATAACTTCAATTGGGGAATGGAGCTATCACTGATGATCCTGATGAATTGCTTGGATGTCTACTCCAAAGCTCACAGGAGCCTCCAAGTGTTGTCAGGGCTGCCTGACCTTCATTGAAATGTCTTTTAATATCTACTGTCATCGGACCACCTCCGATGCTTCGTTGGGTTTAATTGACAATGGTTAATGATGGCATGACCATCTGACCTTCGTTTGAAATGTACTTTAACGGCTGACATCATAGGACCACCTCCGATGCTTCGTTGGGTTTACTTTCCAATGGCTGATAATGTCAAGGCTGCTTGACCTTTGTTGAAATGTGCTTCAACGGTTAAAATCATTGGCCCATCACCGATGCTTCGCTGGATTTACTTGCTAACAGCTGAATAACGTCAAGGTTGCTTGGCCTTCGTTGAAATGTGCTTCAATGGTTAAAATCATCAAACCATCACCGATGCTTTGTTGGATTTACTAGCCAACGACTAAATAACGTCAAGGTTGCTTGACCTTCATTGAAATATGCTTCAACGGCTGAAGTTGTATGAAGTCTTTGTTGGGGAAAGGTTTTTTGATGAAAGGTATGGTTACATATGGAATCATAACTCCAAGTTGATGGCACTAGACCTTTGTGAGGTATTGCCAAATGTTGTTTGCAATAGCTGTGATCATCGGCTTTATGAACCCTGTGTTTGGGTGAATACCAATGAGTGATATGTAGACCCGCAGTTTGGTATCTGAAAATCATGATTTCAGGCTTTTTCGCTTAATCGCGTAGCGTCTTTTTTCCTAATTTGACTTTTCATCTTGTGGGACCTCCTTTGCAACTCAAATGGTATTGAGCTAGAGGGGTGGAACCCACCTAGGATAGCCACAATTTGACCTGCAGCCATCCGTGGGTGGTATTTTATGCTCCTTTCCCTTTCACAAGTCATTTTCTAGTGAAGCCACACAGAGAATCCAATAGTTCTTCTTCAGATCTACTGAGTTTGGACCATTTTCTACAAAATCTGTCACCGTACAAGTGTTCTGCACTATCCTGGTAATGTGTTCATGTCTTTTTTTCCAGTTTTGTCCGTTGGAAAATGAGTTATCACATGAAATGCTTCTAAACACATAGTAGTGAATATGCATGCTCATATGACTTGATAAAAATTATTCAACACAGTAAATGTTATTATTTAATCATACTAAATGTATTGATGTGAAAACAATTAACTTTTGAAACAGTCAAATTGACACCTTTTTCTACTATTTCTTATCCTATTTGAGGACAAATGAGCAAATGTTGTAAAACAAAGTAATCCAGGTAATTAGGCTACCCTTATGGATTATAACTTTGACACTTTTCATGCATATAGAATGTTTATGACTGTCAGTCAGTGCGCTACTGAATGACCACCTAGTCATGTCTACGTTCATGTGGATACTCCTTTTTATAAAGGAGACTCTGGCGATATTTTTCCATGAGTCTAGGCATTGAATGAACATGCATTTTTAACTCTACTGTAGGTGTATGCTAAAGTAATGCATGCATGCATATAGATATAAAATGCATTTAAAAAGCTCCAGGTTAGAATTTACCACACCATTTCTGAGGTGATTTGGAGACTTGTGTCCAGATATATGGATCCAGACCGGTCGAGCAGCTCCGATAGGACCTCCTCAGGTGTGAGGAGGAGAGCTTCTGATGTGCCTCAGCCTCGTCCAACCCGACAGCCTCGTCAGTTGACGGAGTCAGCGATTCGTCTTATCTAGGTTAAGGTACCAAATGTTGAGAACGAGGAAGAGGATGTACCAGTTGCGGCTCCCTCTCCTGCTACTTTTATTCCCCACAGGGTGTTACCAGCCATAAATGTAATGAATCCAAAGCTTCTTGATGATTTGAGTGGCAACCCCTCGGTCTACTGCATGCAAACGAGGTAAAAGTTGTGTTTGATCTTCCTTTTTCCTATTGATGAGGAGCAAGGGTTCTGATGTTGGTTTGCATTTGTGATGCAGGTTCCCAGCTTTACATAGCCTCGAGGGAACTAGTTCAGTATACACTCTCTGTAACATACTCTTCACCCAGAGTACCGAGAGATTGTGCATTCTTGGGGTTTCGAGGCGTTCTTTTCCATCCACCCCCGCCGTTGTCCCTAGGGTTACCTCAGGACATTATCTGAGTGATAGTTTCACCAGACACAGTCTCTCCATTTATTGGATTACAAGGTGATGATGACTCCGATGGATTGGCAGTGTATCATCGGTATGGAGTTTTCTGGGGCGTCAGTGCCTTATGTAGCTAACATTTACCCTACTGACGATAGATCCTTGATAGGAGTCTAGGCTGAGGTGCTCAAAGGTAGGACAGTCTGCACTGGTCCTTTGAGTATAGACATCATGAGTGGGGTGCTGAGTGAGCCATTGCCTGATGATAGGAAAGTCAGGGATCGTATTCTTTGGCAATTGTTCCTGGTCATCCTTCGGGGTTGTTTCCTGGCAGATAACTCTTCTATATATGGTCTCATTCTCTTTAGTCAGTGCCACACGGGTGGTAGATCGTATCGAAGAGTATGATTGGGACTCTTATACCTTTGCCTATTTCCTTAGGGGAATGTGCATGTGCTCACATGGCTTGACAGAGGCTTGGCTAGGATTTTACCCATTCCTGCTGGTGAGTATTTCTCTTTTGTTTACCCTTATATGGGTTAAGAGTGTTGACTGACCACATATGTTTGATCTTGTGTTTGCAGTTTTGGGCCTACAAGAGGCTTCCGTGTCTACGTCCCATTAGCTTGTTAGGTCTGGAAACCTATCCAAGGGGACAACGATGGCATCACTCCATGCTGGTGGAGGTTCCTGTAACTGAGGGTTTCACCCATTCTCGCCTACAGTTAGAGTTGTTGACAGCCGATGTCATTACATGGGTTCTCTATTCTGAGGACCATTTGATAATTAGCTTTGAGGGTGGTTTCCCGACTAGTGTCGAGAATGTGATATCCACCCGTCGGGTTCCTCTCTTCACAGATGGAGGATGGGAGCTCTATTTAGGAGAGTATGCTATCAGGAGAACCACATGAGAGATTTGTATACCGATCTGTCCTCCTGCTAGGCATTTTTGGCCTGTGTCGCAGCCGGCGATCAGTGATATCCCGTTGGTGGGAGTTGATGGCTTTGATTTGTCAGAGGGACCGTTCACTCAGGAGGCATTCTACCACTTGTGGTCTCCTCGTACCATCGAAGCTCGGACCCATGCCACACTGTTCATAGGGGATATAGTTCCTAGCTCTGTCATTAAGGTAGATTGGATTGTCTGCGTCCGAGAGCCTACTCATTTGATGCAGATTGATAGCTTGACCCAGCAGTTGGACCGGGCGAATTTTTTTATATGGCATTTGGGCAGAGATCCTTCCAAGGCAGATTCTTTTGATCCTTCCAGCTCAGAGGCTGACCCTTCAGTTGACCCATATTCAGATGGTTTTGCTAGTGCAGATCCTCCGTTGTATCGACCTGATATCCCTCTTAGCAGAGATACAGTGACTCATGAGGAGTTAAATCAGATGGATTGGTTGGATGATGTAGACATCAACACTATTGACTTCTTCTGATGTATTTTCTCGCTATATCTTTTGATAGGCCTCTATCAGATATTGGGCGGCTTTGCCCCATTCTCGTTATATCTTCTGATAAGCCTCTGTTAGTTGTTGGGCGGCTATGCCCCATTTCCCTGTATTTTCCAGTTGTATACAGAGATGATGTATTTAGATGATGATGTATTTAGGATTGTATGTATACTATTTTCCATTCCCTACATCATATTGCCATCTATTATTTATCATGCATGTATTATGTTATGCATATGTATGTCCAGAGATGTTTAGCATTGACCCTGGATGGTCTTATGACACGGCCTTACAGATGTCTTCAACAACATTTAGACGCGTTGATCATACCCCACCAGTATTGGTGGCCTCCTGTTTGAGATGGTGGTATGATAGTTTGTCATCCCCAGATCGAGTGACTATAGACCAGCTGTTGCGGCACTCTGTGACCCTCTTGATGTTCTAGGTTTCATTGGGTTTCGTAGAGGGTATGCTGGAGCACTGGGTACCAGATAGGCAGGTGTTCCAGTTTGAGACCTAGGAGTTGACTCCTACTGTCGACGTCAGGATTTTATGTGTCCCTTTTCTGTTCTTATTCTTTGGTGTTCTCATTTTAGGTGAGATTTGTTTGATATAACAAGTTGTGAAAAGGTTCGACATTTATATGTCGACGATTTGACTGTAAGAGTCGCTAGTTGGTTTTTTAACTAGTTGTACCAACACAACCGAGAAAAGGTTTGCACATTTACCCAGTAATGTGACACTACTAAACGGGTCTGTGAAACTGAGATTCATTAGGGTCCAGGGACTTGCTTATACGGAGGGAAGATGTTAGGCACCCCCCCGACATCCGTGTTACCACGGTGACCGCCACTTTTCGAGAAACTGTTATATGAATATGTGTGTGTGTGTGTGTGTGGGTCAATGTTCTGCTATTTGAAAGTAGTGCTATGCCTCATTTGTACCTATATACAAAGAGTTTGACTTTATATAAAAATTCAGTTTTAAACAAGATATAGCAGTGATGTTTTGTAAAAAGAGGTTTTTCAAACCCTTTTGCTCAATAGTAATTAAGACCTTTGATACTTCTATTTTATTAAAATGTTCGGCGTGATTACTTTTATTTTCGAGATGTGAAGCATCTTTGAGAAAATAATATACAAAGTAGTGCCGAATTCCTCATGGGCATGAAAACCATCTGAGAAAATCCAAACACCGTGAATAATTTACAGGCTGCTTACAGCTGAAAATGTCCATCACGGAAACCGAATCTAGAATCAGTAGACTGAATCTGTGATCACATGATTCCTAGGCTCACATGATACCGCAGTTTATATGAAAGCTGTAAGCAGTTATATAAATAAAAGCTGTAAATATATATATATATATATATATATATATATATATATATATATATACAGACATGATCAACCACCACGAAGCACCTCCATGGGGGATCAGAAATGTAAAGAAATTTGTAAAAACGATCAACCGCCGTGAAGTAAACTCTAGGCGGGACGAAATGTAAAGAAAGCAGTAAAAATGTCAACCGCCACGAAGTAAACTCTAGGCGGGACGAAATGTATATATATATATATATATATATATATATATATATATATATATATATATAAGAAAGTAAACGCTCCGGATGTAAATCCAGGCTCATCGAACACAGTTCGACCTCAGTTTATAAATAAGTATATACATAAAAGCAAATAAACGCTCTAGACGTGAGTCCAGGTTCAAACGAGGCATAACTCGATAATGTTAGTCCATATATATATATATATATATATATATATATATATATATATATATATATATATATATATATATACAAAAGGAATAAAAGCCACGAGACGAAGTTTGGGCAAACACACGCAACACGACTCTCAACGTGAAGAACGGTGTGTTCAAAGATGAGGAGAAAGGCTTTGAAGTGTGTAAGAAGGCTTACAGTAGACTGCCAAAGAAGACTTCAATAACTTAAAAAGGATGAGCACTCGGCTCTCGCCGGTAAAAAAATACCAATATATAAGCTCACAAGTGTTTAAAATGAGAAAGCACTCAGTTTATAGTGTTTACAGAGCAAATTGGATAGGGCTTCCTCGCCTTTTTCTCTATGCAAAATGGCTGCCCCAAGCCCTCTATTTATAGAGGGGGGGAGCCGCAGATGTACCTGTGGCTACCCAGGGTGCCCCGAGCTCCACGGGTCCTGCCGTCTCAAAGTACGTGCATGCATGCACTGTGATGTCCGCTCGAACTTTCAGAACTGCAATATGGGCATCCGATTGAGGTGTACAAGACCTATATGAATAAAATTGTAACTCTTTTTCCTATGTTTTTTAATGACATCAGGAGACAAGAGACTACAATTTTCATATTCTTTATTAATTGCATAAACATTTTCAACTGTTTTAACATTATAATCAGTTTTAAAATTGTCTAAAAAGGTTGACTGATAAATTTCTCAGGGAGAAACTCTGGGTATGTTCGAATCATGAAGGACTTGACTAAGGTTTTCATAACTATGTTCTTCTTGGTTAACTATGTCAGGAACAGGAGGTAAAGCAGACCGATTACTAACTGAAGAGCTAGATCTAAATAATCTACTCATATTTACTAAATTCAAAATTAATTCTTACTCATCATTCGTTCATGCATACCCTCATACCCTTAAATAGCCTCATACCTATGTTCTAAAACCCGACACTGCTCACCCAAGAGACTTACAAAAGGCTCGACACGAACTAGGTGGACTAAAGGTATGTTAGGTGACTTCAGAATAATGAAAAGAAGAAGATTTTGAAAAAAGGAAAGAGTAGTTGATTAACCAAATCTTTACTCGGCAATTAGAAGTAAACAACTTAGCTCTGATACCATTTGGGGCGGAAGGAGAAAGGAGAAGAAGAACAAGAGAAGCGCATACAAACACAGTCTATTTATTTAAAATATAATTTTTTTATTGATAACTGAAATATGTACAACAAACAGGAAAATAAAATGACTTACAATTTAACTTACAACATTGAAGAAATAAAAGGGGTAGAGAAAGGCTAAAGGGGTAAGAGCCTAAAGATTCGTCAGAGAAGGAACTTTGAGTCTTTTTAAGTATCTGGTTTCTAAAACCTGCCTCTCTAAATGAGTTCTGAATCCTTTTATAGATCAAGGATAGAACTATTACAATAACTGAGGGTAAAGTGAAAGTAAGAAACATGTTACATTTACAAAGGGTAAAGTAAAAGTAAGAAACATATTACATTAACTAAAGCAAAAGCAAAAGTCTGCTTTCGGTGGAAAAGTAGACGTTTCTTTTTGACTTATGGCTGCAGTGGGGAGCAGGTGGGGCCTAATGCACATGTCTGATCATTCGGTGGAAATGCCGAATCTTTTGACTGATCTACGCGGTAAAAGCGCATATATATATATATATATATATATATATATATATATATATATATATATATATATACACCAGATGTATATCCAAGCTCAATTAAACAGAGTTTGATGGAAATAAGCATATATATATATATATATATATATATATATATATATATAAAAGTATTTATATATACAAAAGTAATAAACGCTCCGGATGTGAATCCAGGCTCAATCAAACAGAGTTTGATAGAAATAAGCACACACACACACACAGACACACACACACACACACACATATATATATATATATATATATATATATATATATATATATATATACACACACACACATAAGTATTTATATATATACAAAAGCAGTAAACGCTCTGGATGTGAATCCAGGCTCAATCAAACAGAGTTTGATGAAGAGACCTGTTTTGTTATATGTATCCAAATCACACCCAAAATATTATATTATGAAAAATTTTCAGTTCCACAAAATATTAAACTTTTTTTTTGTTGTTTTAAAAAAAATCAAAAAAAAAGTCTGTATTTTAACAAAATCCTGGAGTTCGGACCTGATCCGGACTATATATATATATATATATATATATATATATATATATATATATATATATATATATATATATAAGTATTTAAATATACAAAAGTAAAAAACGCTCCGGATGTGAATCCAGGCTCAATCAAACAGAGTTTGATAGAAATAAGCATATATATATATATATATATATATATATATATATATATATATATATATATATATATATATATATATATATAAGTATATATATATATACAAAAGCAGTAAACGCTCTGGATGTGAATCCAGACTCAATCAAACAGAGTTTGATGAAGAGACCTGTTTTGTTATATGTATCCAAATCACACCCAAAACATTATATTATGAAAAAATTTCAGTTCCACAAAATATTAAACTTTTTTTGTTGTTTTAAAAAAAAAATCAAAAAAAAAGTCTGTATTTTAACAAAATCCTGGAGTTCGGACCTTATCCGGACTATATATATATATATATATATATATATATATATATATATAAAGGTAATAAAAAGCCACGGATCGACGATCCGGGCATACCCACACAACGCGACTCTTAGCGTGAATATATATGTAGGTATACAAGTGTGAAAAAGCTTAAAAATCTGAATTATCTTACAGTGGGTTGCCAAAAAAGACTTTAGATAGCTTTTGATGAATGAATACCGTGTTTCCACCGATTAAATTTTAGTATGTTGTAAAATACGAGCTCATAAGTGTTTGGAAAAAGGAAGCACTTAATTTAGAGCACTATAGAGGTGTGTACAAAGTGCAATGGATAGGGTTTTCTCGCTTTTTGTCTCTTTAAAATGGCCACCCCAAGCCCTCTATTTATAGAGGGAGGAGCCGTAGGTCAAACCGCGGTAGCCGCGGGTCCACCTGTGGCTACTCGGGGTGCCCCAATCTCTGCGAGTCCCGCCATCTCGAAGAACGTGCACTCGTGTAATGTGTTGTCCGCTCAAACCTTCATAACTTTCAATCCAAGCATCCAATTGAGGCGTGCTATACCTTTCCAGAATGTTGTCGTCGAGAGCTACACAATGACATGTGATAACAAGTTGTACGAAGCCGGGAAGATGGGTCTATAACCAGATCTTCAAGTCTTCAAATTCTATTCGGTGCACTGTCTTACGTAGTAGTCACTCGGGATTTTGAGCTATGGTTCTTGTGGGACATTTCGTATGAAATGTGGGTTGAAATAATGTTGAGATGGCGCAAATTGTAGTATCGAGATCGAAAAATGATGATTTTGCCCCTCACCAAGGTTATCTCTGGCTTTGTACAAATGTTGCAGTCGTTGCTCAGGGTTATCTCTGAGATTTGGCTGTTGTGGGTATTGAAAGTTTTTAGGGTTGTCTCTGAGGTGTGTCTAATCTCTCGAGGTTATCTCCGGGGTTAGAACTGAGTGCCTTGAGGCTATATCTGAGGTTGGAACTGACTTTTTTGGGGTTAGAACGGACTTTTCCGAGGTTATCTCCTGAACTGGAACTGCATCGCTCGGGGTTATCTCTGAGGTTGAAACTGAATCTCCCGGGGTTATCTCCGGGATTGAAACTGAGTATCTCGGGGCTATCTCCGAGGTTAAAAATTGAGTATCCCAGGGTTATCTCTGGGATTGATCTGATTTGACTTCCAGGGTTATCTCTGGAAGATGATTTACCCTCCTGCAAGGTTAGTAACAGGAATACAAAATTTTTAGTGTCTATAGATGCTCCTCTATATCATATTCATGCAATGTAATAGCATGGATAGGATAAAGAATAATAGACACTTGAAATGTGATAAGATAATCATGATGCAATGTAATACAGCATGATGTGAATGTATGATGAAATGTAGTTTATTGGACTATTTTCCAATAGAATGTGATGACTGTCTGGTCCCATAACTTCAATTGGGGAATGGAGCTATCACTGATGATCCTGATGAATTGCTTGGATGTCTACTCCAAAGCTCACAGGAGCCTCCAAGTGTTGTCAGGGCTGCCTGACCTTCATTGAAATGTCTTTTAATATCTACTGTCATCGGACCACCTCCGATGCTTCGTTGGGTTTAATTGACAATGGTTAATGATGGCATGACCATCTGACCTTCGTTTGAAATGTACTTTAACGGCTGACATCATAGGACCACCTCCGATGCTTCGTTGGGTTTACTTTCCAATGGCTGATAATGTCAAGGCTGCTTGACCTTTGTTGAAATGTGCTTCAACGGTTAAAATCATTGGCCCATCACCGATGCTTCGCTGGATTTACTTGCTAACAGCTGAATAACGTCAAGGTTGCTTGGCCTTCGTTGAAATGTGCTTCAATGGTTAAAATCATCAAACCATCACCGATGCTTTGTTGGATTTACTAGCCAACGACTAAATAACGTCAAGGTTGCTTGACCTTCATTGAAATATGCTTCAACGGCTGAAGTTGTATGAAGTCTTTGTTGGGGAAAGGTTTTTTGATGAAAGGTATGGTTACATATGGAATCATAACTCCAAGTTGATGGCACTAGACCTTTGTGAGGTATTGCCAAATGTAGTTTGCAATAGCTGTGATCATCGGCTTTATGAACCCTGTGTTTGGGTGAATACCAATGAGTGATATGTAGACCCGCAGTTTGGTATCTGAAAATCATGATTTCAGGCTTTTTCGCTTAATCGCGTAGCGTCTTTTTTCCTAATTTGACTTTTCATCTTGTGGGACCTCCTTTGCAACTCAAATGGTATTGAGCTAGAGGGGTGGAACCCACCTAGGATAGCCACAATTTGACCTGCAGCCATCCGTGGGTGGTATTTTATGCTCCTTTCCCTTTCACAAGTCATTTTCTAGTGAAGCCACACAGAGAATCCAATAGTTCTTCTTCAGATCTACTGAGTTTGGACCATTTTCTACAAAAGCTGTCACCGTACAAGTGTTCTGCACTATCCTGGTAATGTGTTCATGTCTTTTTTTCCAGTTTTGTCCGTTGGAAAATGAGTTATCACATGAAATGCTTCTAAACACATAGTAGTGAATATGCATGCTCATATGACTTGATAAAAATTATTCAACACAGTAAATGTTATTATTTAATCATACTAAATGTATTGATGTGAAAACAATTAACTTTTGAAACAGTCAAATTGACACCTTTTTCTACTATTTCTTATCCTATTTGAGGACAAATGAGCAAATGTTGTAAAACAAAGTAATCCAGGTAATTAGGCTACCCTTATGGATTATAACTTTGACACTTTTCATGCATATAGAATGTTTATGACTGTCAGTCAGTGCGCTACTGAATGACCACCTAGTCATGTCTACGTTCATGTGGATACTCCTTTTTATAAAGGAGACTCTGGCGATATTTTTCCATGAGTCTAGGCATTGAATGAACATGCATTTTTAACTCTACTGTAGGTGTATGCTAAAGTAATGCATGCATGCATATAGATATAAAATGCATTTAAAAAGCTCCAGGTTAGAATTTACCACACCATTTCTGAGGTGATTTGGAGACTTGTGTCCAGATATATGGATCCAGACCGGTCGAGCAGCTCCGATAGGACCTCCTCAGGTGTGAGGAGGAGAGCTTCTGATGTGCCTCAGCCTCGTCCAACCCGACAGCCTCGTCAGTTGACGGAGTCAGCGATTCGTCCTATCTAGGTTAAGGTACCAAATGTTGAGAACGAGGAAGAGGATGTACCAGTTGCGGCTCCCTCTCCTGCTACTTTTATTCCCCACAGGGTGTTACCAGCCATAAATGTAATGAATCCAAAGCTTCTTGATGATTTGAGTGGCAACCCCTCGGTCTACTGCATGCAAACGAGGTAAAAGTTGTGTTTGATCTTCCTTTTTCCTATTGATGAGGAGCAAGGGTTCTGATGTTGGTTTGCATTTGTGATGCAGGTTCCCAGCTTTACATAGCCTCGAGGGAACTAGTTCAGTATACACTCTCTGTAACATACTCTTCACCCAGAGTACCGAGAGATTGTGCATTCTTGGGGTTTCGAGGCGTTCTTTTCCATCCACCCCCGCCGTTGTCCCTAGGGTTACCTCAGGACATTATCTGAGTGATAGTTTCACCAGACACAGTCTCTCCATTTATTGGATTACAAGGTGATGATGACTCCGATGGATTGGCAGTGTATCATCGGTATGGAGTTTTCTGGGGCGTCAGTGCCTTATGTAGCTAACATTTACCCTACTGACGATAGATCCTTGATAGGAGTCTAGGCTGAGGTGCTCAAAGGTAGGACAGTCTGCACTGGTCCTTTGAGTATAGACATCATGAGTGGGGTGCTGAGTGAGCCATTGCCTGATGATAGGAAAGTCAGGGATCGTATTCTTTGGCAATTGTTCCTGGTCATCCTTCGGGGTTGTTTCCTGGCAGATAACTCTTCTATATATGGTCTCATTCTCTTTAGTCAGTGCCACACGGGTGGTGGATCGTATCGAAGAGTATGATTGGGACTCTTATACCTTTGCCTATTTCCTTAGGGGAATGTGCATGTGCTCACATGGCTTGACAGAGGCTTGGCTAGGATTTTACCCATTCCTGCTGGTGAGTATTTCTCTTTTGTTTACCCTTATATGGGTTAAGAGTGTTGACTGACCACAGATGTTTGATCTTGTGTTTGCAGTTTTGGGCCTACAAGAGGCTTCCGTGTCTACGTCCCATTAGCTTGTTAGGTCTGGAAACCTATCCAAGGGGACAACGATGGCATCACTCCATGCTGGTGGAGGTTCCTGTAACTGAGGGTTTCACCCATTCTCGCCTACAGTTAGAGTTGTTGACAGCCGATGTCATTACATGGGTTCTCTATTCTGAGGACCATTTGATAATTAGCTTTGAGGGTGGTTTCCCGACTAGTGTCGAGAATGTGATATCCACCCGTCGGGTTCCTCTCTTCACAGATGGAGGATGGGAGCTCTATTTAGGAGAGTATGCTATCAGGAGAACCACATGAGAGATTTGTATACCGATCTGTCCTCCTGCTAGGCATTTTTGGCCTGTGTCGCAGCCGCCGATCAGTGATATCCCGTTGGTGGGAGTTGATGGCTTTGATTTGTCAGAGGGACCGTTCACTCAGGAGGCATTCTACCACTTGTGGTCTCCTCGTACCATCGAAGCTCGGACCCATGCCACACTGTTCATAGGGGATATAGTTCCTAGCTCTGTCATTAAGGTAGATTGGATTGTCTGCGTCCGAGAGCCTACTCATTTGATGCAGATTGATAGCTTGACCCAGCAGTTGGACCGGGCGAATTTTTTTATATGGCATTTGGGCAGAGATCCTTCCAAGGCAGATTCTTTTGATCCTTCCAGCTCAGAGGCTGACCCTTCAGTTGACCCATATTCAGATGGTTTTGCTAGTGCAGATCCTCCGTTGTATCGACCTGATATCCCTCTTAGCAGAGATACAGTGACTCATGAGGAGTTAAATCAGATGGATTGGTTGGATGATGTAGACATCAACACTATTGACTTCTTCTGATGTATTTTCTCGCTATATCTTTTGATAGGCCTCTATCAGATATTGGGCGGCTTTGCCCCATTCTCGTTATATCTTCTGATAAGCCTCTGTTAGTTGTTGGGCGGCTATGCCCCATTTCCCTGTATTTTCCAGTTGTATACAGAGATGATGTATTTAGATGATGATGTATTTAGGATTGTATGTATACTATTTTCCATTCCCTACATCATATTGCCATCTATTATTTATCATGCATGTATTATGTTATGCATATGTATGTCCAGAGATGTTTAGCATTGACCCTGGATGGTCTTATGACACGGCCTTACAGATGTCTTCAACAACATTTAGACGCGTTGATCATACCCCACCAGTATTGGTGGCCTCCTGTTTGAGATGGTGGTATGATAGTTTGTCATCCCCAGATCGAGTGACTATAGACCAGCTGTTGCGGCACTCTGTGACCCTCTTGATGTTCTAGGTTTCATTGGGTTTCGTAGAGGGTATGCTGGAGCACTGGGTACCAGATAGGCAGGTGTTCCAGTTTGAGACCTAGGAGTTGACTCCTACTGTCGACGTCAGGATTTTATGTGTCCCTTTTCTGTTCTTGTTCTTTGGTGTTCTCATTTTAGGTGAGATTTGTTTGATATAACAAGTTGTGAAAAGGTTCGACATTTATATGTCGACGATTTGACTGTAAGAGTCGCTAGTTGGTTTTTTAACTAGTTGTACCAACACAACCGAGAAAAGGTTTGCACATTTACCCAGTAATGTGACACTACTAAACGGGTCTGTGAAACTGAGATTCATTAGGGTCCAGGGACTTGCTTATACGGAGGGAAGATGTTAGGCACCCCCCCGACATCCGTGTTACCACGGTGACCGCCACTTTTCGAGAAACTGTTATATGAATATGTGTGTGTGTGTGTGTGTGTGTGGGTCAATGTTCTGCTATTTGAAAGTAGTGCTATGCCTCATTTGTACCTATATACAAAGAGTTTGACTTTATATAAAAATTCAGTTTTAAACAAGATATAGCAGTGATGTTTTGTAAAAAGAGGTTTTTCAAACCCTTTTGCTCAATAGTAATTAAGACCTTTGATACTTCTATTTTATTAAAATGTTCGGCGTGATTACTTTTATTTTCGAGATGTGAAGCATCTTTGAGAAAATAATATACAAAGTAGTGCCGAATTCCTCATG
>CM029017.1:88358409-88643409 GCA_016801055.1 Panax notoginseng | reverse complement strand
AGTATTTATATATATACAAAAGCAGTAAACGCTCTGGATGTGAATCCAGGCTCAATCAAACAGAGTTTGATGAAGAGACCTGTTTTGTTATATGTATCCAAATCACACCCAAAATATTATATTATGAAAAATTTTCAGTTCCACAAAATATTAAACTTTTTTTTTGTTGTTTTAAAAAAAATCAAAAAAAAAGTCTGTATTTTAACAAAATCCTGGAGTTCGGACCTGATCCGGACTATATATATATATATATATATATATATATATATATATATATATATATATATATTTATATATAAAAAATATGTGAATCCAGGCTCAATCAAACAGAGTTTGATAGAAATAAGCATATATATATATATATATATATATATATATATATATATATATATATATATATATATTAAGCAGTAAACGCTCTGGATATGAATCCAGACTCAATCAAACAGAGTTTGATGAAGAGACCTGTTTTGTTATATGTATCCAAATCACACCCAAAACATTATATTATGAAAAAATTTCAGTTCCACAAAATATTTAACTTTTTTTGTTGTTTTAAAAAAAAAATCAAAAAAAAAGTCTGTATTTTACAAAATCCTGGAGTTCGGACCTTATCCGGATATATATATATATATATATATATATATATATATATATATATAAAGGTAATAAAAAGCCACGGATCGACGATCCGGGCATACCCACACAACGCGACTCTTAGCGTGAATATATATGTAGGTATACAAGTGTGAAAAAGCTTAAAAATCTGAATTATCTTACAGTGGGTTGCCAAAAAAGACTTTAGATAGCTTTTGATGAATGAATACCGTGTTTCCACCGATTAAATTTTAGTATGTTGTAAAATACGAGCTCATAAGTGTTTGGAAAAAGGAAGCACTTAATTTAGAGCACTATAGAGGTGTGTACAAAGTGCAATGGATAGGGTTTTCTCGCTTTTTGTCTCTTTAAAATGGCCACCCCAAGCCCTCTATTTATAGAGGGAGGAGCCGTAGGTCAAATCGCGGTAGCCGCGGGTCCACCTGTGGCTACTCGGGGTGCCCCAATCTCTGCGGGTCCCGCCATCTCGAAGAACGTGCACTCGTGTAATGTGTTGTCCGCTCAAACCTTCATAACTTTCAATCCAAGCATCCAATTGAGGCGTGCTATACCTTTCCAGAATGTTGTCGTCGAGAGCTACACAATGACATGTGATAACAAGTTGTACGAAGCCGGGAAGATGGGTCTATAACCAGATCTTCAAGTCTTCAAATTCTATTCGGTGCACTGTCTTACGTAGTAGTCACTCGGGATTTTGAGCTATGGTTCTTGTGGGACATTTCGTATGAAATGTGGGTTGAAATAATGTTGAGATGGCGCAAATTGTAGTATCGAGATCGAAAAATGATGATTTTGCCCCTCACCAAGGTTATCTCTGGCTTTGTACAAATGTTGCAGTCGTTGCTCAGGGTTATCTCTGAGATTTGGCTGTTGTGGGTATTGAAAGTTTTTAGGGTTGTCTCTGAGGTGTGTCTAATCTCTCGAGGTTATCTCCGGGGTTAGAACTGAGTGCCTTGAGGCTATATCTGAGGTTGGAACTGACTTTTTTGGGGTTAGAACGGACTTTTCCGAGGTTATCTCCTGAACTGGAACTGCATCGCTCGGGGTTATCTCTGAGGTTGAAACTGAATCTCCCGGGGTTGTCTCCGGGATTGAAACTGAGTATCTCGGGGCTATCTCCGAGGTTAAAAATTGAGTATCCCAGGGTTATCTCTGGGATTGATCTGATTTGACTTCCATGGTTATCTCTGGAAGATGATTTACCCTCCTGCAAGGTTAGTAACAGGAATACAAAATTTTTAGTGTCTATAGATGCTCCTCTATATCATATTCATGCAATGTAATAGCATGGATAGGATAAAGAATAATAGACACTTGAAATGTGATAAGATAATCATGATGCAATGTAATACAGCATGATGTGAATGTATGATGAAATGTAGTTTATTGGACTATTTTCCAATAGAATGTGATGACTGTCTGGTCCCATAACTTCAATTGGGGAATGGAGCTATCACTGATGATCCTGATGAATTGCTTGGATGTCTACTCCAAAGCTCACAGGAGCCTCCACGATGTTGACATTGGGGTTATCACCAAAGTCCTTAATCCTGAGTGTAGACTTCCCACTGAAGATGTACTTCTCATGTACAAGAAACTCTTGGGGAATTGTGATTTATCTGATGTAGAATTGAATAACATATTCCATCATCGGTCCTCCCCGATGAGGATGGTTTTCCTAGTTTGTATAGGCTAGTCTTTCCAATGTTTTGTTGGAGTTATTGGCAACAGTTTGTGTTGTCAGGGCTGCCTGACCTTCATTGAAATGTCTTTTAATATCTACTGTCATCGGACCACCTCCGATGCTTCGTTGGGTTTAATTGACAATGGTTAATGATGGCATGACCATCTGACCTTCGTTTGAAATGTACTTTAATGGCTGACATCATAGGACCACCTCCGATGCTTCGTTGGGTTTACTTTCCAATGGCTGATAATGTCAAGGCTGCTTGACCTTTGCTGAAATGTGCTTCAACGGTTAAAATCATTGGCCCATCACCGATGCTTCGCTGGATTTACTTGCTAACAGCTGAATAACGTCAAGGTTGCTTGGCCTTCGTTGAAATGTGCTTCAATGGTTAAAATCATCAAACCATCACCGATGCTTTGTTGGATTTACTAGCCAACGGCTAAATAACGTCAAGGTTGCTTGACCTTCATTGAAATATGCTTCAACGGCTGAAGTTGTATGAAGTCTTTGTTGGGGAAAGGTTTTTTGATGAAAGGTGTGGTTACATGTGGAATCATAACTCCAAGTTGATGGCACTAGACCTTTGTGAGGTATTGCCAAATGTAGTTTGCAATAGCTGTGATCATCGGCTTTATGAACCCTGTGTTTGGGTGAATACCAATGAGTGATATGTAGACCCGCAGTTTGGTCTCTGAAAATCAAGATTTCAGGCTTTTTCGCTTAATCGCGTAGCGTCTTTTTTCCTAATTTGACTTTTCATCTTGTGGGACCTCCTTTGCAACTCAAATGGTATTGAGCTGAAGGGGTGGAACCCACCTAGGATAGCCACAATTTGACCTGCAGCCATCCGTGGGTGGTATTTTATGCTCCTTTCCCTTTCACAAGTCATTTTCTAGTGAAGCCACACAGAGAATCCAAGAGTTCTTCTTCAGATCTACTGAGTTTGGACCATTTTCTACAAAATCTGTCACCGTACAAGTGTTCTGCACTATCCTGGTAATGTGTTCATGTCTTTTTTTCCAGTTTTGTCCGTTGGAAAATGAGTTATCACATGAAATGCTTCTAAACACATAGTAGTGAATATGCATGCTCATATGACTTGATAAAAATTATTCAACACAGTAAATGTTATTATTTAATCATACTAAATGTATTGATGTGAAAACAATTAACTTTTGAAACAGTCAAATTGGCACATTTTTCTACTATTTCTTATCCTATTTGAGGACAAATGAGCAAATATTGTAAAACAAAGTAATCCTGGTAATTAGGCTACCCTTATGGATTATAACTTTGACACTTTTCATGCATATAGAATGTTTATGACTGTCAGTCAGTGCGCTACTGAATGACCACCTAGTCATGCCTACGTTCATGTGGATACTCCTTTTTATAAAGGAGACTCTGGCGATATTTTTCCATGAGTCTAGGCATTGAATGAACATGCATTTTTAACTCTACTGTAGGTGTATGCTAAAGTAATGCATGCATGCATATAGATATAAAATGCTTTTAAAAAGCTCCAGGTTAGAATTTACCACACCATTTCTGAGGTGATTTGGAGACTTGTGTCCAGATATATGGATCCAGACCGGTCGAGCAGCTCCGATAGGACCTCCTCAGGTGTGAGGAGGAGAGCTTCTGATGTGCCTTAGCCTCGTCCAACCCGACAGCCTCGTCAGTTGACGGAGTCAGCGATTCGTCCTATCTAGGTTGAGGTACCAAATGTTGAGGACGAGGAAGAGGATGTACCAGTTGCGGCTCCCGCTCCTGCTACTTTTATTCCCCACAGGGTGTTACCAGCCATAAATGTAATGAATCCAAAGCTTCTTAATGATTTGAGTGGCAACCCCTCGGTCTACTGCATGCAAACGAGGTAAAAGTTGTGTTTGATCTTCCTTTTTCCTATTGATGAGGAGCAAGGGTTCTGATGTTGGTCTGCATTTGTGATGCAGGTTCCCAGCTTTACATAGCCTCGAGGGAACTAGTTCAGTATACACTCTCTGTAACATACTCTTCACCCAGAGTGCCGAGAGATTGTGCATTCTTGGGGTTTCGAGGCGTTCTTTTCCATCCTTCCCCGCCGTTGTCCCTGGGGTTACCTCAGGACATTATCTGAGTGATAGTTTCACCAGACACAGTCTCTCCATTTATTAGATTACAAGGTGATGATGACTCAGATGGATTGGCAGTGTATCACCGGTATGGAGTTTTCCGGGGCGTCAGTGCCTTGTGTAGCTAACATTTACCCTACTGACGTTAGATCCTTGATAGGAGTCTAGGCTGAGGTGCTCAAAGGTAGGACAGTCTGCACTGGTCCTTTGAGTATAGACGTCATGAGTGGGGTGCTGAGTGAGCCATTGCCTGATGATAGGAAAGTCAGGGATCGTATTCTTTGGCAATTGTTCCTGGTCATCCTTCGGGGTTATTTCCTGGCAGATAACTCTTCTATATATGGTCTCGTTCTCTTTAGTCAGTGCCACACGGGTGGTGGATTGTATCGAAGAGTATGATTGGGACTCTTATACCTTTGCCTATTTCCTTAGGGGAATGTGCATGTGCTCACATGGCTTGACAGAGGCTTGGCTAGGATTTTACCCATTCCTGCTGGTGAGTATTTCTCTTTTGTTTACCCTTATATGGGTTAAGAGTGTTGACTGACCACAGATGTTTGATCTTGTGTTTGCAGTTTTGGGCCTACAAGAGGCTTCCGTGTCTACGTCCCATTAGCTTGTTAGGTCTGGAAACCTATCCAAGGGGACAACGATGGCATCACTCCATGCTGGTGGAGGTTCCTGTAACTGAGGGTTTCACCCATTCTCGCCTACAGTTAGAGTTGTTGACTGCCGATGTCATTACATGGGTTCTCTATTCTGAGGACCATTTGATAATTAGCTTTGAGGGTGGTTTCCCGACTAGTGTCGAGAATGTGATATCCACCCGTCGGGTTCCTCTGTTCACAGATGGAGGATGGGAGCTCTATTTAGGAGAGTGTGCTATCAGGAGAACCACATGAGAGATTTGTATACCGATCTGTCCTCCTGCTAGGCATTATTGGCCTGTGTCGCAGCCGCCGATCAGTGATATCCCGTTGGTGGGAGTTTATGGCTTTGATTTGTCAGAGGGACCGTTCACTCAGGAGGCATTCTACCACTTGTGGTCTCCTCGTACCATCGGAGCTCGGACCCATGCCACACTGTTCATGGGGGATATAGTTCCTAGCTCTGTCATTAAGGTAGATTGGATTGCCTGCGTCCGAGAGCTTACTCATTTGATGCAGATTGATAGCTTGACCCAGCAGTTGGACCGGGAAAATTTTTTTATATGGCATTTGGGCAGAGATCCTTCCGAGGTAGATTCTTTTGATCCTTCCAGCTCAGAGGCTGACCCTTCAGTTGACCCATATTCAGATGGTTTTGCTAGTGCAGATCCTCCGTTGTATCGACCTGATATCCCTCTTAGCAGAGATACAGTGACTCATGAGGAGTTAAATCAGATGGATTGGTTGGATGATGTAGACATCAACACTATTGACTTCTTCTGATGTATTTTCTCGCTATATCTTTTGATAGGCCTCTATTAGATATTGGGTGGCTTTGCCCCATTCTCGTTATATCTTTTGATAAGCCTCTGTTAGTTGTTGGGTGGCTATGCCCTATTTCCCTGTACTTTCCAGTTGTATACAGAGATGATGTATTTAGATGATGATGTATTTAGGATTGTATGTATACTATTTTCCATTCCCTACATCATATTGCCATCTATTATTTATCATGCATGTATTATGTTATGCATATGTATGTCCAGAGATGTTTAGCATTGACCCTGGATGGTCTTATGGCACGGCCTTAGAGATGTCTTCATCAGCATTTAGCCGCGTTGATCATACCCCACCAGTATTGGTGGCCTCCTGTTTGAGATGGTGGTATGATAGTTTGTCATCCCCAGATCGAGTGACTATAGACCAGCTGTTGCGGCACTCTGTGACCCTTTTGATGTTCTAGGTTTCATTGGGTTTCGTAGAGGGTATGCTGGAGCACTGGGTACCAGATAGGCAGGTGTTCCAGTTTGAGAACTAGGAGTTGACTCCTACTGTCGACGTCAGGATTTTATGTGTCCCTTTTCTGTTCTTGTTCTTTGGTGTTCTCATTTTAGGTGAGATTTGTTTAATAAAACAAGTTGTGGAAAGGTTCGACATTTATATGTCGACGATTTGACTGTAAGAGTTGCCAGTTGGTTTTTTAACTAGTTGTACCAACACAACCGAGAAAAGGTTTGCACATTTACCCAGTAATGTGACACTACTAAACGGGTCTGTGAAACCGAGATTTATTAGGGTCCGGGGACTTGCTTATACGGAGGGAAGATGTTAGGCACCCCCCCCCCCGACATCCGTGTTACCACGGTGACCGCCACTTTTCGAGAAACTGTTATATGAATATGTGTGTGTGTGTGTGTGGGTCAATGTTCTGCTATTTGAAAGTAGTGCTATGCCTCGTTTGTACCTATATACAAAGAGTTTGACTTTATATAAAAATTCAGTTTTAAACAAGATATAGCAGTGATGTTTTGTAAAAAGAGGTTTTTCAAACCCTTTTGCTCAATAGTAATTAAGGCCTTTGATACTTCTATTTTATTAAAATGTTCGGCGTGATTACTTTTATTTTCGAGATGTGAAGCATCTTCGAGAAAATAATATACAAAGTAGTGCCGAATTCCTCATTGGCATGAAAACCATATGAGAAAATCCAAACACCGTGAATAATTTACAGGCTGCTTACAGCTGAAAATGTCCATCACGGGAACCGAATCTAGAATCAGTAGACTGAATCTGTGATCACATGATTCCTAGGCTCACATGATACCGCAGTTTATATGAAAGCTGTAAGCAGTTATATATATAAAAGCTGTAAATATATATATATATATATATATATATATATATATATATATATACAGACATGATCAACCCCCACGAAGCACCTCCATGGGGGATCAAAAATGTAAAGAAAGTTGTAAAAACGATCAACCGCCGTGAAGTAAACTCTAGGCGGGACGAAATGTAAAGAAAGCAGTAAAAATGTCAACCGCCACGAAGTAAACTCTAGGCGGGACGAAATGTATATATATATATATATATATATATATATATATATATATATATATATATAAGAAAGTAAACGCTCCGGATGTAAATCCAGGCTCATCGAACACAGTTCGACCTCAGTTTATAAATAGGTATATATATAAAAGCAAATAAAGCTCTAGACGTGAGTCCAGGTTCAATCGAGGCATAACTCGATAATGTTAGTCCATATATATATATATATATATATATATATATATATATATATATATATATACACACACACAAAAGGAATAAAAGCCACGGACCGAAGTTTGGGCAAACACACGCAACACGACTCTCAACGTGAAGAACGGTGTGTTCAAAGATGAGGAGAAAGGCTTTGAAGTGTGTAAGAAGGCTTACAGTAGACTGCCAAAGAAGACTTCAATAACTTGAAAAGGATGAGCACTCGGCTCTCGCCGGTAAAAAAATACCAATATATAAGCTCACAAGTGTTTAAAATGAGAAAGCTCTCAGTTTATAGTGTTTACAAAGCAAATTGGATAGGGCTTCCTCGCCTTTTTTTCTATGCAAAATGGCTGCCCCAAGCCCTCTATTTATAGAGGGGGAGAGCCGCAGATGTACCTGTGGCTACCCAGGGTGCCCCGAGCTCCACGGGTCCTGCCGTCTCAAAGTACGTGAATGCATGCACTGTGATATCCGCTCGAACTTTCAGAACTGCAATCTGGGCATCCAATTGAGGTGTACAAGACCTATTTCGGACCGTCGTTGTCGAGAGCTACACAATGACATGGGATTAGAGGTTGTAAGAAGTCAGGAAGATGGGACCATGCCCTATATCTTCAAGCTTCAAATTCTATCCGGTGTGCTGTCTTGTGCAATAGTCATTCGGGATTGTACTTCCTTGGTTCTTGTGGGACATTGCTATGTAGAAATATCTATACGAGATTGTTGAGATGGCGCGATGTGGGTTTGGGATGGCAAAATAACGGTCCTGCCCTTCACCGGGGTTATCTTCGGTTTAAGCTATTTTAGCGGTCGTTGCTTAGGGTTATCTTTGAGATTGGACTGCTGCAGGTGTTGACCATCCTCAGGATTGTTTCTGAGATGTGCCTGACTTCCCAGGGTTATCTCTGGGTTGGTGGAATGAGTGCCTCGAGGCTTTTACCGAGTATTCTGAAGCTGTTTGCGTGGCTTTGAAATAAGCATTTCTAGGGTTATCTCCGGAACTATAACTGCATGGCTTGGGGTTATCTCAAAGGTTGATACTATCTTTCTCGGTGTTGTTTAGGGCTGAGACTGAGTATCTTGGGGTTATCTCTGAGATGACACTGTCTTCTTTGGTGTATTTTCCGATATTGGCACTGCACTCCTCGGGGTTATCACCGAGGTTGAAATTGAAACTCCCGGTGTTGTCGCCAGGGTTGAGATCGAAACTTCTGGTGGTATTTCTAAATTTGAGCTGGATGTGTCGAGGTTATCTCCGAGATGGTGATACTGAATATCCCAGGGTTGTCTCCGGGACTGAATTGAGCTGTCTTCCAGGGTTGTCTCATGCCCTCCTACAATGTTAGTAACAGGCATGCAACAAATTTCGAGTGTCTACAGATGTCCCTCTTTATCATTTTCATGCAACGCAATGGCATGGATAGGATAAAGAATCCTAAACACTTGAAATGCAACAAGATAAACATGATGCCATGTACAGCAACATGATGTAAATGTATGATGCATATGTTTTGTTGGATTATTCTCCAACAGGATGGGAAGATTATCGGCTCCCTGTTGCTTTTACCGGGGATGGCAATAGATAAGCAACCTTATGGACGTGTGATCTACAGCTACCAGGAATCTCTAGGATTGTTGACATTGGGGTTATCACCAAAGTCTTGAATCCATGATATAGACTTTATACTGAAGATGTATCTCTCATGTATCAGAGGCTTTGTGGGGATGTATCCTTGTCTGTTTGAGGATATGTATAACATATTCCATCATTGGTCCTCCCCGATGAGGATGATCCTTCCTGGTTCGTATCGCCAGGACATATCAATATTCTGTCAGAGTTACTGCCAATAGTTTATGTTGTCAGGGTTGCCTGATCTTCGTTGATATGTACATCACGGGATAATATCCCTGTTGGGGTAAACTGTCAAGGTCGCTTGACCTTCATTGACTTGTGCATCAAAGGAAATTACATGACACCCCCGCCAGGGATATGTACTTCGACACATGAAAACATGTGATGCCCCCACCAGGGAAACTGCTTGAGAATACATGCTACCCCTGCCGGGGATGTGTACTGTAGAATACGTGATGCCCCCACTGGGGAATCTGTATTTGGACAGATGACCAAGCGTGATACCCTCGTCGGGGACTCTCAAAAGGATTAGGGTGACGACCCTGAATTGGCGGCATTGGACCTACGTAAGGTATTGCCGAGGGTAACTTGTAACAGTTAAGATCATCAGCATAGTGTACCCTGTGTTCGAGCGAACACCAATGAGTGATATGTAGACTCACGGTTCAGTCTGAGAAAACTAGGATTCCAAGCTATTCCGCTCAATCGTGTAGCGTTTTTATTCCTGATTTGGCCTTTTTAGCTTGTGAGAACTCCTTTGCAACTCGAACTGGACTGAGCCGAAGGGGTGGGACCCATGTAGGGGTGCCGCAGGTACACCTGCAGCAGCCGTAGATGGACCTGCGGCCAATCGTGAATGCCCATAAATGGGTTGGTTGCTCTCCCAAGTCATTTTTAA
Source organism: Panax notoginseng (assembly GCA_016801055.1). Lineage (NCBI taxonomy): Eukaryota > Viridiplantae > Streptophyta > Magnoliopsida > Apiales > Araliaceae > Panax > Panax notoginseng. Next base: position 88,633,253 of record CM029017.1, on the reverse strand, counting down.
GTCGCGTCGCGAAGGAAATCTGAGAGTTCTTCTTTAGACCTGCTGAGTTCGAACGTCTTTCTTCAAAAACTGTCACCGTATAAGTGTTCTACACTGTCCTGGTAACGCATGCATGTCTTCTTTTCCAGTTTTTATCCGTTGGAAAATGACTTTTTATATGAAATGCGTCTAAACACATAGTAGTGAATATGCATGCTCATATGACTTGAAAAAAAATATTCAACATAGTAAATGTTAGTATTAAACCATGCTGAACATAATGATGTGAAAAAATTTGATTTTTGAAATAGTCAAATTGGCACCTTTTTTTGCTATTTCTTATCCTATTTGAGGACAAATGAGCAAAGGTAATAAAGTAAAGTAATCCTGGTAATTAGGCTATCCTTATGGATTGATGAATTTGAATTTTTAATGCAAATAGTATGTATATGGCTATGGGCTGGTGTGCTACTGAATGGTCACCTAGTCATGCTTATGTGCATGTGGATAGTCCTATTTACAGAGGAAACTATAGCAAAAATTTTCCAAAATGTAGGCAATGAGTAGTTATGCATTTTTAACTCTATTGTAGACGTATGTTAAAACAATTCATGCATGCACGGTCATAAAAATGCATTTTGAAAAGAAAGCTCCAGGTTAAAAATTACCACACCCTTTCTGAGGTGATTTGGAGACTTTTGTCCAGATATTATGGATCCGAATCAGCCAAGTAGTTCCCACAGGACCACTTCTGGTGTATGGAGGTGGGCTTTTGAAGTTTCTCGACCCTTTTCTGTTAGATAGCCTCGTCATTTGGTGGAGGAAGTGATACGTCCAATCCGTGTTGATGTGTCGGACGTCGAGGACGAGGAGGAGGATGTTCCGATTGCGGACCCCGCTCCTGCTGTACGTGTTCCTCGTAGGGATTTACCAAGCGTTCAGGTGGTGAACCCAGAGCTTCTGGGTGATTTGAGTCAATATCCTTCAGTTTACCTTCACGCAAATGAGGTATAAATTTAGATCTTAATTTTACTTCTTTCCTATTGATGAGGAGTAAAGGATTTTGATGTCGATCTGCATTTTATGTAGGTTCCTGGCTTTACACAGCCTCTAGGGTTACACAGCCTCTAGGGAATTGGTTCAACATCCACTCCATATACTAGGCTCTGCAACCTAACTATAGAGCGATTGTGCATGACTGGGGATTTGGGGCGTTCTTTTCCATCCTTCCCCGTCGTTATCCCTGGGGTTACCTCAGGGCATTGTTTGAGTGCTAGTTTCACCAGACTCAGTCACTCCATTTGTTGGACTGTGAGGTGATGATGACATCGATGGATTGGCAGTTTATCACAGGTATAGAGTTTGGTGGGGTGCCAGTGCCATGTGCGGCGGACATTACCCCGGCTGCCGTTAGATCCTTGTTAGGAGTCCCGGCTGAGGCGCTCAAGGGCAGGACTGTGCGTACAAGTCCTTTGAACGTAGATGCTATAAGCGGGCTGTTGAGTGAGACCATACCCGATGATGTGAGAGTCAGGGATCGCATTCTTCGACGATTATTCCTGATGATCATTAGGGGCTGCTTCATAGCAGATAACTCTTCTATGGTGTCATTCGCTTTGATCAGTGCCACACGACATGTGGACTGTATAGGAGAGTATGATTGGGGTTCCTACACCTTTGCCTATTTCCTCAGGGGCATGTGTATGCGTTCGCAGGGCTTGACCGAGGTTTGGTTAGGATTCTATCCATTTCTGCTGGTGAGTGTTTCTCTTATAATTTCTCATGTATATGTGAAGAGTGTTCACTGACAGCAGATGTTTGCCTTTGTATTGATAATTTTGAGCCTATGAGAGGCTCCCATGCTTGCGTCCTATGAGTGTGTTAGGATTGGATACATATGCACGAGGACGGCGATGGCATCATTCCATACTTGCGAAGGTCCTTATAGCTGAGGGTCTCACTCATTACCGCCTACAGCTGGACTTATTGACAGTTGATATCATAACATGGGTTCCCTATTCTAGGGAGCACTTGGCCATTAGTTTCGGGGATGGGTACTCAACTGGTGTCGAGTACGTGATTTCCACTCGTAGGGTTCCTCTCTTTAGTGATGCAGGATAGGAGGTCTATTTAGGAGAGTGTGCCATTAGGAGCACCACAGGAGAGATTCATGTACCGATCTTGCCTCCTGCCAGGCGTTATTGGCCTGTGTTGCAGTCACCTGTCATTGATATCCCATTGTTGGGTGTTGACAGTTTTGCACTATCAGAGGGACCGTGCACTCAGGAGATATTTTAGCATTGGTGGTCCCCTCGTACCATTAGAGCCCAGACCCATGCCACTCAGTTCATGGGGGATATTATTTTAGTATCCGTGATTATGATGGATTGGCTAGCCTATGTCTGAGATCCGACTCATTTGACACAGATTGACAGTTTGACCCAGCGACTGGACCAGGCTCAATTATTTATCCAGTATTTGGGTAGAGATCCGACAGAGGCAGATACTTTTGATCCTTCCAGCTCAGGCGTTGGCCCCTCAGATACCCATTTGGCTTTACCGATGCAGATCTTCCCCTATATAGGCCTGACATCCCTGTTGATAGAGATTTAGTGACTCAGGAGGAGTTACATCAGGTGAACAAGATTAATGATGTAGATATTAACACCATTGTCTTCTTCTGATGTATATTTTTGTTATCTCTTTTGATAGGCCTCTGTTAGATATTGGGTGGCTGTGCCCCATTGTCACTATATCTTTTGATAGGCCTCTATCAGTAGTAGGGCATCTGTGCCCCATTCCCTCTATTTTTATCTGTACAGAGATGATGTATGTAGATGATGATGTATTTAGGAATGTATGTACTGTCTTCTATTCCCTGCATCATATTGCCATCTATTATATGTTATGCATGTATCATGTTATGCATATGTATGTATGTCCAGAGATATTTAGCATTGACCCCTGGATGGTCTTATGATAAGGCCTACATAGATGTCTTCTTCAAATGTCAGCCGCATAGATCACACCCTACCAGTGTTGATAGCCTCTCGTCTGAGGTCATGGTATGATAGTATGTCACCTACAGGCAGGGTGACTGTAGATCAGCTATTATAGCATTCGATGACCCTCTTGATGTTTCAGGTTCCCGCAGGCTTTGTAGAGGGTATGTTGGAGCATTGGATACCGGAGAGACAAGTTTTTCGATTTAGTACCTAGGAGTTGACTCCTACATTGGAGGAGTACGAGTGGTTGATGGCATTGCCCTTAGCCAGACCTTGCACTCACATGGCTGTTGGAGATATGTGCTGGTAGTTCATGACCCTCACCGGGTTACGGCGTAGAGTAGCAGAGGATGAGATTACATCCGGCCATGTATTGTCCCAACGTTTCCTGATAGATAGGTTTGGCTCATCGGACAACTATACACGGTATTCTGGGGATTTCACCACACCAGAGGATCTGTGGCATTTAGCCAGAGTAGATGTATTTGTGATGTGCATAGTGGCGTATGTGTACATGCCACGGTATATGGATAAGCTGGACATCGGTGTTATCATGGCATTAAGAGCTCTCAGGGAGGGTCATACCATCATTCTAATGATTGTGGCGGAGACGCTGAGGTCGGCCACGTTTTATAGCACCTACCTTGCAGGGGTATTTACAGGCAGTTCGGTCATGTTGTACGTGTGGTTTATGTCACATTTGAGACCTATTAGTACTTTTCGCCGACACGGGTACTGCTTCACCCATGATATAGCTATGTCTTACTCCTTTTAGCCATCAGAGTGTACAGACGCTATGTCGTGGTTAGTCTTATTGGCAGGGATCAGAGATCCATTTGGCATCCTACCGTGCTCAGGACTCAGCTCACCCTATAGCTTCATTACTCACATTCCTGGCATGGATTATCTACCTCTGGCTAGTTTAAGGGGCATGACTACCTACCACCCACTGGTCGTGATGTCACAGTTTGACCAGTTCCAGGACTTTCATCATTTTAATGGGGTGTTAGGTCAGCGTTTAGCTTCTTGCCACTTGTCAGCAGAGGACCAATCCTGGGTGTATGCTTATTGGGATCATCGTGAGATAGCTGCTTTTTCTATTAGCCATTCGGGCTGTTCGCCAGAGTATTATGCATGGATCGAGACAGAGACTTCATCGGCTGTGGCAATATCCATAGTGCCGAGTATTGATACAGATGATGGAGAGCCCATGGAGGAAGTTGATTCCCACACCAAGGATGAGCCATTCCCTGGGTTGCCAGCAGCTCTTTTAGATTCTCCCAATATTAGCACTGTCGTAATCCAGCATTCAGCACAGTACTTCGAACAGAGTCTTCATCTGATGACCTTTGAGAGGGATCAGGCTACAGCCCTAATGTTGACATCTCTTGATGGGAGAGACGCAGCTCTATTAGAGAGAGACGATGCCTTAGCACATAGAGATACCGCTATTGAGGAGCGGGATGAGGCCAGATCAGCCAGAGATGCCGTGATAATTGAGAGGGATGTCACCATATCTGCCCGGGATGTAGCCGTCACAGATAGTACCATAGTGAGGTCCCTTACGAGTGGCATGATCACAGAGATGAGTACATACATTGATGAGCACCGTGTCACCATGCAGATGGTTATAGATCTGTTAGCTCGTGTGGATACCCTTGTACAGGAGACCACAATGTTACCTCCTTCCTCTGAGAGAGATTCCATGTTGGGCTTGATAGCTCCCATATACACTGATTTGTAGATGGGCTTGTATTTTCCTGCACAGACTAGCTTAGTCATTTTGTCATGTACAGTTCACATGGTGTATATCAAACAACATTATATATAGCAGAGAAATATATTTTTGATCACTTCCCTTTTAGTTATGCTTTGCTACTTGCTTGATATTTGCCTGCTTCTTCAAGGCTTATAATCTTGATGTATTCTGAATTCCTCCTTGATGGATGGACATTGAGTTGTCTCTGGATAACTCAAAATGGATGGTTGATCTGTGTATACTCCCTACTGTCTTTGGTTTCTTGGGACTAGTTCTTGAATGGAAATGTGGAGAGGAATGGGGTTTTCCTCTCTGAGATTGACCGCACCATAGATGGTCGCCATTACTCCTATTTAGGAGGAGCCTAATTAATTCCATCCCTTATAGATTGGTGTTACTCTTTAAGGAATCAACCGCAGCTTACATGGTCGTCGAGTCTCCCGTTTACATGGGGAGGTCAGGTAATTCCATCCCTGAGGTCTGAAGCCGATGAAATACAATGGATTGAAGGATGATCTCAGTACCATTGACAAGTGTTTGTGTTTTTGTAGGGGGTGAGACTGAACTATGAATGGCTGCCTACGTACTCCTGTTGAAGAGGAGATCAGGTCTGCGTAGTTTGAACCTAGTGTAAGAGGTTCAACGCTGTATGTGGTAGAAAAGGTGTAGGAATGTTTTTGTGGTTTTTGTTTTTGTAAGGAAAAGGGTGTAGAAATATTTTTGTTATTTTTGTTTTATTGTGACCGGGCCATATAAAATGGTTGCCTACATACTCCCGTGTATCACAGAGATCAGGTCGGCGTAGTTCGCCCCGTTTTCAGGACGATTTGCAGCCAAAGAAAAGTTTGATCTCGTCTTCAGGGAAAACTACGGGGAAGAAAGTTTAATCCTATGTGTAGGATAAAATGCAGGTGTGAAAAGTCTTATCCCTAGCAGGGTAAAACTGCAGGTGTGAAAGGTTCAATCCTTGGTGGGATAACCAAATTTGAGTAATGGTTAAAAACCAAGTGGTGATAAAAGGATCTAGCGATCCGAAACCAGGCTGCTGGTTAGAAAAGTGTTTATCCCTAATGGGGCATATGAGTGTGAAGCGAAGTTGTATGTAATGAAGGGTTAAAGAACTAGAATGACTGGTGATCTGATGATCCAAAACAAGGATGTTTGCCTAATGGTGACTTCAGACATAGTACCGTTTCACGGTGTCTGAGTTGACAAGATGTGGAAATTCATCGCCATCCATTTCCTGCAATCTGAGAGCACCTCCTGTCAATACCTCTTTGAAAATAAGCGGGCCTTCCCAGTTAGGGGTGAATTTTCCCTTAGACTGATCTTGGTTGTCAATGATCTTCTTCAAAACCAAGTCATGTTGTTTAAACTATCATAGCCGGACTTTTTTGTTGTAGGATCTGGCGATCCTTTGTTGATATAACTGACCATGGAAGATAGCATCGGCACGCCTTTCGTCTTTTAGAGACAATTGGTGATACCTTTCTCGTACCCATTGGTCTTCATCCAACTGAGCGTCTATCAACACTTTGAGGGATTTCATTTCCACTTCTATGGGGAGCACTTCTTCCATCCAATAGGTTAATGCATAGGGGGTTGCCCCAGTAAAAGTACGCATTGATGTTCTGTAGGCTAACAGAGTCAGAGGCAACAAGTAAGGCCATCCTTTGTGGTTGGCAAACATCTTTTGCATGATCTTCTTGATGTTTTTGTTAGCTGCTTCAACAGCACCATTCATCTTTGGACGGTAGATGACGGAGTTGAGATGTTTGATGTGGAATTTACTACACAACTCCTCCATCATTCAGTTATTGAGGTTCTTAGCATTGTCTGATACAATTACCTCTGGTTGTCCATATCGACAAATGATATTGTTTCTGATGAAAGCAATGATGACTTCTTTGGTAACCCTGGGGAAGGAGGCTGCTTCTACCCACTTCACTTGGTGAAGTAGTCAATCATGGTGAAGATAAATCGATGTCCATTACTGGCTTTGGGCTTGATGGGCCCAATCACGACCATTCCCCACATTGAGAAGGGCCAAGGCGAACTCATATTATAGAGCTCCCTCGGAGGGGCGTGGATAGTATTCCCATGAATTTTGCACTGATAACATCTCCTGACGTGATCTTCACAGTCAGCTTTGAGAGAGAGTCAGTAATGTAATGTCTTGAGGATCTTCTTAACAAGTAGAGGGTTGTTCGTGTGTGGGCCACATACTCCACTATGGACCTCATCCATGAGCCTCTGAGCTTGGTCCTCATCCAGACATCTGAGGAGACCTAGTCCTGTATCTCTTTTGTAGAGTGCATCTCTGCACAGGTAGAATTTCATAGCAAGTCCATGGATCCGCCTTTTCTCAGTCGAGCTCTCCTTAGCGGGTGTAGATCCGTCCCGTAAGTACTCATTGATATGCTGATACCAAGGATGTTGGATGGGAGGTAGCTTATCCGATACTTCTCCAATGTAATTCCCATAGGCTGGAGCCTTTTGTTGGGCAAATGTGAGGGTTGGCATGTCTTCCTTGTCATGTATGTTGATCAAGGAGGCCAAGGTTGCTAGCGCATCCGCAAAATCATTCATATTCTGAGGAATATGGAGGAAGGATATTTCTTGACACTCCGAAGCCATCTGTAGAACCTGCCGATGGTAAGGTAGCAAATGTAGACCTTTGGTGTGATAGATTCATGTGGTTTGTCTGATTACCAACTTGGAATCTCCAAAGACAATTAACCGTCTGATGCCCATTGATCGGGCAAGTTTTAGCCCCATTATACAGCCTTCATACTTAGCTGTGTTGTTGGTATTGGCAAACTGCAATTTGACGGCGACGGGATGCTGCTCCCCCGTAATGGATACTAGAACTGCTCCAGCCCCAGAACCTTCTATATTTACAGCTCCATCAAAATATATCTTCCATGTTTGGTGTGCATCGCACTGATGGTGCTGCTAAATTACCATCACCCCTTCATCAGTGAAGTATATTTCCAAGGGTTTGAAGTCCCCTGAAGGTGCGGCGGCCAGTTGATCTGCAATTCCTTTTCCTTTAATGGACTTTTGCGTCACGTAGACGATGTCAAATTATTGTAGGATCAACTGCCATCTGGACAGTCTACAATTCAACATGGGTTTACTGAACACGTACTTGAGAGGATCCACGCAGGATATGAGATGGGTTGTGTGACCATGGAGGTAATGTTGTAACCTCATGAAAGCCCTTGCTAAAGCATAACAAGTCTTCTCAATCAGAGTGTACTTGTGTTCACTACTGCTGAATCTTTTGCTGAGGTAATAGATAGCTCGATCTTTGCCTCTATCGTCTTTCTGTCCTAGCATGCAGCCCATGGCATTGTCACTTATGGACAGGTACATGAACATGGGAACATCATCCCTGGGTGGTACCAAAACGGGAGCTTTGACTAGCTATTCTTTGATTGTAAGGAAGGCCTTCTGGAACTCATCATTCCATTTCATGAAGGAGTTTTTTCTTAACAACTTGAAGATAGGTTCACAGGTTGCTGTGAGTTGAGAAATGAACCTACTAATGAAGTTGATTCTTCCCAAAAATTCCCGTATTTCCTTCTCTGTCTGAGGAATGGGCATTTCTGTAACGGCCTGGATTTTGGTGGGATCCAACTCAATCCCTTTATGGTTGACTAGGAATCCTAGCAACTTGCTTGATTTAACGCCAAAGGCGCACTTGGCTGGATTCAACTTTAAATTATACTTACGCAACCTATTGAAGAGCTTTCTGAGATGGTCTAAGTGGTCTTCCTCCTTCCGGGATTTGACAATGATGTCATCCACATAGATCTCTATCACTTTATGCATTAAATCGTGGAAAAGAGCCATCATGGCTCGCTGGTAGGTGGCTCCGGCATTGACGAGAGCGAATGGCAACCGTCTATAGTAAATGGTTCCCTTAAGCGTGATGAAAGCAGTTTTCTCACGATCCTCTCCACCAACCATGATCTGGTGGTACCCCACAAAGCAATCAGCAAAGGAGTACATACTGTATTGAGCAGTGTTGTCAATCAGAATGTGGATAAATGGCACGGGAAAGCTATCTTTAAGGCAAGCTTTATTCAGATCCCGGTAATCCACGCAAAGTCGCACCTTTCCTCCAGGTTTAGGTACAGGAACGATGTTGGATATTCATTCAGGATATGTGGACACCATAATAATACCAGCTTGAAATTGTTTCACAATTTCTTCTTTAACCTTTAAAACTTCACTCAGGTTTCAATCGCATGAGCTTCTTCTTGACTGGCTTGAATCCCTCTTTAATGGGAAGGCGATGAAGGACAATGTCAGTGGACAAACCCACCATGTCTTCGTGAGACCATGCAAACACATCCTGAAAATGGGTTAGTAGTGTAACCATGTCATTCTTCTGGTTTGGAGTGAGGTCAGAACCAATCTGGATTAACTTAGGGCTTTCTAAGGTTCTGAGATTGAAGGAGGTGGTCTGATCAAGGTTAGGTTTAGGTTTGTCGTCGACCCATTCTTTGATCTCCTGAGGTATCTCAATGTCCTCTTGTACTTCCATCAAGTCCGAGTCCAACTTTTCATCAAAGTTACAATCCTTATGGCGAAGAGGCATCTTATCAGCAAGTACAGTCACATCTAAATTTAGAGCCCTAAAATGAAATATGCTTTCACTTAATATATACGAAACTATTTAATCATACAAAGTGTTAGCATGTACTGAAAAAATAACTACTAATATTGTACATAAAAGTAAATAGTTATGATATCTATAGGGCAGAATGAGTTTCTGCCCGTTTTACCCTTATCGACCAATGCAAGGAGTGCTGCTCCAATTGTCGAGGGCAAAGTCCTGGTGGACTGCAGTGATGGAGGGGCTGTCATCGTCCTCCTTCTCCCGAATGATGACCATTATGTCTGGGCAATCATCGTCTAGGGTGTATCTGTTTGTATGTTCATCATGGACAATGATGCGTTTGCCTGACATCATCCTGACGATGTCTTATTTAATTCTTCATTCCTCTTCTTCCACGTTGGAATCTAGAACAAAGACTTCTTTCTCCTTTACCGGTATTGGTTTAGGAAATAACATGGCCATCACATGGATAGGCACCTTTACCGGAGATTGTGCGGGCTCAGGATTTACATGTGGAGATAATTGTCGTGTGGCTGAAGCTAGAGGAATCTGATTATGCTTATACGGATTCCTGTGACTAGAACTGACAGAATAGCCTAGTTCAACTGCCCCGATTTGACTGGACATTTGAATCGGGCGCTTAATGCCTTGATGATTTTTACGCAGCCCTTGTCTAGGCTGATGACCCAATAACATCATTTCTTGAGTAGCTGTCATCACTTCGGCAGAAATCTTGGGTGTGAGAGGTGGCGCCCCAATAGGATGGTAGTGCGTGTTGCTCACCTCCAGGGCATGAAAACTGACCGACTCAACTTCTGAATTGAAACTGATGAGTGGGACGTCACATTATTTAGGACATTCCGGTTCAGCATTAACCGTGATTAGGCTATCGTTAATGATATATTTAAGTTACTGGTGAAGAGTGGAGGGGACGGCCCCAGCCATATGAATCCACGGTCTTTCCAATAGCAGGTTGTATCCTATGTCTATCTTGAGTACGTGAAAAGATACGCTGAATGTGTGGGGATCAATCTTAATTAGCAGTTCAATCTCTCCGACTGAATTCCGGTGGGATCCTTCAAAAGCTTTAATAACTGTATGGTTGCTTTAGATCAGTTTAAGATTGACGTTCATCTTCACCAAAGTAGCATAAGGACAGATATTCAGAGACGAGCATCCATCTATCAAGACTCCAGCTAGCATATATCCGGAGGACAAAACCGCAATGTGCAACGGCTTGCAATGACCGGTTCCTTCGGGCGGTATGCCATCATTAGTGAAAGATATCACATTGTTGTAAAAAATGTGATCAATCAAATGTTGAAATTTTTCCACATCCATTGATTTCGGCAAGTAGGCTTCTTCCAAAACCTTCAGTAAGATATTCTTGTGATCCTCGAAAGAGAAAATCAAGTTCAGTATTGAAATTTGATGTGGAGCTTCTCTTAAGCTTAAAACCACCTTGGCTTCATTATGACCCATAGTACGGATGACTTTTTCAATTTTGTCCATGGGAATTTTCCCCTTTGATTTAATGGCAGGCTTCATCACCTGTTGGGGAAGATACAATGGATTTTTCTTCAACACTGCAGCAATTGTATGCGAGGTGGATCCTTCAGCTTCTCCATAATTCCAGGGGACTTTTTGTAAGTTGATAACATGATATTGTGGTCTGAAGGGTAAGCTGATTGGTTCTGGTGCAACCACTTTCAAAGGATTGTCAACTCCTTTGAGTTGAATTACTTGTATTGTGAATGGTTTGACAGTCCCATCAGCCTCAGCGGATATAACTGCTACCAATCCCTTCCATTTAGTAGGACAAGTATTTTCACTTTCAAATAGCACCGTATCGTCGTCTGCCAGTTGCAGGACACCACTGTCAATCAGATTTTGAATAAGGTGGCAGAGTGCTCAGCATTCTTCTGTGCTGTGACCGCGAGAATGGGAGTGATACTGACATACTCCATCAGAATTGAACCATCCTTAACGGGGGTTAATTGGAGGTAGAAGGGAAGTAATCCTTCCTTCATTGATCAGCATCTGAAGTATCTCCTCCATAGGTTGGCCTAGGTATGTAAATTCCCTTCTATTGGAAAAATCCCGACGGGCCTTGGCATTTGCTCTCTTCGCAACTTTGTCCTCCAGTGTTTCATTTTCTAAAGGCGATGATGGAATATTTATAACAAAAGGGAGGCGACTAGCATGCTCCTGACTAAATAATTGGCGTGTGACTGGATGTTGATGGACCACCAGTTTTGCCAATTGGTTAAGTTGCTCACGCAGAATATTCATTTTCCATTCCATTATAAATTGGAACTTTGCATAGTCCTATTTGTCAGCACCATCCTTGATGGTTTGGGAAGATCCACCATTAAAATTGGAACTATGTCCACTGCTCCAATTAATCATATTGACCTCTTCTTCGTGTTGAGGAAGAGGGTTGTCTTGCACATGGGGTTGATCTGGCTTGGTGACCACGATCTCACCGTTGTCTATTAAATCTTGGATCTTGTGTTTCAAGGCCCAACAATCTTGAGTATCATGTCCAGGTACCCTGGCATGATAAGCACATTTCTGAGTAGCATTGAAACCCTTCCCATTCGGGTTGGTTGGTGGAAGAAGATGTGTGATTTTCTTCTGAGTCGTCAAAAGAGTAAGAATATTCCCGAGCAAATCCCCAAGGGTGTGAACACTCGAGGGCGTTTGACTTCTCCAACCTTAGGTATTTGATGAGTATGAAATATGCTATACTTTTATTCCTTGATACTTAATCTTTTGTATTTATTTTGTGCCTAAATAAATACATTATTCTTATATTTTTATTTTAGGTACAATTGAAGGGGTTTCATGATTTTAGAAATAAATTGGAGGAGGTTTACGGGATTCCTAACAAATTAAGGATTCAACAATTAGTATCATAAATGGATTTGGATTCACGCGGCAATGAGTTTAAGCACATTGCAATTGTGAGATTTAATTCCAATTTCAAATCTGAATTTTAGATTCTAGAAGAATAGTTTTTACAATTCTATTGTAATTAGGATTTCTTTTAGACAAGAATTTATTTCCAAATTGAATTCTATTTTTTATGGAAATTGGTGTAATCTGTAATTCCTTTTAGGATTTGGATTTCTACTTTCTATAGGATTTAGGACTTTGTCTAGCACTATAAATAGAGGATGAGAGTCAGGGTTGTATTCATTCAATCATCTACTACATTCTCTCATCTACAACATTGGAGGATTGAAGACATGAGCTAAGTTCTTTTTATTCAGTTCTAAGGGATGTTGAACCTTATTTATAATTAATGGTTAATTGAGTATTCGTTATTTATTCCTTCTCACATGAAATTCATTCTTGATAATCTGATTTAATTTCTGAATGCTATTTGGCTTAACTGATTTGATTTCTGCAGGATTGAGTTGGTTAACGAATATCATATGCTAGATCAAGGAATAATATTACGTGTAATTGATATTGTTTCTGATCACAAGTAGTAATTAGTAATACATGATTGTGGATAAGCTTTTGAGTATTGCTATGATTATCAGAAGACAAGTTAAACAATCCGAGCTTATGTGTTCGTTACTTGGAATAGTCTAATTCCCTAATTCTTAATGCTGCTATTATATTAAATCTAGAGAGCTTGTTCTAGGTTATATAATTGTTAGAATCTTGTGAAGAGCTTGTTTTATTGAGTGACAATCTAAGGGGAGTTTCGGGTAGCAGAGCTTGTTGTTACCTAGGGCTATTAGTTTCATTGAAGGATAAATAATGCTACACTTGATTAATCTATTATTGTAAAAAGGTGATACTGAACTAAAGAACTGAAGATTTTTATTCATTGTTTATTCTTATTACTTTATTCTTGTTAATTTAGTTAATTAATTAAAAATCCCCTTTTCATTAGAAACCATAGGATAAATATAAAACAAATCACTCTCTGTGGGATCGATCCTTGCTTACTATTGTGCTAATTGTTCGAATTTGTAAAGTGAAAGTGAGGTTAATTTAGGAGTGTAAACGACAGCTCCCAAATTTTGGCGGCGTTGCCGGGGAGTGTTATTTGTTTTGTTTATTCTTTGTTTTCGTTTATTTTTATTATTTTCTTTTTCTTTTTGTTTTATGACTCAATCCTCTAACTTTGTTAACTTAAATTTTGATCAAGAGATAGAGAAAACTGTAGATACAAAAGAAGTTCTTGTTCCATCACTTGAAGTGGAAGAGATGGCGGTGCCACACAATAACAGAACTTTAAAAGAACTGGCTACTCTTGATCTGACTCAACCATCTTTTTGTATTGAGTATCCTACTTTAGATGTTGCTTTTGAACTTAACTCTAGACTAATTCATCTTTTGCCTACTTTTCGTGGTATTACACATGAAAATCCATATAAGCATCTAAAGGAGTTCAATGTGGTGTGTTCCACGATGAAAGCACAAGGAGTGGCAGAGGAGCAGATCAAGCTTAAACTTTTTCCATTCTCATTAGCAGATTTGGCTAAAGACTGGTTATACTATTTACCTTCAGGATCAATACAATCATGGACTGATATGCAAAGGTTATTTTTGGAGAGGTATTTTCCTGCATCAAGAGTTACCAATATAAGAAAGGAGATATGTGGAATCAGGCAGTTCAATGGAGAGAATCTCTATGAGTATTGGGAAAGGTTCAAGAAGTTGTGTTCCAGCTGTCCACCTCATGGAATAGATGAACATTACTTGATCCAGTACTTCTATGAGGGGTTGCTACCAATGGAAAGAAGCATGATTGATGCAGCAAGTAGAGGAGCACTGGTAGACAAGACTCCAGAAGCGGCAAATAACTTAATTGCAAACATGGCAGCTAACTCACAGCAGTATAGAACTAAGATGGATCACACACCACAAAGGGTAAATGGGGTAAGCACGAGAGACTTGGAGCAACAGATTTCTGATTTAACTATTTTAGTTCGACAAATGGCTGCAAGGAATACGCCTGGTATTCAGCAAGCTCAACCTCAGTACCACACAGAAAACCAAGAAGTACCTGTCAATTCTGGGACATCTATGGAGGATATGTTCAAGGCATTCATGAACCAAACACAACAGTTCATGAGTCAGACACAATAATTCCAGCATGAGACAAGAACTTCTGTTCGAGATTTGAGAGACCACGTTGGTCAACTTGCAACCACAGTAGGAAGGTCACTTTCTCAAACTGTTGAAAATGTAAGTGCCATAACATTGAGATGTGGTGCAGAGGATCAGCAACAAGGAAAGTCAATACAAAATAAGTCAAACAATAGTGAAACAAATAGTAGTGATGTACTCAAGCATAAATTTCCACCTCTTTCAGCTTATGAACTGAAACTACCTTTTTCCCAAGTTCTAACAAGGAATTGGAAAGTTGAAAAAAATTCAACGTGGTATAGAGAGTCTAATGAAAAATTCCTAGAAGAAATCTCGAATAGGGAACAAGAACTTAAAGATGATGAGGAGTTCACTAGTGGAAACCAGTTGAAAGTGCTTGAGGCTACTACTAAATTTGAAGAAGAAATCAGGTATTCAAAGTCTGAAAAAGATGAACAAGAGGAAGAGGAGAACAATTTGATAAGTTCTGCAGATATTTACAAAGAGGATATAGAGGATACATCGGTGCAAACAATAAAAACACTACATGATACATACCATTGGACCTTAACTATGGAATTGGATGAGGCACATGTCCAGTTCAGCATATATGAAGTTAAAAGGTATCTTGGTAATATTAATTCTATTTTTTCTATTGATGTTGTTGACTCTATAGTGCAGGAATCTTTTGATCAAATACAATTATACAAGGAGGATATGAGGGCTGGAATGGAGCAAAATCAAGATCTGAAGGATGCTTCTAATGAAGAATTGAAGCTGTTACCAGTCCACTTGAAGTACACAAGTCCAATTACATAGGATGAGAAGGATGATGTCAGGCCAATGACAATAAACAAGGGCAGCTGCTTGGGAGGAAACCCAAGATCTCAGATTTGATTTTTCTATCCCTTCACTTTTTAGTTTTTTTTATTGCATGTTAGTTAGTAGTATTTTCTTCTTTGCATGATTTTCTTACATTGGGGACAATGTAAGGTTTGAGTTTGGGGGAAAGATTTAGGTTTTTATTTTACTTAGGAATATTGATCTGATTTTGATGGGAAATTTGAAAAAAATTAATGCTTTTGAAAATTTTTAAAATTTTTGGTTCCATGGTTCTATTTGCCTATGTGTTCGAAGGTTAAAGTCAAAGATTAAAAATTGATGCTAAAATTCAGAATCTATTTGATGCTTAATTTTTTAATGAATGATGACAACTAAGCCATGATCCATAGTAATTGATTTGAATTGAATTTGTGATTCATAAGTACTTGAATATGAGAAGCATGTTTATTTGGCTAAGTTATTTGTGGAGTTGTCTATGTGCACTGATTTCACGACTTAGAACTGTTTAACTTGCTTATATTGTTTCAGAACCATGTGAAAAAATGATGAATGAAAAAAAAAAGAAAAAAAAAAGAAAATTGAAAATCTGCTTCAATGTCCATTGTGCGAAATAACTGGATATCTAAGCCTCGGGAAGCATCGGTATTCACGCTGAAAAGTGTGATTGATAAAAGCAGCTTGACTAGTTGACTTTTGTGGCCTTTGTTACTTGAATAAGTAAGCCTTAGGGGTGTCTCTACACCTAGCGCCCTAAGATCATCTGGTTTGGGAGTCGTTGGTGGAAAGTTCGCTAATGGGTAACTCTGAAAAGCCTAAAAAAAGGAGGCATTGCACATGTCAAGAAAAGAAAAAAATATAAGAAAAAAAAGAAGCATAAAAATACATTCATCTGTGCTAAAAAAACGGGTTCTATGAAAAAAATTAAAAAGCAAAAAAAAAAATTATTCTTGGTTGTGAGTCAGTGTGCACGGTTTTTGCTCCATGGTAACTAAGTTGAGTAAGTATGTAAATTTTGGAAAAGTTTCTTATGTGGTTACAACTTGGTTTAATGAAATTCATTAGTGAAATGGTAAGGTTGGTAATTGTGAGTTGATTGATAAGACGTTGATTAGATTTTTGTAAATTTAGTGTTGATAATCATGATTTGTACCTTGAAATCTTTTGACATTATGGTTGAATAGAATTTTTTCTGAAAATCAAATTTTTGGTTTACACGAGGACGTGTAAAAAGATAAGTGTGGGGGAATTTGATGAGTATGAAATATGTTATACTTTTATTCCTTGATACTTAATCTTTTGTATTTATTTTGTGCCTAAATAAACTCATTATTCTTATATTTTTATTTTAGATACAATTGAAGGGGTTTCATAATTTTGGAAATAAATTGGAGGAGGTTTACGGGATTTCTAACAAATCAAGGATTCAACAATTAGTATCATAAATGGATTTGGATTCACGCGGCAATGAGTTTAAGCACATGGCAATTGTGAGATTTAATTCCAATTTCAAATCTGAATTTTAGATTCTAGAAGAATAGTTTTTACAATTCTATTGTAATTAGGATTTCTTTTAGACAAGAATTTATTTCCAAATTGAATTCTATTTCTTTATGGAAATTGGTGTAATCTGTAATTCCTTTTAGGATTTGGATTTTTACTTTCTATAGGATTTAGGACTTTGTCTAGCACTATAAATAGAGGATGAGAGTCAGGGTTTTATTCATTCAATCATCTACTACATTCTCTCATCTACAACATTGGAGGATTGAAGACATGAGCTAAGTTCTTTTTATTCAATTCTAAGGGATGTTGAACCTTATTTATAATTAATGGTTAATTGAGTATTCATTATTTATTCCTTCTCACATGAAATTCATTCTTGATAATCTGATTTAATTTCTGAATGCTATTTGGCTTAACTGATTTGATTTCTGCAGGATTGAGTTGGTTAACAAATATCATATTCTAGATCAAGGAATAATATTACGTGTAATTGATATTATTTCTGAACACAAGTAGTAATTAGTAATACATGATTGTGGACAAGCTTTTGAGTATTGCTATAATTATCAGAAGACAAGTTAAACAATCCGAGCTTATGTGTTTGTTACTTGGAATAGTCTAATTCCCTAATTCTTAATGCTGCTATTATATTAAATCTAGAGAGCTTGTTCTAGGTTATATAATTGTTAGAATCTTGTGAAGAGCTTGTTTCATTGAGTGACAATCTAAGGGGAGTTTCGGGTAGCAGAGCTTGTTGTTACCTAGGGCTATTAGTTTCATTGAAGGATAAATAATGCTACACTTGATTAATCTATTATTGTAAAAAGGTGATACTGAACTAAAGAACTGAAGATTTTTATTCATTGTTTATTCTTATTACTTTATTCTTGTTAATTTAGTTAATTAATTAAAAATCTCCTTTTCATTATAAACCATAGGATAAATATAAAATAAATCACTCTCTGTGGGATCGATCCTTGCTTACTACTGTGCTAATTGTTTGAATTTGTAAAGTGAAAGTGAGGTTAATTTAGGAGTGTAAACGACAGCTCCCAGTATTGGAGGGTTTGAAAACTGTGCTTGAAATGGAGAGTAATTTCTCCTTTGGATAGGCATCTTCTGACTACCTTTCTGACCTTGTAGTATCAAGGAAACATCCTCCTCTTTCTTTTTATGGACCCTCCGGGGGTTGTTTCCATAATTTTCGGACTGGATGTGCTCAGTAACAGCTTTAAGGGCAGCTAGGTCTTGAATATTTCCTAAATTCAACCCAATCTCAGCCATCTCCTCGTGTTTAATCATTTCAGCAAATGGTTTGCCAATACTAGCTAACACTCTCTCATAGAAAGGAGCTTCTTGTATATCTATAAAGGTCATCACCATCTCTGACTCATTCATAGGGGGAATAACTTGAGCAGCAAGGCGCCTCTACCTTTGAGCATTCTCTTTGAAAGATTCATTATTTTATTTCCTAACTTTAGTAATTTGGTACCGGTCAGGGGCCATTTGAGATTGGAACCTGTATTGAGTGAGGAAGGCGTGAGCTAGCTCTTCCCAGCTATGGATCATTGAATTGTCTAATATGGTATACCACGATCGGGCTTCTCCAGTCAGACTCTTTTGGAACAACTGCATTCTGAGCTTCTCGCCCTCTACATAAGATCCAAGTTCTCTAATAAACACCTTCAAATGTGTGTAAGGATCTCCTAACCCATCATACTTTTTAAAGTCAGGAGTTTTGAACTTCTCTGGATAATGCACACCAGGGAATATACAAAGGTCTGCATACGAGACACTCCCGTGTGCTCCAATTCCTTTGTGAGAACGAAGAGTTTCTTCCATCTAAAGAACCTTTTTTCTGATATCATCGGAATCTAGATCTTCTTTGAGATGGGTGGTATCATGCATTTTGTTGGTTGGATCCAACTGAAGCTCAGGTACTGTAATGGCTTTATCCGAACCTTGGATTCCTCCTTGTGCAGAGGATTCAGCATGTACGGGTATCCTTATACCCTGAGTAGACTGGTGTAGTTCTTTAAGCTGAATAGGAAAATATGTGATTTGTTTACTTAATCCGTTGAATTCTTCACGGGTGACAGGATTAAGATTAGCCTAGTCAGATGAAGACATAATTGGCTGTAGGCTCGTGGCCTTTTTGGACTTTGAACGGGTAATAGGTCCTATTGTTTCCCTGCGAAAAACTTGCATAGTTTAGTCTTTAGGGAATGTGTAAATGTTTACATGCTATATGATGTATCCGTTTTAGGAATATTATCCTGCAAACAGATGTTAGTTGTTTGTAATACAGGATAGCATGTTAATTTAAGTATGCACGTACACATATTTGTTCATATTTCTCATTACATGGAGATGAATATGGAATGAAATTACAAGTAATTGACTTTACGAGTAATTTGAAATGAGAAATCATGAAGAGACTTTCCTCCGCGTTTGGGTTATCAGAGGCATACCTATCTTAGGTTACTCTCGCGGTTTTTGGCATGAAGGTCCCCAAATCATCGTAATTTACTCGACAGGAAGTTAATCCGGTCTTTCAACTAGAACGAATTTGGGTGGTGCCTTTCCTGAGCCTCGTTGGAATTAGTCTTCCTACGAGTCCAGTATTCAAACACCGACAGGATAGCCTCCTGAAGGAGGAACCAAACAACATACATTCACATATCTCATATCTCACCGTTTATGAAAATGATAACATGTGCGAAGCACTAATATCACAAGCAGATATAGTGTAAAGCATTAAGTGCAGTAAATATATGCATTCGTACACATTCATCATAATTGTAAATGCAACATCCACACACAAGCATATAATAATTTTGAAAAATTGTAATAGCGGCTTAAGTCCTCTTACTGGTGTCCCTAGCAGAGTTGCCACATGTCGACGTCGAGATTTTATTTGTCCCTTTTCTGTTCTTGTTCTTTGGTGTTCTCATTTTAGGTGAGATTTGTTTGAAAAAATAAGTTATGAAAAGGTCCAACATTTATATGTTGACGATTTGACTTTAAGAGTCACCAGTTGGTTTTTTAACTGGTTGTACCAACACAACCGAGAAAAGGTTTGCACATTGACCCAGTGATATGATACTGCTAAACGGGTCTGTGAAACCAAGATTCATTAGGGTCCGGGGACTTGCTTATGCGGAGGTAAGGTATTAGGCACCCCCCGACATCCGTGTTACCACGGTGACCACCAATTTTCAAGAAAGTGTAATATAAATGTGTGTGTGGGGGTCAATGTGCTGTTATTTGGAAGTAGTGCTTTGCCTCGTTTGCACCTATATACAAAGGGTTTGAATTTATATAAAAATTCAATTTTAAACAAGATATAGCAGTGATGTTTTGTAAAAAGAGGTTTTTCAAACCTTTTTGCTCAATAGTAATTGAGGTCTTTGATACTTCCATTTTATTAAAATGTTCGGCTTGATTGCTTTTATTTTTGAGATACAGAGCATCTTTGAGAAAATAATGTACAAAGCAGTGCCGAATTCCACATGGGCAAGAAGACCATCTAAGAAAATTCAAACACCGTGAATAATTTACAGGTTGCTTACAGCTAAAAATGTCCATCACGGGAACCGAATTTAGATTCAGTAGACTGAATCTGTGATCACATGATTCCTAGGCTCACATGGTACCGCGGTTTATATGAAAGCTGTAAGCAGTTATATATATAAAAGTTGTAAATATATATATATATATATATATATATATATATATATATATATATATATATATATATATATATATACAGACATTATCAACCACAACGAAGCACCTCTATGGGGGATCAGAAATATAAATATATAAAAGTGATAAATATATAAATATTGACATGATCAACCACCACAAAGCACCTCCATGGGGGATCAGAAATGTAAAGAAAGTTATAAAAACGATCAACTGCCGTGAAGTAAACTCCAGGTGGGACGAAATGTAAAGAAAGCATTGAAAACAGTCAACTGCCATGAAGTAAACTCCAGGCGGGATGAAATGTATATATATATATATATATATATATATATATAAGAAAGTAAACGCTCCGGATGTAAATTCAGGCTCATCGAACAAAGTTCGACCACAGTTTATATATAAGTATATATATAAAAGCAAATAAATGCTCCGGACGTGAGTTCAATCGAGGCATAACTCGATAATATTAGTCCATATATATATATATATATATATATATAAAAGGAATAAAAGCCACGGACCGAAGTCCGAGCAAACACATGCAACACGACTCTCAACGTGAAGAACGATGTGTGCAAATATGAGGAGAAAGGCTTTGAAGTATGTAAGAAGACTTACAGTGGACTGCCAAAGAAGACTTCAATAACTTGAAAAGGATGAACACTCGGCTCCCGCCGATAAAAAAAATAGCAATATATAAGCTCACAAGTGTTTAAAATGAGAAAGCAATCAGTTTATAGTATTTTTAAAGTAATTTGGATAGGGCTTCCTCGCCATTTTTTCTATGCAAAATGGCTTCCCCAAGCCCTCTATTTATAGAAGGGGGAGCTGCGGCTGCTCGGGGTGCCCCAGGCTCTGCAGGTCCCATCGTCTCGAAGCACGTGCACGTATGCACTGTGATATCCGCTCAAACTTTCAGAACTGCAATCCGGGCATCCGATTAAGGTGTACAAGACCTATTTTGGACCACCATTGTCGAGAGCTACACAATGACATGAGATTAGAGATTGTAAGAAGTCAGTAAGATGGGACCATGCCCTATCTCTTCAAGCTTCAAATTCTATTCGGTTTGTTATCTTGTGTAGTAGTCATTCAGGATTGTACTTCCTTGGTTCTTGTGGGACATTGCTGTGTAGAAATATCTGTATGAGATTGTTGAGACGGCGCGTTGTGGGTTTGGGATGGCAAAATAATGGTCCTACCCTTCACCAGGGTTATCTCTGGTTTGAGTTGTTTTAGCGGTCGTTGCTCAGGGTTATCTTCGAGATTGGACTACTGTAGGTGTTGACTGTCCTCAGGGTTGTTTTTGAGATGTGCCTGACTTCCCGGGGTTATCTCCGGGTTGGTGGAATGAGTGCCTCGGGGCTTTTACCGAGTGTTCTGAAGCTGTTTTCATGGCTTCGAAACTAGCATTTTCAGGGTTATCTCCGGAACTGCAACTGCATGCCTTGGGGTTATCTCCAAGGTTGATACTATCTTTCCCGGTGTTGTCCGGGGCTGAGACAAAGTATCTCGAGGTTATCTTTGAGATGACATTGTCTTCTCCGATGTGTTTTTTGGTATTGGCACTACACTCCTCGAGGTTATCTCCGAGATTGAAATTGAAAATCCTGGTGTTATCGCTGGGGTTGAGGTTGAAACTTCTGGTGGAATTTTTGGATCTGAGCTGGATGTCTCGGGGTTATCTCCGAGATGGTGATACTAAATATCCCAGGGTTGTCTCTAGGACTGAATTGAGTTGTCTTCTAGGGTTATCTCTGAAAGACGATTCTGCCCTCCTGCAATATTAGTAACAGGTATGCAGAAAATTTAGAGTGTCTACACCTACCTTAGAGGAGTATGAGCGACTAACAGATTTTCCATTGGACAGGCCTTGCGCTAACATGGCTATAGGAGATATGAGCCAACAATTTATGACCCTCATTGGTTTGAGGCGCAGGGTTGCCCTAGATGAGATCTCCTCAGGGCATATAGTGTCCATGCATTTTTTGATAGATAGGTTTGGCTCTTTGGATAGTTATGCACAGCACTCTAGGGATTTCACCACATCGGAGGATGATTGGCGTGCTGACAGAGTAGATGTACTCTTGATGTGCCTTGTGGCATACTTGTACATGCCATTATACATGGATCATTTAGACATCGGTGTGGTTATGGCAGTGCGGGCTCTCCGGGAGGGACATACCATTTTACCGATGATTTTGGCAGAGACCTCAAGGTCGGTCTTACTGTACGTGTGGTTCATAACCTACTTGAGACCGATTGGCACATTTTGACGCCTTGGGTACTATTTTTCCAATGAGATAGCCATGTCCTACTCCTTTCAGCCGACAGAGTGTACAAACACTGCTTCTTGGTCGATTTTCTTGGCAGGTATTGAGGATCCATTTGATATTCTGTCATATTCAGGGCTTAGTTCTCCCTATAGCTAGCTTCATCACTCATGCATCTGCCATAAATTATCTCCCTCTAGCTGGTTTGAGGGGCGTGACCAGTTATCATCCATTGACTTTGATGTCACAGTTTGACCAGTTTTAGGATGTTCATCCCTTCGACGGGGCATTGGGTCAGCGTATATCATCTCGGCTTTTATCAGTAGAGGATTTGTCTCGGGTTTATGCCTATTGGGCCCAGCGTGAGAGGGATAATTTTACTACTAGCTATCCAGGCCATACTACAGAGTATTTTGCTTGGTTGAAGGTAGAGATTACATCGGCTGGGGTTGTATCCACGAAGCTGGGTGTTGATTTTGACAATGGGGAGCCCATGGAGGACACTAATTCTCCCATTGAAGATAAGATGTTTACTAGGTTGACAACAGCTCTGATTGATTATCCCAGTATTTCTGCTACTGTGACCCCACATTCTGCAGAGTATTTAGAGCAGGGTCTTCATCTGATGACATTTGAGAGAGATCAGGCTAGAGCCTTGATGTTGACAACTCTTTTTGGTAGAGATGTCGCTCTAGCTATGGGAGATGATGTTTTGGCTCATAGAGATACCACTGTTGCTGAGCGGGATAAGGCTAGATCATCTAGAGATGGCGGTGTTATTAAGCGGGGCGGTGCTATATCTACCCAAGATGCCACCATTACAGATAGTATTGCATTGTGGTCCCATACTGCTGATATCATTGCACAGATAAGCACATTTATTGATGAGCATAGTGTCACCATGCAGATGGCTGTGGATCTCTTGGCTCGTGTAGATACCCTTGGGTAGGAGCTCACAGAGTTACCCCCTTCTTCTGAGAGGGATGCCATATTGGATTTTATAGCATGCTTATCCACGGCCTTGTAGATTAGCTTAGATTTTCCTGCACAGACTAGCTTAGCCATTTTTGTCATGTACAGGACACATTGTATATATCAAACAGTATTATATGGCAATGAAATATATTTTGATTCACTTTCCTTGTAGTTATGCCTTGTTACTTGCTTGATAGTTGCTTGTTTCTTCAGGGCTTGTGATCTTCATGTATTCTGAACTCCCTCTTAATGGATGAACATTGAGATGTTTCAAGATCTTTCAGAATGGATCATTGATTTGTGTATCCCCCTAACCTTTGGTGTCTTGGGACTGGTTTTTATATGTAGTTATGGAGAGGATTTTGGCTTTCCTCTCTGAGGTTGACCACACCACAGATGGTCGTCAGTACTCCTTTGTATTGGGGAGCCCAGGTAGTTCCATCTCTTACGGATTGGTGTTTTTCTTTGAGGACGCAATCACAACTTAGATGGTCGTCGATTTTCCTATTTGCGTGGGGAGACCAGATAATTCCATCCCTTTGGTCTAAACTAATGATATGTGGTTTGAAGGATGATCCCAGTACCATTTGACAAGTTCTTGTGTTTTGGTAGGGGTGAGACCGAACCATGAATTGCTGCCTATGTACTCCAATTGAGAAGGGGAGATCATGTCTGTGTAGTTCAAACCTAGCGTCAAAAGGTTTAAAGTTATAAGTGGTGAAAAGGGTGTAGAGATGTTTTTTATTTTTTCTGTAGTTAGACCGGATCATAAAAATGGCTACCTACGTACTCCCGTATATTGGGGAGATCAAGTCTGCATAGTTCGCCCCTGGTGGGATAGACTACAGATGTGAAAAGCTTTATCCCTAGTGGGATAAATTGAAGTTCTAAAATGTTTGATCCCTGGTGGGACAAACTGAAGTAGTAGAATGTTTGTTCCCTGGTGGGACAAACTGAAGGTATGAAATGTTTGATCCCGAGTGGGACAAACTGAAGGTGTGAAATGTTTATCTCAAGTGGGACAAACTGAAGGTGTGAAATGTTTAACCCGAGTGGGACAAACTGAAGTGTGAAATGTTTATCCCGAGTGGGACAAACTGAAGTGGTGGGGATTGTATGTAGTGAGAAGGTTTTGAAAACCTGAATTGACTAGGGATCTAGTGATTCAAAACCTAGATGATGGTTTGTAGGTAACTTCAGACGTAGTACCGTTTCACGGCGTCCAAGTTAATGAGCTGTGGAAATTCATCGCTATCCATCTCTTGTAATCTGAGGGCTCCTCTTATCAATACCTCCATGATAACAAACGGGCAATCCCAATTTGTGGCGAATTTTCCTTTAGATTGATCTTGGTTGTCAAGAACCTTTTTCAAGATCAAGTCATGTTCTTTGAACTGACGTAGCCAAAATTTTCTATTATAGGATCTAGCAATCCTCTATTGGTATAACTGACTAAGGAAGATGGTTGCGGCCCACCTTTCATCTATTAGAGATAATTGGTTGTACCGATCTTGTAACCATTGGTCTTCATCCAGCTGAGCGTCTATAAACACTGAGGGATTTCATTTCCACCTCTATGGGGAGCACTGCTTCCATGCCATAGGTTAATGAGTAGGGGGTTGCCCCAATGGAAGTGTGCATTGACATTCTATAGGAAAATAGAGTCAGAGGCAACAAGTCAGGACATCCTTTGTGATTGGCGGACATCTTTTGCATGATCTTTTTGATATTCTTATTAGTCGCTTCAACAGCACCATTCATCTTTGAATGATAGATGACGGAGTTGAGATGTTTGGTTGGAATTTACTGCATAACTCTTCCATCATTTGGTTGTTAAGGTTTTTAGCATTGTCTGACACAATCACCTCTGGTTATCCATACCAATAAATGACATTATTTTTTATGAAACCAGTGATAACTTCTTTAGTAACCTTGGGGGAAAAGGCTGCTTTTACCCACTTGGTGAAGTAGTCAATCACGGTGAAGATAAACCGATGACCATTACTGGATTTGGGCTCGATGGGCCCGATCACGTCCATTCCCTACATTGAGAAGGGCTAGGGTAAACTCATATTGTGGAGCTCCTTGGAGGGGTGTGGATAGCATTCCTATGAATTTGGCATTTGTAACATCTCTTCACGTGATCATCACAATCAGCCTTGAGAGAGAGCCAAAAATTCCCTGTTCTGAGGATTTTCTTGACAAGTAGAGGGTCGCTCATGTGTGGGCCGCATACTCCACTATGGATTTCATCCATGAGCCTATGAGCTTGGTCTTTATCTAGACATCTGAGAAGGCCTAGTCTTGCATCTCTTTTGTAGAGTGCATCATTGCTCAAGTAGAATTTCATGGCCATTCTATGGA
Source organism: Panax notoginseng (assembly GCA_016801055.1). NCBI lineage: Eukaryota > Viridiplantae > Streptophyta > Magnoliopsida > Apiales > Araliaceae > Panax > Panax notoginseng. The sequence goes on along the minus strand of CM029017.1, from coordinate 88,607,099 downwards.
TCCATTATCTTTCAGCTGGACTAGCCTCAGCGGGTGTAGATTTATCTTGCAGATACTCGTTGATATCCTGATATCAAGGGTGTTGGATAGGAGGCAACTCATTCGATACTTCTCCAATATAGTTCCCATAGGCTGGAGCCTTTTGTAGGGCAAATGTGATATTTGGCATGTCTTCCTTATCAAGTATGTTGATTAAGGAGACCAAGGTTGCTAATGCATCCGCAAAGTCATTCCTATTCTGAAGAATGTGGAGGAAGGATATTTCTTTAAACTCCAAAGCCATCTGGATAACTTGCTGATGGTAAGGCAGCAAATGTAGCTCTTTGGTGTGATAGATCCCAGTGGTTTGTCTGATTACCAATTTGGAATCTCCAAAGATAGTTAACCGTCTGATGCACATGGCCTGAGCTAGTTTTAACCCCATGATACAACCTTAATACTCAGCTGTGTTGTTGGTGCTGGAAAACTGCAATTAGATGGCAACGAGATACTGCTCCCCCATAATGGATATTAGAACTGCTCCTGCTCCAGAACCTTCTATGTTTACAGCTCCATCAAAATACTTCTTCCATGATTGGTGTGTATCGTCCTGATGGTGTTGCTGAATTGTCATTGTGACGTCCCCAAATCCGGGTCCGAATCACCACGAATCTGGTACATCAATTCTATAACTATTGCGAAAGATATAAACATAAATTATTTATACAATAAACTTTACACATAAATCCCCAAGGTCGAGTAACCTTAACTTATACACAATTCATAACCTAATTGACATACACTTTTATTATCATACATTACTATTACAAGTTTAGCTGCACATATAATCTAAAGCTGGACTTGTCTTTGACTTTTCCTGTATTCGACGTATTCGTTCTAATCTGTAATATTTATCATAATATAGCAAGGGTGAGCAACAAGCTTGCCCAGCAAGTTTAAGTTCAATATATTAAGGATATATCATGATGGAAAGAATTAAACAATAAACTGGCAAAAATTCTACAATATAATTGAGAACTAGCATGAACAAATTTTCATAGTTGAACGAACAATTGAATATGAATAACTATATATGGACCAAATAGTAATGAAGGTGATCAGCCTTTCATACCTGATGAACACATACAATATGCACAAAGTGCGATTCAATAATTCATTGACGTGATAATTAGCAATGATTAATCACAAGTAAAAAGAATAGTTCAATAAAAACTTGCATGTTCGGTCGATTACTATTACGCGATCTATCTAGCTTTGTCTGAAGACCTAATATTGATTATATGGGTCTCACAAGTTAGAATAATATCATCACAATATAATACTATTATATTTATAATTACAAAATAACCTAAACACATTAACACGTAATCCTATCAGTCTATAAAATACATAAGACCTAGTATCAAGTCAAACTATTATAGTTTGAGTGGGGTCTGATACAATTTTGACATCCCGATTGCCTAATCGGATAATATCGATCCTATTTTACTTAAGACTCTACTTAAACTAGTTCACAATTATCTTAGATAATTTTATTATTAGTCAAAATAATTTTCAAAGTCTCATAATAATTTATAAATAATTATTATCATTTATCATAATTTTTCAATCAATAATATCATATTTATCTGATTTAAATACCAAAATATTCTAATATTATTAATATTTATTTAATATTAAATATTAATGAAATGCATGTCATAATATTATAATATATTTATAATATCTCTAAGTATTTTTAATACTTATTATTGCATTTAAATGATTTTAAAGTAATTAAAACCTATATTAAATAAATGCCATTAATATTAAAATATTAATGTTTTTCATGGCAAAATATCAAAAACTATATTTTATAACTTAAAATATTTTTATACCATTTAAATCATTTTTATATAATTTTTAAATCATAAATTCTAATTTTTCGTAATTTATTTAATATAATTATTAAATAAATCAATCATTGTCAATATTAGTTTATTAATTAAATTCATCACAAAATATTAAAAGTCATTAAAAATAACTTAAAATATTTTATTATACCGTAATATAATTTTAAATAATTTTTCTAGTATTAAAATCATTTTTAAGTAATTTATTTAATATTATAAATAAATAAATTAAATACCATTAATATTCCAAAAATATTAAATATTAATGAAATATATTCAAAATTATTAAAACCCCATTTTTAGGCTTTAAAATAATTTGTAGGAATTTAATATGAATTTTTAATAATTAAAAAACTATTTTTCTCTATTTATTAAATAAAATAATTAATTTTTTAAGGAAACTGTCACTAAAGGGTGCCTATAGGTGTTCTTCATGTTCTTGAGCCAAACTCAGATCTTCATAGGCAGTGTGCAGGGTAGGTAGTTTGACCAGTTCTAGATCTTTAGTTATTACGATTCTGTGTTACGCCCCCAAATTCAGGTACTTGAAACCCGAACTCGGTGTTTTACGATACCATTTCTATGAGCGGAATAATACTAATAATAATAACAATAATATGAATATCAAACTTATCTTACATTTATTAGAGTCTAATCCCAAGTACGCAACCTTTACTATAATTCTTTACATGATATATAATACATATCATTATATTAACACAGTCTAACTATTACAAAAGATACCACTAAACAGATTCTGTTTGCTTTCCTTTTCACTTGTTGTTGGCCAAACCTTCTAGCTTTTCACACTTAGCTGAAAATATTTAAATTAAGCAAGGGTGAGCATTTGAGTGCCCAGCAAGTAATAACAATCATAAATATAATTAGCTGAAAGAATTAAATATTTTCTTTATACATCACGCCTACAACGAATTATTAGTTATGAAGTAAACTGAACCGATAATAATAACATAACAATTCTATCTCAAATTTTTGAAACTATGTAATGAATATATATGGGGTATAGTTGACATACTATGAACATTGTTTTCAATTTTTGAATATGTTTAGCAGAACTTCATCCGCAAACCGTCATAACTTACGGGCGCGAGGGTGTACATCCCATGGGCCCCTGTATTGATCAATACTACATTGTAAGAACGATGTGATCGTTCACTCTATCCGCCTTAGGCGCATAAAAGTCTTTCCTTGATCGAGATGTTCATACTAGTCTGGAATCCAAACCAAAACAATTTGATTGGATACAAAGAAGTTTTATCATATTCAACGATATTTCTAAATCTGTGTCTAGCTGGTCAAATAGCTTAGACGTCTATATATATATATATATATATATATATATATATATATATATATATATATATATATAAGCGAACATTAAAGAGCGAACCAAAGACGAACCGTCGTCTTTGGTGTCTATGGCGACGGTTCGATCCGTCGCCATAGCCATGTAGTTTTTGGCGACGGGTCGAACCGTCGTCATAGATATCAAAAACGACGGTTCGTCTTTGGTTCGTTTTTTAAGGATCGCTTATCTATATATATATATATTATATATATATCCATATACTAACATGTTGATAGACAATGATCGGATATAGAATATGTACATCAATAAGGTTAATAATATAGTATAATAATAATAATATAATTCTGAAACTTCTTACTCTTGTCCATTGCATAAAGGAAATACAAAGGTAAGATACTTGCCTGGTCTGTTGCTTACAATACGCAACTTAGTTTTATCTTTTATGTCACAACTTATCATTAATAAGATCATTTTACTGATTAGCACAACATACTATAACACATAGCAGTGCTTATTGCAGTCAGCACGTAACCTAATCACATTGTCACACATATTCCACAGTCATTGAATCACAAACAAACATATATACAGACAAATTATACAAGTCTAGATCAATTTCTGAAACATATCGGTGTACCGACGGCTTTATCGTGTAATTATCGAGTCTAAGACACTATCCTGTTGTTCAATATCTGTAAGTATCAGTCATATTATTTTTAAATGACTTATAATAATTTTTAAACATTTATTATAATTTATCATGAATTTTTAAACACCGGAATCATTATTAAATGATTTAAATATTAAATAATTATATTATCATTAATATTTAATTAATATTAAACTATTAATGAAACCATAGCCAAAATATTAAAGTTATTTATAATAACTCAAAATATTTTTAAAGTACTAATATTACCCTTAAATGATTTTTAAAACATTTGAAATTATTTTTAAATAATTACCATTAATATTAAAATATTAATGAACTATTTATCCAAATATTAAAAGTTATTAATTATAACTTAAAATATTTTTAATTCATTTATATCTTTTTTAAATGATTTTTAAATATATAAAACCATTTTTAAACTAATTATTTAATATAATTATTAAATAAACTTAATATCATTAATATTAAATTAATATCATTAATATTAAATTATTAATGAAATTATCCTTTAAATATTAAAAGTTATATTTTATAACTTAAAATATCTTTAAACACTTTATTTTCATTTTAAATGATTTTTAAAATATTAAAATAATTTTTAAAATAATTTATTTAATATCATTATTAAATAAATCTAACATCATTAATATTAAAATATTAATATTTTTCATGACAAAATATCAAAAGTTATATTTTATAACTTAAAATATTTTTTTAACATTTATATAATTTTTAAATTATTAATTCTATTTTTCATCATTTATTTAATATATTTATTAAATAACTTAAATATTATTAAAATTAATTTATTAATGAAATTTCATCGCAAAATATTAAAGTTATCAAATATAACTTAAAAATATTTTTAAACAGTTTATTCTTATTTAAAATGATTTTTATAACATTAAAATCATTTTTCTCTAATTTAATTAACACACTAATTAAATAAATTAAATATCATTAATATTCAAATAATTATAAACATTAATGAAAAATATCTCAAATAATTAAAAGTTATTTTTCATAATTTAAAATAATTTTTAAAACCATTTTTGTAATTTTTAGAATTTATTTTCTATTTTTAATCATTTTTCAAAAATTCAAAAAATAAAAATAATACAAACCGTCGCTATAGGCTATAGCGACACATTTTTGTCGCGATAGGTGTTCTTGAGGCTCAAGAACACTGACAGTCAGTGTTCATGGTGCCTACTTTGACCGTCAGTATCTTACTGGTCAGATTGATTTTGGGCAAGGTCTTGTAATGGTCTTGTAGTAGGGTTGTAACACTATACAATACAACAACTAACATGGTCACACAACATAAGATCGAGGAGATCTGTCCCTTCAAACTCTCAGTCAGAGCTTTCTGGGTTTTCTGGGTTACCCAGAAACCTAGTCAGCCTCGAGGGTTCAATTTGAGGCTCAATTTTCTTTAGGTTCTGGTCATTAAAAAGTTGTTTTTATGGTTCAAGCTTATAGTCTACATGACAAGGAACACATACCATACATCAGATCAATCAAACTACAATATAATCATAAGCTAGCATCCGGTCAAACCTTGTCAGAGAGGCTGTTCATCCTCTTTTCTGGAAATTCCAGAAATGTAAAAATCAGTGCAAGTGGCCTACTTTGACCACTTGCTACAATCGATCTGTTGATTGTTTATGGGACCTTGAGGCATATTTATATAGTACAAACAACAGGCTACACTTTAATTACAACAACAAAAAATATAACAACTGACAGATACATGAGCGTAAATATGTTGTCAGACACTGAAATCAGTTTCTGGGTTACCCAGATTCATACTCGGTCATGGTCGGTCAACCGACTTTGACCGATTATAACATGAAATATAGACATTAAATAACTGTAAATCCACTTCCAAGTCAAAGACAACATAACAAGCTATAGAGCTAAAACATAAAACATCAAAAATCATGAACAAGGAAAGATCTAGAGCCACTGACATTCGTTGTCAGACAAAAATGTTAAACTTTCCCAGAATTTTAAAAACTTTAAATCCGAGCACTTTGATGTTATGGATCTAACATCTAGTAACCCATATCATCATTATACACCATATAAAACATGTTTTAACAGAGAATCATAACATCTAAGAACCGATTAATGGTCATATTTTCGAGTAGGGTTCATACCTTTACTTTGATCAATCTTGATCTTAGGGTTCTGATTTGATATAGATGTTAGTGGGGCTCTATTTGGGACTGGTCTAGCTATTAATTCCATGGGTCTTGAGCTTGAGAGCATTTGGTAGAGAGTTTGCGTAAAATGAGTTAACAAATGACCTTTTATCTTTCCTTAATCTTATATAGTTGTTAGATGCAGTGAATTGGCTGAGTGTATATGCTGGTTTGTATGTATAATTCAGTCACAAGGAAGTCAAGGGTTGGTAACCAACTAAAGCATTAGCCAAAATTGCAAGTTAGCCTCAATTATTCACTAAAGGGAAAAATGTCATTTGTCTTTCCAATTTAATGGCACATAGGTCATTTGGCAAACCCTTAGGGTTTGACCCTTAGGGTTTGACCCTAAGGTTAAGCACAAAATTATAGGATTTCTAGAATTTTGCAAATTAGGTTAAAATAAAATTTTAGTTTCTTAAAATTTGTAATTTGGGTTTTCTTAATTAGTTTAGGTTTCTAATTATATAAACTCACATATTAGGTTTAAAGACTTACTAATTAGCATTAAAATGACTAAATTAGCAATTAACTTTTCCATTTAGCAGTTAGAATTTTCCATTTGAAAATTAGGATTTCAAAATAGGAATTAGGGTTTATAAATATTAATTAAAATTTTCAAAAAAAATAGGGTTTCCCTCATTTGAGTTAATACCTATAACTCCGATCGTTAATCACATATCATGATTACATAATGACTTAACAAATTCATAGAGTCATACGTAGCCTTCGAATTAGGGTTTCAAATTAAATAGGGTTCAATTATAATTTAAATATTAGGGTTTCCAATATAAATATTATGATTTCTAGAATTTCATATTTCTAACTATTAATTAGGGTTTACCTAATTAATCATAAAATTATATAATACACACATAAATCGCATAACACAGTTATATAACGCAGTCTTGAATCTCCCATCTGAATTTCAAAATATCTAGGGTGAAATAAATTAATGCTAGGGTTTTGACATTAAACACCATAATTGACCAACTATTTTCCATACACACATACAGTACATAATTATAGCACTGAAAATCAAAATATAATTAACATTATAATAAATATCATTAATCACATAACATAACTACTAGACATATTTTAAAGTCTCGTTTGACTTCAAACTAGGGTTTATCAGTAACATTAAAATTGTTCCATCAAAACTGATCCTCACATTAACCTTACACACATAGCATACCTAATTATAATACTGACAAATAATAATATAATATTATTATTCTCATTCCTTGATCAAAATCCAAAATTAGGGTTTTGGATTTCATATCTGATTTTAACTGTCATATATAACACTAATAATTACGTTAAAAATAAATAACTTAATTAATTTGAAATAAATTCATATAATAAAATAAAATAATTATTATAATAATTCTATAATCCTTTCATATATTATTTAAATATTATAGTAATTATGTTCTCCTGGAAAATAATTAATAAAAACATTTTTACTGTAAAATTAATTATTATAAGAATATAATTTATAATGATCAATAATTTTAAAATAAAATTATTTGCAAACATTCATGTAATAAATATATTTTTATTTATTACAATAATTACATAAGCTTTATCATGTACAAATCCTCATCCTTAAAATAAAAAAAAATTTATACGTAAAATTTCTGATTTAATTATATAGAAAATATCGGGTTATTACATTCACCCTCCCTTATAAAGATTCCGTCCCCGGAATCACCGTTTTAAAATCTATACATACCAGGGTACATAGCATACATAATCATTACAAGTAGATCTCGATCAAAATTGATCGAACTGATCTTTAACTATTCAGCAAAAAGCTTATCTATCTTATTAAACGGACATTTGATTTCTAAGAGAACTCAAATTCCTCCTTCAAAATAATTTATAAAATAATTTACTATATATAAGAAAATAATATGTAGGAAAATAAAATTTGTTCGAATAATACCTGGAGTTGCATCCCCGGCTGCTTCAGTTTTTTAAACGGTCATGTTGAAGACGCTTGCGGTTGATTCTGTTGGTTCGTTTGTTGATGTTGGTCCCATTGTCACCAATGTCCTGCTGCCTTTCCTTGTTTGCATATTCCTTGCCTTCCTTCTCCTTCTTGGACTGTCTTCCACCTTATACTCCATTGATTCACACTTAAAGCACACAGACTTGTCCTTTATCTCCTTTTCTTTTGTCGTATAGGTGACGAAACTGTCTTTTGTCCCTTCGTTATCCTAGCTATCACAAACGTTGTTACAGGGTCAGTTGATCCTCTAAATCCTAGCAGTACGATTGCCTTAAAGTATTTGACGTTTGTTGTTACATTATCTGGCTGATCTTTCCGCGGCTGGTACTCCTTTTTGCATAGCTTGATTGTCCACATTCGCAAAATTCTGTATCGGGTCTGGTTGTCTTCCAGCGTTGTTGGCAGGTTCTTCTGTCCGTGTATTTCGTTTTCGTCTTGGCGGCATTATCACAATTTATTTTTTATTCTAAGCCTTATCGTATACGTATAATCATATAACACAAAACTTTCTATTCGAATAATCATGTACTCAAAATATTAGATTTTGAAAATTTGGTTTTATGCATTAACCAGTACTCATACAATTAACTATTATCTTTATACCAGTTTATTTCGTTAATCTAACATAGATTCATATTCATAACACTTGACATACCATAGCACATTTTGCTTTAAACATCCGATATCCCTTTATGACTCAGAAGTCAAGAATCGCTGCCACATTTATATAAAAGTTAAAAATATTACCTTATACAGACATACCTATCATATACATAACATAGAATCATACATATTCACGTAATACTAATACTAATTATTTCTTACGCCTCCACTAAGGATCAATGGCTTAGTAATCTGTCTATTCTCATTATCCTCAATAATCCAATCACACCTAACTATACCTAGTTCGTCTAACATACCGTTCATTATAAGTTTAAGAACTCGACACTGACCACATATTCTTTAACTATACTTTTCCTATCAGTTATACCATCATTTCTGGGTTCGGTACTATACTTTCCAAAATAACCATCTCATTGAGGTAGCTTTCAACGTGAGCCTTTATTTTAGCTATTGGCTTTGATATTGGCTCGGTTATAGAGATCTACTCTTTCTTTACAATCTGAGGGTATTCTAATTCTTTTCTATCTGACATCTACACACTTAAATTATCCTAATTATCACAAAGTATATACACACAACCAATAATAGTTTTATATAAGTTATCTTTTATTTTGTTTGACGATGAATTTATTCAATTCATCTCCTTATAAACTCTATGTGAGTTATTTATATTTTCAACGTTTCCCTATGTTCTAAGGTTATAGCCTAAGGTCTACCCCACCTAAGGTTTCTAACCCTAAAGCTCTAATACCATGATGTAATGCCGCCAAATTCAGGTACTTGAAACCCGAACTCGGTGCTTTACGATACCATTTCTATGAGCGGAATAATACTAATAATAATAACAATAATATGAATATCAACTTATCTTACATTTATCAGAGTCTAATCCTAAGTACGCAACCTTTACTATAATTCTTTACATGATATATAATACATATCATTATATTAATACAGTCTAACTATTACAAAAGATACCACTAAACAGATTCTGTTTGCTTTCCTTTTCACTTGTTGTTGGCCGAACCTTCTAGCTTTTCACACTTAGCTGAAAATATTTAAATTAAGCAAGGGTGAGCATTTGAGTTCCCAACAAGTAATAACAATTATAAATATAATTAGCTGAAAGAATTAAATATTTTCTTTATACATCACTTCTACAACGAATTATTAGTTGTGAAGTAAACTGAATCGATAATAATAACATAACAATTCTATCTCAAATTTTTGAAACTACGTAATGACTATATATAGGGTTTAGTTGACATACTATGAACATTGTTTTCAATTTTCGAATAGGTTTAGCAGAACTTCATCCGAAAACCGTCATAACTTACGGGCGCGAGGGTGTATATCCCATGGGCCCTGTATTGATCAAAACTACATTGCAAGAACGATGTGATCGTTCACTCTGTCCGCCTTGGGTGCATAAAAGTTTTCCCTTGATCGGGATGTTCATACTAGTCTGGAATTCGAACCAAAACAATTTGATTGGATACAAAGAAGTTTTATCAAATTCAACGATATTTCTAAATCTGTGTCTAGCTGGTCAAATAGCTTAGACGTCTTATATATATATATATATATATATATATATATATATATATATATATATATATATATATATATATATATATCCAAATGTGATTAAATACAATGATTATCTAAGTGGGGACACTTGTATAACCATATATAGAAATTAACGAACAGAATATATATATATCTGAATTACCATATACTAACATGTTGATAGACAATGATTGGATATAGAATATATACGACAATAAGGTTAATAATATAGTATAATAATAATAATAATAATATAATTCTGAAACTTCTTACTCATGTTCATTGCATAAAGGAAATACAAAGGTAAGATACTTGCCTGGTCTGCTGCTTACAATACGCAACTTAGTTTTATCTTTTATATCACAACCTATCATTAATAAGATCATTTTACTGATTAGCACAACATACTATAACACATAGCACTGCTTATTGCAGTCAGCACGTAACCTAATCACATTGTCACACATATTTCACAGTCATTGAATCACAAACAAACACATATACAGACAAATTATACTAGTCCAGATCAATTTCTGAAATATGTCGGTATACCGACGGCTTTATCAGGTAATTATCGAGTCTAAGACACTATCCTGTTGTTCAATATCTGTAAGTATTAGTCATATTATTTTTAAATGACTTATAATAATTTTTAAACATTTATTATAATTTATCATGAATTTTTAAACACCGGAATCATTATTAAATGATTTAAATATTAAAAAATTCTATTATCATTAATATTTAATTAATATTAAACTATTAATGAAACCATTGCCAAAATATTAAAGTTATTTATAATAACTCAAAATATTTTTAAAGTACTAATATTACCCTTAAATAATTTTTAAAACATTTAAAATTATTTTTAAATAATTACCATTAATATTAAAATATTAATGAACTATTTATCCAAATATTAAAAGTCATTAATTATAACTTAAAATATTTTTAATTCATTTATATCCTTTTTAAATGATTTTTAAATATATAAAACAATTTTTAAACTATTTATTTAATACAATTATTAAATAAACTTAATATCATTAATATTAAATTAATATCATTAATATTAAATTATTAATAAAATTATCCTTTAAATATTAAAAGTTATATTTTATAACTTAAAATATCTTTGAACACTTTATTTTCATTTTAAATGATTTTTATAATATTAAAATTATTTTTAAACTAATTTATTTAATATCATTATTAAATAAATCTAGTATCATTATTATTAAAATATTAATATTTTTCATGACAAAATATCAAAAGTTATATTTTATAACTTAAAATATTTTTATAACCTTTATATAATTTTTATATAATTTTTAAATCATTAATTCTATTTTTCATCATTTATTTAATACATTTATTAAATAACTTAAATATCATTAATATTAATTTATTAATGATATTTCATCACAAAATATTAAAAGTTATCAAAAATAACTTAAAAATATTTTTAAACACTTTATTTTTATTTAAAATGATTTTTATATCATTAAAATTATTGTTCTCCAATTTAATTAATACTCTAATTAAATAAATTAAATATCATTAATATTCAAATAATTATAAATATTAATGAAAAATATGTCAAATAATTAAAATTTATTTTTCATAATTTAAAATAATTTTTAAAACCATTTTTATAATTTTTAGAATTTATTTTCTATTTTTAATCATTTTTCAGAAATTCAGAAAATAAAAATAATAGAAATTGTCGCTATGGGCTATAGCGACACATTTCTGTCGCGATAGGTGTTTTCGAGGCTCAAGAACACTGACAGTCAGTGTTCATGGTGCCTACTATGACCGTCAGTATCTTGTTGGTCAGATTGATTTTGGGCAAGGTCTTGTAATGGTCTTGTAGTAGGGTTGTAACACTATACAATACAACAACTAACATGGTCATACAACATAAGAATGAGGAGATATGTCCATTCAAACTCTCTGTCAGAGCTTTCTGGGTTTTCTGGGTTACCTAGAAACCCAGTCAGCCTCGAGGGTCCAATTCGAGGCTCAATTTTCTTTAGGTTCTGGTCATTAACAAGTTGTTTTTATGGTTCAAGCTTATAGTCTACATGACAAGGTACGCATACCATACATCAAATCAATCAAACTACAACATAATCGTAAGCTAGCATCCAGTCAAACCTTGTCAGAGAGGTTGTTCATCCTCTTTTTTGGAAATTCTAGAAATGCAAAAATCAGTGCAAGTGGCCTACTTTGACCACTTGCTACAATCGATCTATTGATTGTTTATGGGACCTTGAGGCATATTTATATAGTACAAACAACAGGCTACACTTTAATTACAACAACAACAACAAAAAATATAACAACTGATAGATACATGAGCGTAAATATGTTGTCAGACACTGAAATCAGTTTCTGGGTTACCCAGATTCATACTCGGTCATGGTCGGTCAACCGACTTTGACCGATTATAACATGAAATATAGACATTAAACAACTGTAAATCCACTTCCAAGTCAAAGACAACATAACAAGCTATAGAGCTAAAACATAAAACATCAAAAATCATGAAGGAAAGATCTAGAGCCACTGACATTCGTTGTCAGACGAAAATGTTAAACTTTCACAGAATTTTAAAAACTTCAAATCCGAGCACTTTGATGTTATGGATCTAACATCTAGTAACCCAAATCATCATTATACACCATATATAACATGTTTTAACAGAGAATCGTAACATCTAATAACCGATTAATGGTCAAATTTTCAAGTAGGGTTCATACCTTTACTTTGATCAATCTTGATCTTAGGGTTCTGATTTGATATAGATGTTAGTGGGGCTCTGTTAGGGACTGGTCTAGCTATTAATTTCGTGGGTCTTGAGCTTGAGAGCATTTGGTAGAGAGTTTGTGCAAACTGAGTTAACAAATGACCTTTTCTCTCTCCTTAATCTTACATAGATGTTAGATGCAATGAATTGGCTGAGTGTATAGGCTGGTATGTATGTATATTTTAGTCACAAGGAAGTCAAGGGTTGGTAACCAACTAAAGCATTAGCCAAAATTACAAGTTAGCCTCAATTATTCACTAAAGGGCAAAATGTCATTTGTCTTTCCAATTTAATGGTACATAGGACATTTGGTAAACCCTTAGGGTTTGACCCTTAGGGTTTAACCCTAAGGTTAAGCACAAAATTATAGGATTTCTAGGATTTTGCAAATTAGGTTAAAATAAAATTTTAGTTTCTTAAAATTTGTAATTTGGGTTTTCTTAATTAGTTTAGGTTTCTAATTATATAAACTTACATATTAGGTTTAAAGACTTACTAATTAGCATTGAAATGACTAAATTAGCAATTAACTTTTCCATTTAGCAATTAGGGTTATTCATTTGAAAATTAGGGTTTCAAAAATAAGAATTAGGGTTTATAAATATTAATTAGGATTTTCAAAAAAATTAGGGCTTCCCTCATTTGAGTTAATACCTATAACTCTGATCGTTAATCACATATAACGATTACATAACGACTTAACATATTCATAGAGTCATACATAGCCTTCGAATTAGGGTTTCAAATCAAATATGGTTTAATTATAATTTAAATATTAGGGTTTTCAATATAAATATTAGGATTTCTAGAATTTCATATTTCTAACTATTATTTAGGGTTTAGCTAATTAATCATAGAATTATATAATACACACATAAATCGCATAACACAGTCTTGAATCTCCCATCTGAATTTCAAAATGGGGTGAAATAAATTAATGTTAGGGTTTTGACATTAAACACCATAATTGACCAACCATTTTCCATACACACATACAGTACATAATTATAGCACTGAAAATCAAAATATAATTAATAATATAATAAATATCATTAATCACATAACATAACTACTAGACATATTTTAAAGTCTCATTTGACTTCAAACTAGGGTTTATCAGTAACATTAAAATTGTTCCATCAAAACTGATTCTCACATTAACCTTACACACATAGCATACCTAATTATAATACTAATAAATTATAATATAATATTATTATTCTCATTCCTTGATCAAAATCCAAAATTAGGATTTTGGATTCCATATATTATTTTAACTGTCATATATAACATTAAAAATTACGTTAAAAATAAATAACTTAATTAATTTGAAATAAATTCATATAATAAAATAAAATAATTATTATAATAATTCTATAATCCTTTCATATATTATTTAAATAATATAATAATCATGTTCCCCTGGAAAATAATTAATAAAAACATTTTTACTGTAAAATTAATTATTATAAGAATATAATTTATAATGATCAATAATTCTAAAATAAAATTATTTGTAAACATTCATGTAATAAATATATTTTTATTTATTACAATAATTACATAAGCTTTCTCATTTAATTATATAGAAAATATCGGGTTATTACATTCTGGGTTTGCTAATGGGTTATGATTGTAGTACTAATATAATACTACAATCACCAACAAGTTTTATGTCTATACAAGATTATAACAAAGAGATCTTGGCCTCCGAAATCATTGTCAGACAATGTTCTTTATTTTTTGGGTTTTTCAGAAATGAAGAACAGTCGAGGTACCTATTTTCCAAGCCTTGAATCATATGTTCTGGGCTTTCTAAGTATGTTCTAAAGGTCAAATCTTGTATCCCTTATGTCAAGGAACAACAACATAGCACTTGTATCACATTTTATCAACACATTAGAGAGATTCAATCCGGTCAAACCATGTCAGAGCTCATTTTCTTCACGAATCTGAGTTTTCCAGAAATTCAACAAAACAGATGGTCAACCCTACTTTAACCCTTTATATCTTTGATTCTATACATGATCTGAGTAATCTAAGGACTTGGATGTGTAGTTCATATACCAGTCTACAACATCAAAACAACAACATGGCCTAATCACTTAACAATTGCAAGATCAAAGGCATTGAAAAGCCTGTCATAAATTATGGGTTTCTAGGAATTTTCTGGGTTGCCCAGAAACAGATTTCGTGATCGGTCAACTAGGTTTGACCGCTCATAACTTGAAATCTAAACATGATCTGACCCTGATTCAAGTTCCAAATCATAGTTCACATGACATACTACAAATCTATAACATAAAACACACATAATCATTAACACAAAGAGATCTATGAGCCTTGCCATTCTGTTGTCAGACCATAATATTAGGGTTCATGATCAGTTTCTAAAAACTCATTTTTGTACATCTAGATGTTATGGATCTAAGATATAACAACCCAAATCACTAAATAACACCCTAATACACAACTTAAAACAACAAATCATAACATCTAACACAAAATCTGTGATAACCCGAGATTTCGAATAATCCTAATTTTTTGAATAATTTTTTTTTATTTAATTAGTATTAATATTGATTATCAATATTGAGCTGAGAATATGTGATACGAGATTAGAGAATAAGTTAATTTATGTATTGACTGAGAAATTAGAGTAGAGTTGTGCTTAACAGAGAATAGAAACCCTAACCCTAAGTTCGGAAAGAGATTCGATAGAAATTACAGTTATAATAATCGTAACTGTGAGTACGTGTTCGTACTGTATATAATTTTTGATCAGTGATTGATCGAATAGGGTATAACATTAGTAAACCCTAATAAGGGATTAGAAACCTTAATCTCAGGATTAGAAACCCTAACGTACAGTTAAGAACCCTAATCGAAAGGCGAGAAATCCTAATTTCATATTTAGGAACTCTAAACCCTAATTAAAAAACCCTAATTGAGATTACCAAACTTTAATGGTGAGAATTAAGAGAAGTAATGTTAAATGACTAGAATACCCTTGAATTTGTAAGGGAAATTATGAATTACCCTTTTAGGAGCGAAAAGACTAAAATACCCTTTACTTAAGTTATAAGTAAAGAGATATTGCATGATTTAGTGACTCACCATGTTGGATTAGGCCATGTGCATCAAATCAATACAAATCTGATCCATATCTCGCCACCTTACACACTTGGATTCATTGAATCTAAGATATAAGAGATTTAGGAGAGAGA
Organism: Panax notoginseng; assembly: GCA_016801055.1. Taxonomy (NCBI): domain Eukaryota; kingdom Viridiplantae; phylum Streptophyta; class Magnoliopsida; order Apiales; family Araliaceae; genus Panax; species Panax notoginseng. The sequence continues at coordinate 88,590,748 of CM029017.1, read as the reverse complement.
AAGTTCATTAACTTAGCCTATTTGCTATCCAACTCTCAACCAACTCTTTCTCTTTCCTCAGCCACGAAAATCTCAAGTATTTCAGTCCCTAGATAACTTCCTAACACACCAAAATCAGTGGAGAAGAGCTAGAATCAAAGATTGGACAAGAGAAGGTAAACCCTAACTCATAGTTTGATCTTGTATGCTAAGAAAAATTTCATGTTTATGTGTTTATATAAGTGTTAGAAGATGTTTTATGATGATCTATGATGATACATAATAGATCTATAGCATCAAGAGGCCTTAAAATGAAGTCTTTCAAAACTGTCCATGAACCTTAGAAAGTGGTCTGACAAGCAAATGTCAGGAGCCACAAATTCTTCCCTATTCATGATTTTTGTTGTTTTATGTTTTAGACTTGTAGTCTAACATGAGGTCTTTGATTTGGAACTGGAATCATAGTCATTCCATGTCCAGATTGTAAGTTATTAACGGTCAAAACCCGTTGACCAAGCTTGACCAAGGAGTTTCTAGGTAACCCAGAAACTCATAAACCGAGTCTGACATGATTTTCTAAGGCATAGATCTGTTAGATGTTAGTTGATATGATGATGTGTTTGTAACCAGCTTGTAGTATGTTAGATGGACTATAGATCCATGCCTTAAAACCCCTTAAACAACAATTATGTTGGATGCAGTGAGTGGTCAAACTAGACCATTCGGCCACGAAGTGAGTTTCTGGAAATTCCCAGAAACCGTATGAACACATTTTCTGACAAGGTTTGACCAAGCCAGATCCTGTGATTTTGATGTAGTTTTGCTACTTTAATGTTATGATGTTGTTCTCTGACATGAGTACTACATGTTTAGACCAAGAAAACACTGAAGTGATGGCCAGAACCTAGAGATTATCAAGCATCAAAGTGAGTACTCGAAACTGCCTGGGTTTCTGGGTAACCCAGAAAACCCAGGAACCCTCCGACAACATATTTGGAGACTTAGATCTTGCTTCTGAGTGATTGTATGACCAAGATGTTGGTTGTTAATGGTATTGTTACATACCTACTACAGAATTAATGCATAAGAAAGCCCAGAACATGATTGGATTGAGAATTAAGGCCGATCAAACGTGACCCCTTGAGCACTGACTGTCAGTGTTCTTGAGGCTCAAGAACACCAACAACGATGCTTTGTGTCGCTATAGCTTATAGCGACGGTTTTATTAATTTTAATTTCGGATTTTTCGGAAATTGAATAAAAATAAAAAATAAATTCTAAAAATTACAAAAATTATTTTAAAAATTATTTTAAATTATGAAAAATAACTTTTAATAATTTCATATATTTTTCATTAATATTTATAATTTTTTGAATATTAACGATATTTAATTTATTTAATTAGTGTATTAAATAAATTAGAAAAAATGATTTTAATAATATAAAAATCATTTTAAATAAGAATAAAGTGTTTAAAAATATTTTGAGTTATAAAATGTAACTTTTAATATTTTTGAGTAATTTTTATTCATAATTTAATATTAATGATATTAGATTTATTTAATTATTATATTAAATAAATGTGTTAAAAATGGTTTTATTGATTTAAAAATCATTTAAAAATGAGAAAAGTAATTTAAAAATATTTTAAGTTATAACTAATGACTTTTAATATTTTGATGATAAATTCATTAATATTTAAATACTAATGGTGATGATTTGAAAATGATTTTAATTACTTTAAAAATCATTTAAAGAGAATATTGTGGAATTAAAAATATTTTAAGTTATTATTAATAACTTTAATATTTTGACAAGTATGTCATTAATATTTTAATATTTTTAAATATTAATGATGATGGATTTATTGGTATTTAAATCATTTAAAAATGATTCTAGTGTTTAAAAATTTATTATAAATTATAATAATTTTTTGAAAATTATTAAAAACTTCCGAAAAATATTATGAACGATATTTGACTTATCTAAAATAGTATTGAAACTTTGAGACCGAGTTTAGTTGACAATACAAGTGTTAATTGTCGGATAGGGTGACCAATACACCGAGAATAGACTAAAGTTCAACCAGACCGAACTAGTTAGTGTAACAACCCGATATTTTCTATAAAAATTAAATCATAAATTTTGCATATAAATTTTTATTTTTATTTTTAAGGATGAGGATTTGTAGAAGATAATGTGTGTATGTAATTATGTAATAAATAAAAAAATATTTATTACATGAATGTTTACAAATAATTTTATTTTAGAATTGTTGATTATTATAAAGTTTATTCTTTTAATAAATAATTTTATAGTAGAAATATTTTTATTATTTATTTTCCATGAAAATATAATTATATATTATTTAAATAATATATGAAATGATTTTTAGAATTATTATAATAATTATTTATTTTATTATATGGATTTATGCAAGATTAATTAAGTTAAGTATTTTAACTTAATTAATAATATTATATATGAAGAATATATTAGATATGGAATCCAAACCCTAATTTTGGATTTTTATCAATGGATAATAATAATAATATAATAATAGTAATCATATTTTGATTTTTCAGTGCTATAAATATGTACTATATATATGTGGACTGATAATGGTTGGTCAATTATGTTGTATCATGATCAAGCCCTAGCATTAAATTGTGAAACCCTAATTTAAAACTCCATTATGAGTTGAGAATGTTTTGTAATTGTATTATCATGATTAAGGATAAGAATTGTGGAATTTATAAGTTAATTAGGAAAAAAACCCTAATTTTTGAAATCCTAATTAATATTTATAAACACTAGTGTTAATTGGTTTATTTCTAATTTAACAACTCAAACCGGAGTTTATGGTTGGTAAGAAATTGTGTTATATGATTAATGTTAATTTAGATATTAATAATTATTATTGGGAAACTATGATTGTTAGAAAATTTAATAGCTAATTAGAAACCCTAATTTGCTAAGTATAAACCCTAATTTAAAAGCCGAATACCAGTTTAAGACTGTTGCGTAATCATGTTAATGAGATTTATGATCGGTGTTATAGATATTAACCCTAATTAAGGAGCATATTAATTATTCAAAACCCTAATTAATATTTAGAAATATTAATTTCTAGAAACCCTAATATTTATTTTATAAACCCTAATTTATTTAAACCCTAATTGTTGATTTAAAAGCTTAACACTAGTTAGTGTATCTTAAACTTAATTACTAAGGTGTTAAGTAATTAAAGACCTAAACTAATTTAGTACACTCTAATTACATTTTTTTTAGAAACTAAATTGTTATTTATTTTTAAAATTCTAATTTTGAAAATCCTAGATTTTTGCTAAAATGGCTCAAACCCTAAACCCTAAACCAAACTCTAAACCCTAAGGGTTTGTGACAAGATTACACTAATGCCACTAAAAATGCAAGTAAAAAGACCACTTTGCCCCTTGCATTATTTAAGCTAGAATGTTAGATTTTGACCTAGGGAGAGTTGTTGGCCAACCCTATGCAAGCCCATGTTACCAATCTCAAAAAAATCTTAGCAAATCAGCAGCACTCCAGCCAAATACATTTCATACAAATGATATAAATTGATTTGGAGAGAGAAATGTTCATTATTTTGCCTCATTTATTTACCTTGCTCATCCAAGACCCCTCTCTCTCTAAGATACGAATTCTTGTAGTATATCAGCTCCCAAACAAAGCCCCACTAACACCCACAACAAATCAGAGGCTTAGATTCAAGGATTTGATCAAGAAAGGTATAACTTAAAAAATCAAAATCTGATCATGTATGTTGTGTTAGATGTAATATTTTTGTGTTAAAACATGTTGCATGTAGTAGGTTTTGATGATCTGAGTTGGTATTTGGTGGATCCATAACATTTAAATACACGAAATTGGTGTTTCCAAAAATCTGGAAGTTTTGAAATTTGAGTCTGACAGTCAAATGTCAGTCATCATAAATCTTTGTATGTTTTGTGTTTTTGTTGTTTAAAGGTTTAATCTTGTAGTATGTTGTGAGCTCTTTAATCTAGAATTTGATTCAGAGTTAGATCTGTTGTAGATTGTAAGTTATTCATGGTCAAAGATCGTTGACCAACCATGACTTTCTAAAATCTGGGTAACCCAGAAAGTTTTTAGCAGCATCTGACAACTTTTTCTAATGTCTTGATCTGTCAGATTATATGTGTATTGTTAATGTTGTTGTGATAAGATTGTAGTGTGATGTTTGGACTATAGATCCATGATCTAATATGTCTTATATCGTAAGCCAGATTGATGTAGTAGAAGGTCAAACTGGGCAAAACGATCACGAGGATGGGTTTCTAGAATTTCCTGAAACCGTAAGAGCATTGTTTTTGACAATGTTTGACTTGCTTATATCTTGAGATTTTATTGTTATTAGAATGATCTAATGATACCAAGTTGTTCCTTGACATGTTTATTTCCATTATGAACCTTTAGATCATACAAACAAGCCTTAGAATCAAAGTTACGGAGCCTCAATAGTGGTAGCATGAACTGTTCTTCAAATCTGAAAAACCCAGAAATTGAATAACAGCGTCTGACAGTTTTTCCAGGGCTTGGATTTGACTTATGTTATGATGTTTGGCCATGTTTGTTATTGAATCGTGTAGTCTTGTTTGTATATTACAAGATGTGACCAAGATCAAGCCCAGAAACCTCATATATTGAAAATAATCCATGGTCAAAGTAGGCACCTTTATCACTGACTGTCAGTGTTCTTGAGCCTCAAGAGCACCAGCAGCGACGCTTAGTGTCGCTAAAGACCAATAGCGACGATTTCTATTTATTTGATTTTATGATTTTCCGAAAATTATTTAAAAATTGCTAAAAATAGTTTTTAATTATTAAAAATATAAAATAAATTCAGAAAAATTATTTTAAATTCTGAAAAATAGTTTTTAATTATTTAGAGTATATTTCATAAATATTTAATATTTTTGGAATATAAAAAGTACTTAATTTATTTATTTATAATATTAAATAAATTATTAAAAAAATGATTTTAAATACATAAAAAATCATTTAAAATTATATTATGGTATAAGAAAATAATTTAAGTTATTTTTGATAACCTTTAATATTTTGTGATGAAATTTCATTAATTAATTAATACAAATGGTAATTAAGTTATTTAATAAATGTGTTAAATAAATTATGAAAAATAGAATTAATGATTTATAAATCATACAAAAAATTATATAAAGGTTATAAAAATATTTTAAGTTATAAAATATAACTTTTGATATTTTGTCATGAAAAATATTAATATTTTAATATTAATGATACTAGATTTATTTAATTATTATATTAAATAAATTAGTTTAAAAATGATTTTTATATTAGAAAAATCATTTTAAATGAAAATAAATAGTTTAAAAATATTTTAAGTTATAAAATATAAATTTCAATATTTAAAGGTAAATTTTGTTAATTATTTATTATTAATGATATTAAGGTTATTTAATAATTATATTAAATAAATTAGTTTAAAAATGATTTTTAATATTATAAAAATCATTTAAAATGAAAATAAAGTGTTTAAAGATATTTTAAGTTATAAAATATAACTTTTAATATTTAAAGGATAATTTTATTAATAATTTATTATTAATGATAATTATTTAAAAATAATTTTAATTCTTTAAAAAATTATTTAAGGGTAATATTAATATTTTAAAAGTATTTTGAGTTATTATAAATAACTTTAATCTTTTGGCAATGGTTTCATTAATAGATTAATGTTAATTAAATATTAATGATAATAGAATTGTGTAATATTTAAATCATTTAATAATGATTCTGAGGTTTGAAAATTCGTGATAAATTATAATAATTGTTTAAAAATTATTATAAGTCACTTAAAAATAATATGACCTATACTTACAGATATTGAACTACAGGATAGAGTCTTAGACTCGATGATTACCCGATAAAGTCGTCGGTACACCGACATGTTTCAGAAATTGATCTGAACTTAGATAATTTGATTAGTTATGTGTTTATTTGTGATTCAATGGTTGTGAAACATATGTGACAATGTGATTAGGTTATGTGCTGACTGCAATAAGCAGGGCTATGTGTTATAGTATGTTATTCTAATCGATCAAATGATCTTATTACTGATAGGTGTTGTATAACGATAGGACTAAGTTATGAACTGTAAGCAGCGCATTAGGCAAGTATCTTACCTTTGCATTTCCTTTATGCAATGGACATGAGTAAGAAGTTTTAGAATTATATTATTATTATGCTATATTATTAACCCTATTGTGATATATTCTATATCCGATCATTGTTTATCAACATGTTAGTATATGATAATTCAGATATATATATATATATATATATATATATATATATATATATATATATATAAGCCGTCTAAGTGATTTGACCAGCTAGACACAGATTTATAAATATCGTTGAATATGATAAAACTTCTTTGTATCCAATCAAATTATTTTGGTTCGGATTCCAGACTAGTATAAACATCCCGATTAAGGGAAAACTTTTATGCGCCCAAGGCGGACAGAGTGAACGATCATATCATTCTTGCAATGTAGTATTGATCAATACAGGGCCCATGGAATGTACACCCTCGCGCCCGTAAGTTATGACGGTTTGCGGATGAGGTTCTGCTAAACCTATTCGAAAATTGAAAATAATGTTCATAGTATGTCAACTAAACCCCATATATAGTCATTACGTAGTTTCAAAAATTTGAGATAGAATTGTTATGTTAGTATTATCGGTTCAATTTACTTCACAACTATAAATTCGTTGTAGAAGTGATGTTTAAAGAAAACATTTAATTCTTTCAGCTAATTATATTTATAATTGTTATTACTTGCTGGGCACTCAAATGCTCACTCTTGCTTAATTTAAATGTTTTCAGCTAAGTGTGAAAAGCTAGAAGGTTCGGCCAAGAACAAGTGAAAAGGAAAGCAAACAGAATCTGTTTAGTGGTATCTTTTGTAATAGTTAGAATGTATTAATATAATGATATGTATTATATATCATGTAAAGAATTATAGTAAAGGTTGCGTACTTGGGATTAGACCTCTAATAAATGTAAGATAAGTTTGATATTTATGTTATTGTTATTATTATTAGTATTATTCTGCTCATAGAAATGGTATCGTAAAGTACCGAGTTCGGGTTTTAAGTACCTAAATTTGGGGGCGTTACATCATGGTATCAGAGCTTTAGGGTTTGAAACCTTAGGTGGGGTATACCTTAGGCTATAACCTTAGAACAGAGGGAAACGTTAAAAATACAAATAACTCATATAGAGTTTAAAATGAGATGAATTGAATAAATTCATAGATAAATAAAATAAAAGATAACTTATATAAAACTATTATTGGTTGTGTATATACTTTGTGATAATCAGGATAATTTAAGTGTGAAGATGTCAGATAGAAAAGAATTAGAATACCCTCATATTGTAAATAAGGAGCCAACCTCCATAACCGGGTCGATATTAAAGCCAATAGCTGAAATAGATGCTCACATTGAAAGCTACCTCAATGAGGAGGTTATTTTGAAAAGTATTGTACTGGACCCTGAAACGATAGTATAACTGATAGGTAAAGTATAGTTAAAGAATGTGTAGTCATGTCGAGTTCTTAAACTCATATGTTTGTGGTGAGCTCTTAAACTCATAATGTATGGTGAGTTGGACGAATTAGGTGTAGTTAGGTGTGAATGGATTATTGAGGATAATGGGAATAGACAGATTGCTAAGCAACTGATCCTTAGTGGAGGCGTAAGAAATAAGTAGTACTAGTATTACTTGAATAGGTATGATTCTATGTTATGTATATGATAGGTATATTTGTATCAGGTAATATTTTTCAAATTTTGTATAAGTTGTGTCAGCGATTCCTGACTTTTGAGTCACAAAGGGATATCAGATGATTAAAGCAATATGTGCTAAGTATGTCAAGTGTTATGAATATGAGTCTATAATGGATTAATGAAATAAGTTGGTATAATGATAGTAGATATTTATCTGTATACTGGTTACTACAGTAAACCAAATTTTCAAAATCTAATATTTTGAGTACATGATTATTTGAATAGAAAGTTTTGTGTTATATGATTATACGTATACGATAAGGCTTAAAATAAAGAATAAATAGTGATAATGCTAACAAGGAGACGAAAATGAAATACACGGACAGAAGAACCTGTCAACAAAGCTGGAAGACAACCAGACCCGAAACAGAATTTTGCGAATATGGACGATCAAGCTATGCAGAACGGAATACCAGTCGCAGAAAGATCAATCAGATAATCGATAGACGAACGTTAAAGACTTCAAGGCCATCGTACTGCCAGGATTTAGAGGATCAACTGACCCTATAGCAACATTTGTAATATCTAAGATAATGAAGGGAAAAAAGATAGTTTTGTCACCTATACGATAAAAGGAAATGAGAAAAAAGGAAAGTCTGTGTGTTTAAGTGTGAATCAATGGAGTATAAAGTGGAAGAATGTCCAAGAAGGAGAAAGGAGGCAAGTAATGAGAATACAGGAAAAGGCAGCAGGACATTGGGAACAACGGGACCAACATCAACAAACAAACCAACGAAATCAACCGCAAGCATCTTCAACCTGACCGTTCAAAAAACTGTAACAGCTGGGGATGCAACTCCAGGTATTACTCAAACCAATTTTATTTTTTTATATATTATTTTCTTATATATAGTAAATTAGTTTATAAAGAAATGTTGGGGGAGAAATTTGAGTTCTTTTAGAAATCAAATTTCCGTTTAATAAGAAAGATAAGCTTTCTGTGTATAGTTAAAGATCAGTTCGATCAAACGATGATCAAGATCTACTTGCAAAGATTGTGTATACTATGTAACCGTGTATGTATAGGTTTTAAAACAGTGATTCCGGGGACGGAATCTTTATAAGGGAGGGTGAATGTAACAACCCGATATTTTCTATAAAAATTAAATCATAAATTTTGCGTATAAATTTTTTTTTTATTTTTTAAGGATGTGGATTTGTACAAGATAATGTGTGTATGTAATTATGTAGTAAATAAAAATATATTTATTACATGAATGTTTACAAATAATTTTATTTTAGAATTGTTGATTATTATAAAGTTTATTCTTTTAATAATTAATTTTATGGTGGAAATGTTTTTATTATTTATTCTCCATGAAAATATAATTATATATTATTTAAATAATATATAAAATGATTTTTAGAATTATTATAATAATTATTTATTTTATTATATGAATTTATGCAAGATTAATTAAGTTAAGTATTTTAACTTAATTAATAATATTATATATGAAGAATATAATAGATATGGAATCCAAACCCTAATTTTAGATTTTTATCAATGGATAATAATAATAATATAATAGTATTAATCATATTTTGATTTTTCAGTGCTATAAATATGTACTATATATATGTGGACTGATAGTGGTTGGTCAATTATGTTGTATCATGATCAAGCCCTAGCAATAAATTGTGAAACCCTAATTTAAAACTCCATTATGAGTTGAGAATGTTTTGCAATTGTATTATCATGATTAAGGGTAAGAATTGTGGAATTTATAAGTTAATTAGGAAAAAGCCCTAATTTTTGAAACCCTAATTAATATTTATAAACCCTAGTATTAATTGGTTTATTTCTAATTTAACAACTCAAACCGGAGTTTATGGTTGGTAAGAAATTGTGTTATATGATTAATGTTAATTTAGATATTAATAATTATTATTGGGAAACTATGATTGTTAGAAAATTTAATAGCTAATTAGAAACCCTAATTGCTAACCCTAATTTGCTAAGTGTAAACCCTAATTTAAAAGCCGAATACCAGTTTAAGACTGTTGCATAATCATGTTAATGAGATTTATGATCGGTGGTATAGATATTAACCCTAATTAGGGAGAATATTAATTATTCAAAACCATAATTAATATTTAGAAATATTAATTTCTAGAAACCCTAATATTTATTTTATAAACCCTAATTTATTTAAACCCTAATTGTTGATTTAAAAGCTTAATACTAGTTAGTGTATCTTAAACCTAATTAGTAAGGTGTTAAGTAATTAAAGACCTAAACTAATTTAGTACACTCTAATTACATTTTTTTTAGAAACTAAATTGTTATTTATTTTTAAAATTCTAATTTTGGAAATCCTAGATTTTTGCTAAAATGGCTCAAACCCTAAACCCTAAACCAAACTCTAAACCCTAAGGGTTTGTGACAAGATTACACTAATGCCATTAAAAATGCAAGCAAAAAGACCACTTTGCCCCTTGCATTATTTAAGCTAGAATGTTAGATTTTGACCTAGGGAGAGTTGTTGGCCAACCCTATGCAAGCCCATGTGACCAATCTTAGAAAAATCTCAGCAAATCAGCAGCATTCCAGCCAAATACATTGCATACAAATGATATACATTGATTTGGAGAGAGAAATGTTCATTATTTTGCCTCATTTATTTACCTTGCTCATCCAAGACCCCCTCTCTCTCTAAGATACGAATTCTTGTAGTATATCAGCTCCCAAACAAAGCCCCACTAACACCCACAACAAATCAGAAGCTTAGATTCAATGATTTGATCAAGAAAGGTATAACTTAAAAAACCAAAATCTGAGCATGTATGTTGTGTTAGATGTTATATTTTTGTGTTAGAACATGTTGTATGTAGTAGGTTTTGATGATCTGGGTTGGTATTTGGTGGATCCATAACATTTAAATACACGAAATTGGTATTTTCAAAAATTTAGAAATTTTGAATTTTGAGTCTGATAGTCAAATGTCAGTCATCATAGATCTTTGTATGTTATGTGTTTTTGTTGTTTAAAGGTTTAATCTTGTAGTATGATGTGAGCTCTTTAATCTAGAACTTGATTCAGAGTTAGATCTGTTGTAGATTATAAGTTATTCATGGTCAAAGGTCGTTGACCGACCATGACTTTCTAAAATCTGGGTAACCCAGAAAGTTTTTAGTAGCGTCTGACAACTTTTTCTAATGTCTTGATCTGTCAGATTATATGTGTATTGTTAATGTTGTTGTGATAAGATTGTAGTGTGATGTCTGGACTATAGATCTATGATCTAATATGTCTTATATCGTAAGCCAGATTGACGTAGTAGAAGGACAAACTGGGCAAAACGTTCACGAGGATGGGTTTCTGGAATTTTCAGAAACTGTAAGAGCATTGTTTCTGACAATGTTTGACTTGCTTATATCTTGAGATTTTATTGTTATTAGAATGATCTAATGATACCAAGTTGTTCCTTGACATGTTTATTTCCATTATGAACCTTTAGATCATACAAACAAGCCTTAGAATCAAAGTTACAGAGCCTCAATAGTGGTAGCATGAACTGTTCTTCAATTCTGGAAAACCCAGAAATTGAAGAACAGCGTCTGACAGTTTTTCCAGTGCTTGGATCTCACTTATGTTATGATGTTTGGCCATGTTTGTTACTGACTCGTGTAGTCTTGTTCGTATACTACAAGATCTGACCAAGATCAAGCCCAGAAACCTCATATATTGAAAGTAATCCATGGTCAAAGTAGGCACCTTTATCACTGACTGTCAGTGTTCTTGAGCCTCAAGAATACCAGCGGCGACGCTTAGTGTCGCTAAAGACCAATAGCGACGGTTTCTATTTATTTGATTTTCTGATTTTTTGGAAATTATTTAAAAATTTCTAAAAATAGTTTTTAATTATTAAAAATATAAAATAAATTCAGAAAAATTATTTTAAATTCTGAAAAATAGTTTTTAATTATTTAGAGTATATTTCATAAATATTTATTATTTTTGGAATATAAAAGGTACTTAATTTATTTATTTATAATATTAAATAAATTATTAAAAAATGATTTTAAATACATGAAAAATCATTTAAAATTATATTATGGTATAAGAAAATAATTTAAGTTATTTTTGATAACCTTTAATATTTTGTGATGAAATTTCATTAATTAATTAATATTAATGGTAATTAATTTATTTAATAAATGTGTTAAATAAATTATGAAAAATAGAATTAATGATTTATAAATCATACAAAAAATTATATAAAGGTTATAAAATATTTTAAGTTATAAAATATAACTTTTGATATTTTGTCATGAAAAATATTAATATTTTAATATTAATGATATTAGATTTATTTAATAATTATATTAAATAAATTAGTTTAAAAATGATTTTTATAATAAAAAAATCATTTTAAATGAAAATAAATAGTTTAAAAATATTTTAAGTTATAAAAAACAACTTTCAATATTTAAAGGTAAATTTTGTTAATTATTTATTATTAATGATATTAGGGTTATTTAATAATTATATTAAATAAATTAGTTTAAAAATAATTTTTAATATTATAAAAATAATTTAAAATGAAAATAAAGTGTTTAAAGATATTTTAAGTTATAAAATATAACTTTTAATATTTAAATGATAATTTTATTAATAATTTAATATTAATGATAATTATTTAAAAATGATTTTAATTCTTTAAAAAATCATTTAAGGATAATATTAATACTTTAAAAGTATTTTGAGTTATTATAAATAACTTTAATCTTTTAGCAATGGTTTCATTAATAGATTAATGTTAATTAAATATTAATGATAATAGAATTGTGTAATATTTAAATCATTTAATAATGATTCCGAGGTTTGAAAATTCATGATAAATTATAATAAATGTTTAAAAATTATTATAAGTCATTTAAAAATAATATGACCGATACTTACAGATATTGAACTGCAGGATAGAGTCTTAGACTCGATGATTACACGATAAAGTCGTCGGTACACCGACATATTTTAGAAATTGATCTGAACTTAGATAATTTGATTAGTTATGTGTTTATTTGTGATTCAATGGTTGTGAAACATATGTGACAATGTGATTAGGTTATGTGCTGACTGCAATAAGCAGTGCTATGTGTTATAGTATGTTATTCTAATCGATCAAATGATCTTATTACTGATAGGTATTGTATAACGATAGGACTAAGTTATGAACTGTAAGCAGCGCATCAGGCAAGTATCTTACCTTTGCATTTCCTTTATGCAATGGACATGAGTAAGAAGTTTTAGAATTATATTATTATTATGCTATATTATTAAACCTATTGTGATATATTCTATATCCGATCATTGTTTATCAACATGTTAGTATATGGTAATTTAGATATATATATTATGTTCGTAAATTTCTAAATATGGTTATACAAGTGTCCCCACTTGGATAATCATTGTATTTAATCACATGTTGATATATATATATATATATATATATATATAAGCTGTCTAAGCGATTTGACCAGCTAGACACAGATTTATAAATATCGTTGAATATGATAAAACTTCTTTGTATCCAATCAAGTTGTTTTGGTTTGGATTCCAGACTAGTATGAACATCCCGATCAAGGGAAAATATTTATGCGCCCAAGGCGGACAGAGTGAACGATCACATCGTTCTTACAATGTAGTATTGATCAATACAGGGCACATGGGATGTACACCCTCGCGCCCGTAAGTTATGACGGTTTGCGGATGAAGTTCTGCTAAACCTATTCGAAAATTGAAAATAATGTTCATAGTATGTCAACTAAACCCCATATATAGTCATTACGTAGTTTCAAAAATTTGAGATAGAATTGTTATGTTAGTATTATCAGTTCAATTTACTTCACAACTATAAATTCGTTGTAGAAGTGATGTATAAAAAAATATTTAATTCTTTCAGCTAATTATATTTATAATTGTTATTACTTGTTGGGCACTTAAATGCTCACTCTTGCTTAATTTAAATGTTTTCAGCTAAGTGTGTAAAGTTAGAAGGTTCGGCCAAGAACAAGTGAAAAGGAAAGCAAACAGAATCTGTTTAGTGGTATCTTTTGTAATAGTTAGACTATGTTAATATAATGATATGTATTATATATCATGTAAAGAATTATAGTAAAGGTTGCGTACTTGGGATTAGACTCTGATAAATGTAAGATAAGTTTGATATTTATGTTATTGTTATTATTATTAGTATTATTCTGCTCATAGAAATGGTATCGTAAAGCACCGAGTTCGGGTTTTAAGTACCTGAATTTGGGGGCGTTACAGTTAGACTTGATGAGTGTTTATATAGGTTATGAACACTAATGTGGCTATGCGGTAATGTATCTAAGAGAATGATTGACTGTAAATTAAAGTGTTACATGTTGTGAAATGTTGTGCTAATTGTAAAACCGATATTGTTCATTATAGGTTTTGTGAACGCTGATAAGTATATTGTGTAGTAGTAATCAACGCAGAAGGCGAGTTTCTTTAACTCAACCTTGAGTTACATCTGTTTAATTACTATGGTGGTTAATTATTGTTGATTATACCACGTCCAAGAAATTATTGTTGATTATTCGCAGTTAGTGCATGTTTATTAATTCAAATTGAATTATTGATTCTGAGAATATACTTAAAGAATAATTGTTATTGGATACTCACATCCGTAGAAGTTATTAATGATTGCAAATAGTACAGATAATTTCTGTCTATTGTTAAATTGTGTTGAGAAATATCTTAGCTAATTGTTTTGGCTAGATGAACATTTGTTAAAACCTGATAGGTTTGAGAAGAGAAGAGAATTCAATTATTATTGATAGATCGATGCCAATTGTTTAGGCTAGATCGAAAAAGAAAACTTGATAGGTTTGAGAAGAGAAAAGAAGTGATTAGATATTGAAATCATTGTTTTTCGTTGTTAAATCAAATTCTGATTCAAAGACTGAGAAGAACAACCTTTTATATAAAGGGAAAATATTTGGTCGTATATTCGGCCTTTGCGCGCATGTAAGTATTATGCATAATATCGGGTATAATGAAGCTGATCACTTTATATACTTGCAAAGGGGTATGATTTAATCTTTATGGTTATCTGATACACCTGGGTATATCAAAGTAAATCTTTGATAGTTACTCGAGAAGAGAAGTTATAGATCTTTTGTGATCACTCAGCATAAACTCTGGAAAATATTTCCAACCTGTTATTTCGGTATATCAGAGTAAATCTTTGATAGTTACTCGAGAAGAGAATTTCAAGATCTTGTAAGATCATTCATCATAACCTCTGAGAGTATTTCTAAATTGTTATTCAATCGAATATCGTAGAAACTTTGAAAGTATTGTATCCTTTCATTATTGTGTTGCATAGGATGGGAGAATATTGGTTAAAGAAGAATAAATTGTTCAGTTATTTCAAAGTTCCCCGAACTTTGGTGTCATTCTATCGAATTAGATAGTTTGTTGTTCTGATTCTTATACATTCATTGTATATCTTAACTTGCGGGGCAAATTTGTTGCTCACCCTTGCTAAATAAAATATTTCAGCTAGGGACGAATTGACTAGAGGTGCTATGAAGAATAAAGGCAAAGGCGTATTGCTGGAATAGTGTAATGAAACATTATTATTATGTTGTATTTGTAAACCCTTTTTGTTTATCTAAAGGGTATGTTTGTAATATAAAGGTTTGATAACTTGGGATGAATGTATTAACTATATCAGTTAATGTGGTGTAAATTTCTATTCATATTTAAATGGGTAGTTAGATGTTATTATATTGTGGATCGTGAGCACCAAACTCGGGGGTCAGGTAACCCAGATTTGGGGGCGTCACAAGGTGGTATCAAAGCTGTAGGTTATAAACCTTAAGTGGGGTGGGAAAAACCCTAGGATTATAACCATAAGCGAGAGATAGAGAATACTCATTTAGAGTTCTAAGTGAGGGATTGATAAAGTGAATCAACAGTGGGATGTGTGGACATCGTTTGTATTAAATTTATACCGGTGAAGTACTAATCAAGTTATTTAAAATGATTGTATGATATCAGTAGAAGATGAAATGAGTATGGAGATGCTAGCGGCTGTTGCACCAGTGCCAGTAGCCGAGGTGCCAGCGCAAAGCGAATCAATTGAAGAAGTGGGAAAAGATGAACCCATGGTGAATCTGGGGAATGATCATGATGATTATCCCGAGATGTATTTGAGTGGAGAAAGAGAATAAGATTAAAGTTGGAGAACAAGATCAAGTATCTGCAGAAGTTTAAGAACTCAGGAGTAAAGTATTTCTCTTGGAGGAGTTGTGGAAGACCGAGCGAGCACTACGCGAGATGATCGAAGAACAAAATGACTTGAAGGCACAGGTGGAAAGAATGAAGACTGAAGGTGGTGGATCATCTGAAGGAACAGTCAAGAAGCATAAGGGAAGCAATAAGAGAAAGAGGGACAACAACAGTGATAGTAATTCTGAAAATTCAAACCCGAAGAAGAAGAAGCAAGTCTGTAGCAAGTGTGGAAAGAATCATTCAGGAGTATATTTGGAGAAGAATGGAATTTGTTATAATTGTGGACAAGAGAGACACATGTTCTCCCAATTGTCCAAGTCCGAAGAAGATACAAGGTTGTTTTGCGTATGGATCGACTAATCATTTGGTTCGGAATTGTCCGAAGAGAAATGGGGAAAAAGGAAGTGCCAACAAGGAACCTGATAGTAGAACCTTAGCGATTCGAGGACCTGCTCAGCCAGGAAGACCAACAACCCGTACATTTAATATGACGGCTCAAGATACAGTGGTTGCCTAGGAGGTGGCGATAGGTAACGATTTCGCTTAGAAATTAAATTTCGCTAGAAATATTGGATAGATATTGTTGTGAATTGTTTTCTTTTATAGATTCAAATCACAGGTTAGAATTTTGAGACATAAATGAATATTGTGTTGATAAGAGTGAATTGATGATACAATTTAAAAGATTGTAGGGAGTAAAGAAGCAGTGATTCCGAGAACGGAATCCTTATAAGGAAGGGAGAATGTGATAACCCGGGATTTCGAATAATCTAAATTTTTTGAATAATTTTTTTTATTAGTATTGATACTGATTATCAATATTGAGCTGAGAAAATGTGATACGAGATTAGAAAATAAGTTAATTTGTGTATTGACTGAGAATTTAGAGTAGAGTTGTGCTTAATAGAGAATAGAAACCCTAACCCTAAGTTCGGATAAGGATTCGATAGAAATTACAGTTATAATAATCGTAACTGTGAGTACGTGTTCGTACTGTATATAATTTTTGATCAGTGATTGATCGGATATGGTATAACATTAGAAAACCCTAATAAGGGATTAGAAACCCTAATCTCAAGATTAAAAACCCTAATCTCAGTTAGGAACCCTAATCAAAAGCTGAGAAATCCCAATTTTATATTCGGGAATCCTAAACCCTAATTAGGAAACCCTAATTGAGATTACCAAACTTTAATGGTGAGAATTAAGAGAAGTAATGTTAAATGACTAGAATACCCTTAAATTTGTAAAGGAAATTATGAATTACCCTTTTAGGAGCAAAAAGACTAAAATACCCTTACTTAAGTTATAAGTAAAGAGATATTGCAAGATTTAGTGACTCACCATGTTGGATAAGGCCATGTGCTGCAAATCAATACAAATCTTATCCATATCTTGCCACCTTGCACACTTGGATTCATTACATCTAAGATATAAGAGATTTAGGAGAGATAAAGTTCATTAACTTAGCCTATTTGCTATCCAACTCTCAACCAACTCCTTCTCTTTCCTTAGCCATGAAAATCTCAAGTATTTCAGTCCCTAGATAACTTCCTAACACACCAAAATCAGTAGAGAAGAGCTAGAATTAAAGATTGGACAAGAGAAGGTAAAACTCTAACTCATAGTTTGATCTTGTATGCTAAGAAAAATTTCATGTTTATGTGTTTATATTAGTGTTAGAAGATGTTTTATGATGATCTATGATGATACGTCATAGATATATAGCATCAAGGGGCCTTAAAATGAAGTTTTTCAAAACTATCCATAAACCCTAGAAAGTGTTCTGAAAAGCAAATGTCAGGAGCCACATATTCTTCCATGTTCATGATTTATGTTGTTTTATGTTTTAGACTTGTAGTCTGACATGAGGTCTTTGATCTGGAAGTGGAATCACAGCCATTCCATGTCCAGATTGTAAGTTTTTAACGGTCAAAACCCGTTAACCGAGCTTGACCAAGGAGTTTCTAGGTAACCTAGAAACTCATAAACCAAGTCTGACATGATTTTCTAAGGCATAGATCTATCAGATGTTAGTTGATATGATGATGTGTTTGTAACCAGCTTGTAAGATGTTAGATGGACTATAGATCCATGCCTTAAAACCCCTTAAACAACAATTATGTTGGATGCAGTGAGTGGTCAAACTAGACCATTCGGCCACAAAGTGAGTTTCTGGAAATTCCCAGAAACCGTATGAACACAGTTTCTGACAAGGTTTGACCAAGCCAGATCCTGTGATTTTGATGTAGTTTTGCTACTTTAATGTTATGATGTTGTTCTCTGACATGAGTACTACATGTTTAGACCAAGAAAACACTTAAGTGATGACCAGAACCTAGAGATTATCAAGCATCAATGTGAGTACTCGAAAGTGCCTGGGTTTCTAGGTAACCTAGAAAACCCAGGAACCCTCTGACAACATATTTGGAGACTTAGATCTTGCTTCTGAGTGATTGTATGACCAAGATGTTGGTTGTTAATGGTAGTGTTGCATACCTACTACAGAATTGATGCATAAGAAAGCCCAGAACATGATTGGATTGAGAATTAAGATCGGTCAAACGTGACCCCTTGAGAACTGACTGTCAGTGTTCTTGAGGCTCAAGAATACCAACAGCGATGCTTTGTGTCGCTATAGCCTATAGCGACGGTTTTATTAATTTTAATTTCTTATTTTTTGAAAATTAAATAAAAATAGAAAATAAATTCTAAAAATTATAGAAATAGTTTTAAAAATTATTTTATATTATGAAAAATAACTTTTAATAATTTCAAATATTTTTCATTAATATTTATAAGTATTTGAATATTAATAATATTTAATTTATTTAATTAGTGTATTAAATAAATTAGAGAAAAATAATTTTAATATTATAAAAATTATTTTAAATAAGAATAAAGTGTTTAAAAATATTTTGATTTATAAAATGTAACTTTTAATATTTTTGAGTAATTTTCATTAATAATTTAATATTAATGATATTAGATTTATTTAATTATTATATTAAATAAATGAGTTAAAAATAGTTTTATTGAATTAAAAATTATTTAAAAATGAGAAAAGTAATTTAAAAATATTTTAAGTTATAATTAATGGCTTTTAATATTTTGATGATAAATTCATTAATATTTAAATATTAATGGTGATGACTTAAAAATAATTTTAATTACTTTAAAAATCATTTAAAGAGAATATTGTGGAATTAAAAATATTTTAAGTTATTATTAATAACGTTAATATTTTGACAAGTATGTCATTAATATTTTAATATTTTTAAATATTAATGATGATGGACTTATCGGTATTTAAATCATTTAAAAATGATTCTAGTGTTTAAAAAATTATTATAAATTATAATAATTTTTTGAAAATTATTACAAGCTTCCGAAAAATATTATAAACGATATTTGACTTATCTAAAATAATCACAAAGAAGGTAAACTACCGTTGCTAGTACTTTAGGTGATTAGCCTATCATACTCTTACGTCATGCATAACGTATCAATCATATCTAGCAAATATTTACACTACTAGATTGGATTATTTTATCCAATCAACATAGTTCACCTCAGTCTTATTATAGGATTCCGCACTAAAACAATTTGGTTCAGGATAAATTCTCAAAAATACTTTGAATTTTCATAAACATTTGTCTAGCTAAATCAAATAGCTTTAGACGTATACCAATAATTCAAATTTCAATCGAAGAATGTGTTTGTCCAAATTTAATTGGCACTTAACTTTTCTTTAAAATTTTGAAAATTATTTTATGACGCCATGATATCGCACTGTATTTACAGTCTATTTGAGGATTTCGTCATTGTGTGACTTTATCATACTACATTATTCTATAGTGGGCTGACGATCTTTAGATCTCATCCGACACTAGGTAATTCTGCATTGATAACTCCATCATTTTTATCATTCTGTATCAGGTTCCATGATACATTGATGATATATAAAATATATTTTGAAATCTCAAATCATTTTAGTCTAGCCAAAAAAAATTAGCGTGGACTCTTCTTTAAACAGCTCAAAATCATTGAAAATTATTTTTTTATGCTATCATGCCGCAACAGGTAACGATGTGTTAGTGGTAAGAAGCCCACTTCTACACAGTTGTAACCCTGTGTTGAGGATAACAAAAATTCATTTTTAAAGGCACATCAGTGCGAATTTAACTTGATGTCAAAAACTTCAAAGTCTAGCATAGCTAGAAGATTTGGAATATCTATGCTTCCATCATCAACTTCACTTTCTCTACTGATCCATTGCTTAATAAATCTATCTATTCCTATAATCCTCAATGCTCCATTCACAAATTTCCTATACCCAGTTCATCAAACTTACCACACATTATTAGTTCAGTAACTTGCCTCAATCATATGGGTTTAAGAACTTATCCGAGTCAAACCATAGGCGTCCATTCGTTGTGAGGTTCAAAACATACCATATGATTATGAGTCATGAACTTACTATAAGTATGAGTTTTAAGAACTCGTAACTAACCTTATATTCTCTACCTATTCATTATACACATGAGAAAAGAATTACCTTCTCAACATGCATATAGCAAATAGCGCGACATCAGGTTCTAATGATTATCAATGCCAAAAACTAAGTGGTTGTCAAACCAAACTCGGCCATTGATCAATATAGGAAGCTAAGCGGACAATTCCCCACCCATATAAAGAATTTGTCAACCTAGCCACTATATCGACCAGGAAGCTAAGTGATTCTAAAACCAAGTACAAATTCCCTGCCCATACAAGGAATTGTACAACTCAGCTGCTAACATAAGTCCTCAATTAAAAACGTACACAATTCGAACTTTCTCTTTTATTAATATGAATTTTTTTTAATCTGTATCTTAACATTTATCTGAGTTTACATCGTACCATTTCATAGTACCTTCCCTTTATAGCGTCAAGCTATATCATACCAATCACTTAACATATCATATGTTATTCAACAATTTAATCTGATCACATGGTGATCTTATTTTGAAATCATTTCTCCTTATACTTACGATCGTTTTATATTACAATCTTCTTATTCTTCTCTTTAATCATATTATATTATGATTTTATTTACACTTTTCACCTTATAGACATCATCTATTTATTATCACTTTTCATTTTTATTATTGGAGTCAGGTAACTCCATATTCTTATCCTTATAGCCCTTCAATATTCTTCTTTGAATATTAATTAGTTTTCTCTTTACTCTAATGATGAATTTCCTAAATTCATCTCTTATCACTAAAACTCGATCTGAGTTTATTCATTATCATCATCTCCGCGGTTATAGTCTAAGGTACCCCTACCTAAGGTTTATAATCTATAACTTTGATACCAATTGTGACGCCCCCAAATTCGGGTCCCAAGAACCTCGAACTTGGTACGTTACGATACTTCATCATCATACATATTCTATTATCTAATACGGAACAAATAAACATATATTGTTTATTTTACATAATTCTATAACATTTTACCAGGTTTATTAACCTTAACTGAATACATACCTTCAAAATTACAAAGGTTTACAATAAGATAACTAAATAGTTATTCTTATTACAATTTATTACTGTATTTTGCTTTTGTCTCTGTCCTTCTTCAAGCCTTTGCCTTTATTTGAAATTTATTATCATGATATAGCAAGGGTGAGCAACAACTTTGCCCAGCAAGTTTAAATTCAATAAAGATATATCATGATTGAAAGAATAATAAGCTTTCAAGTTTTCAACAATTTAATAATTATGAAGAAACATGAATCAAAATGTCAATAATTGAATGATTGAATCAATAACGTTTGAAGTTCAACAATGACCACGAATAATTTAACTGAACCTTATGGTAATGAAGGTGATCAGCCTTTCATACCTGAGGAACATATACAACATGCACTAAGTGCGAATCAATAATCAGTTTAGACGTGAATAATCATCAATAATCATTCACTAATATGCTTTGAAATATAACTCGAGTTTGAGTTAAGAAAACTTGCCTGCATAGTCGATTACCGCTACGTAATTTAATTTATTCTCTTTATTGAAAAAACCTATCAGGTATAAGATTGATCTTTTAATTAGCATATCATACCTTATTTCATAATATTATCTAACACTTAATTACATAGTCAAATATTAGATAATCTTAACACCATATTCATTTACTTACTTATAATCTCATCATCTTATATTAACTTGTCTAGCCTTCACTCACAAAGTTAAGTATTAGACATTACACCTTAGTCTTAATATTATCATTATACTTTGATAATCTTTTCATTACTTAGAACTTATACTTATAAGTTTTCCTTTTATATGTTATCTTAGTAAGCTAGATAACCTTTCAGTAAACTGAAATATCATTTTAGTAAACCGAATTACATTTCAGCGTCCTGAAATTACTATTTCAGCAGACCACAAAATATCTCAGCAAACTGAAACTATTTCAGCAATCCAAAATCCAATTCAGCACCCTGAATTCTCATTTTAGTCTATTACAAGCATAATATAGTTCATTGAATACCAAATTCAACAATTATACTGAAAAATAACATAAATCTCTTATTTTAATCTCTCGTCGAATATTATTAATTATGTAATAATATTTTACGCTAAGGTTATTAACCTTTTAATAACATTCCAGTCAAATACTACTAATAATATCTTAATCCAATATTATTTCCATATAACAATAATTTAAGTCATTAATCATATTAATAAACAATTTAGTTTAATTGTTTTCCTTTCCTTAATTAACTCATTAAACATTCTAAAATGCCATAAACATCACAACACTTCACACCCGACCCAAAATTTCATCAAAAATCTGCATAAGCCATACTCAAGGGTCTCAAGTCATAAATAGTATTTTTCATATTTTTGGACATCATATATTTAATTAAATTCATTTATCCATTTATCATCATTTAGATGAAAAATACCAAATCACTCCCAAAAATATTTCTTTTCTGAGATTTGACAGAATATAGTTCAATATTGAACATATATTTTTTTTCCGGAATTTTTAAAATACATCTACTATTTTTAAATAGTCCATAATAGCCAAATATTCTCAGATTTTTCATAAATCAAGATTAGCTCCAAAAATTCTGAAATTATTACAGTATGTTCCTGTTATACACATGTACTTCCAGTAAAAAGTTTGTAATTTTTAGACTTATACAAAGAGAGTTATTCGGGTGGCTTCATAAAAATAGCCCTTCACCGTAAAATCCATAACTTTCAAACTGTAAGGCCAAAAATTCTCAAATTTTTACGCAACCTTCAAAACTTCTGATATTAACCCTCCAAATTTTTCCAGAATTTTTAAAACACAAAAAGTGGACAAAATTACCCCCGTTTCAGACTTCACCAAAACAGTACCAAAAAACGAGATAATTTTTACCAAAATCCACGCCATGACTTTTAGAAACGTGATTTTTGAGTTCTACCACTTGGGTTTACTAGTCAACACATATACCTAACACCTCTCTTTGACGGATCGTAAAAAGGAGTTATAGATTTAAAACGGTGAATTTTTAATGTATATAAAAGTTAGGGTTTCAAAACTAAAAATTTATTTTTCTTTTTCCTTTTGGATTCCAACCAAATCAACACCCAATATGGGTAAATCCATACTTGAATCCATGAAAAATACATAGATTATAGGAGTTTGAACTTCCAAATCAAAAATCCCCTTTTTCTCAAACTACAAAAAGAAATAAAGGAAGAAAACTTAGAGTAAAAATAGTTTTATACCTTTTTAGGCTTCTTCTTCTTATTCTTCTTCTTCCTCTTCTTCTTCTTCTTTTCTTTTCTACCATGGAGATTATTCTCTCCTATTTCCCATGAAGGCTGCCGCCCTTTCTTCGCTCTCTCTCCCACGTTAATTTCTTTTTGGTTAGCAAAATAAGAGAGGAAAGAGAAAATGACTTGAATTATGTTTACCTAAAATATCTAGATACATCTCCTTTTGTTCTCTTCCAAAATTGACCGGTCAAGTGGCCTTCCTATTGCCATATTTTTTTTATGCTTTATTTAATGACCAAAATGCCCTCACTAATTGGGTTTAAAAATTAGGCCTAACAATTTATTTAATCTTTTGGACTTTAAAATTAAATCTTTGGGCCAACTAATATTTACATAGTCAACTCCTTTCCATCTTATCACACCCTAAATATTTAATTAGGGTATTCATTCCATACATTTAGAATTTAAGTTATTACTCTTGTACACTTAATTTTATAACTAAATTAAACTTACTTTAATTAAGTTATAAAATTATTAAACTTGAGATAATAAAGATATATCTCTTGACTTAAAATAATTTTTAATATTATTAATATCCCACATTATCCTTAACAATTGGGCTCACTTGGGCTTAACACTTTTATTATTTTGCTTACTAACAAAATAAATTTGGGCTTTCATCCAAAACTTAATTGGGTCATTATAATACTTGTCCCACACATAATATATTGAGCTAGAATAAGAATTTAATCGCCCTTAATCACTTTATCCACAAGTCACATGCTTAATTAATTAATTGGGCTTGTTTAAATAATATAACCTCCGTAGTCCATTAAATCTAATTCTTTTGAACTCTAAATAAATCATTGGGCTAAGATATTATTATAGTCCAATACATTTAATTATATTTTACCCTAATCATTTAATTAGGGTTTTTATTTCTCAGACTTGAAAATAAATTCCTTACTTATGCCTTTTTAATTTCATAACCTAATTAGACTTGGTTATAAAATTAATTATTTGAGATATATAAAATAAATCTCTTAATGTTAGTATATATATTTATATACTAATATTCTCCCATATTATAACCTCTTAGGTTATTTAATTATTACACCTAATATATATATTAGGTTACATAACTTAATTCTTAATTTACTTTTATATACAAAAGAAATGTATTCACATTATATAATATATATTTATTTAATCACACACATAATTCATATAATCATAATATATTTCACTTCTCACACTAATTTTGACTTTTCTCCATAAAAAGTCAACTGTTGACTTTGACCAAAAAGTCAACCCTTACACATTTTGTGTTTATTGTCCTTTCTGACTAAACTTGACGTTCTGGACGCAACCGAGTAGTCCGTGCTTAAAAATTCCATCTCTAACTCAAATTTGAGTTTTAAATTACTCCCTTCTTATTATTAATCGTATTAACTAACGACTTTATACTTATTCAAATTCTTATTTGGCAGTCAAGGCCAACGTTCAAGCTATGTTAATTAGTAACATAGTTTTATCTTGATCATTATATCATTAACTTAATTTATCATTCTTCTTGCTAAAATATATATAGCACCTTACTAAGTATATATATTTCTATACATATACTCATTTTCGTTTAACCTCATAGAATCTCTTCATGTGAAATCTTATCTCCTTAATAAAATTTCTATATGTACTTGTATAACATTTTTAGACCATTCAGTTCACATCAAATTTTTACAGGTATCATAATACCTTATTCTTGATATTCATTCAAATACATATCAATTCATTTCTAGGGTTTTGGAATTTTGTAACCCATATTTCTTTATTCTCATTCAATTAAGAAACCATATAGGTTCTTCTTAAAAATTTTGAATAAATCCTCAAATTCTCTTCTAGGTTTTATTCTTTAACCTTTATTCTAATCATTCAAGATTTTTAGAATTTTTTTTGGGTTATCACATTCACCCCTTCTTCTAAGAATTTCGTCCTCAAAATTTCAGTCTACTAATCACCATTCCTTTTATTCATCAAAACTAGGTTTTCAAATTAACCTTTACTTGATTT
This sequence comes from Panax notoginseng, assembly GCA_016801055.1. NCBI lineage: Eukaryota > Viridiplantae > Streptophyta > Magnoliopsida > Apiales > Araliaceae > Panax > Panax notoginseng. The sequence goes on along the minus strand of CM029017.1, from coordinate 88,564,765 downwards.
CATGCTCAATTTAATGAGTACATCTTGCTTCCTACTATAAGGAGCTCTGCTACTATCACATTCTTCCATGACTTCTCTTTAAGGAGTTAAAACTTTTCAAATCATGCTGAGGGGTCATATAGACCATGAACACGTAGTTTTAACGATATTTATATCGCAAAACAGTAAATTACTAGGTTTGTTTATAATCACACAGAAGGTAAACTACCGTTGCTAGTACTTTAGGTGATTAGCCTATCGTACTCTTACGTCATGCATAACGTATCAATCATGTCTAACGAATATTTACGCTACTAGATTAGATTATTTTATCCAATCAACATAGTTCACCTCAGTCTTATCATAGGATTCCGCACCAAAACTATTTGGTTCAGGATAAATTCTCAAAAATACTTTGAATTTTCATAAACATTTGTCTAGCTGAATCAAATAGCTTTAGACGTATACCAATAATTCAAATTTCAATCGAAACATGTGTCTGTCCAAATTTAATTGGCACTTAACTTTTCTTTAAAATTCTGAAAATTATTTTATGACTTCATGATACCGCACTATATTTACAGTCCGTTTGAGGATTTTGTCATTGTGTGACTTTGTCATACTACATCATTCCATAGTGGGCTGACGATCTTTAAATCTCATCCAACACTAGGTAATTCTGCATTGATAACTCCATCATTTTTATCATTCTGCATCAGGTTCCATGATACATTGCTGATATATAAAATACATTTTGACATCTCAAATTATTTTTGTCTTGCCGAAACAAATTAGCGTAGACTCTTCTTTAAACAGCTCAAAATCATTGTAAATCATTTTTTATGCTATCATGCCGCAACAAGTAACGATGTGTTAGTGGTACGAAGCTCACTTCTACATAGTTGCAACCATGTATTGAGGATAACAAAAATTCATTTTTAAAGGCACATTAATGCGAATTTAGCTTGATGTCAAAAACTTCGAAGTCTAGCATAGCTAGAAGATTTGGAATACACATGCTTCCATCATCAACTTCACTTTCTCTACTGATCCATTCCTTAATAAATCTATCTATTCCTATAATCCTCAGTGCTCCACTCACAAATTTCCTATACCCAGTTCATCAAACTTACCACACAATATGAGTTCAGTAACTTGCCACAATCATATGGGTTTAAGAATTTGTCCTAGTTAGACGATAGGCATCCATTCGCAGAGGGGTTCAAAACATACCATAAGATTATGAGTCATGAACTTACCACAAGTATGAGTTTTAAGAACTCGTAACTAACCTTATATTCTCTACCTATTTATTATACACATGAGAAAAGAATCACCTTCTCAACATGCATATAGAAAATAGCGCGACATCAGGTTCCAATGATTATAAATGCCAAAAACTAAGTGGTTGTCAAACCAAACTCGGCCACTGATCAATATAGGAAGCTAAGCGGATAATTCCCCGCCCATACAAAGAATTTGTCAACCTAGCCACTATATCGACCAGGAAGCTAAGTGATTCTAAAACCAAGTATAAATTTTCCGCCCATACAAGGAATCATACAACTCAGCTGCTAACATGAGTCCTGAATTGAAAACCTACACAATTCTAACTTTCTCTTTTATTAATACGAATTTTCTTTAATCTGCATCTTAACATTTACCACTCTTTTCTAAGTCTACATCGTACCATTTCATAGTACCTTCTCTTTATAGCGTCAAGCTATATCATACCAATCACTTAACATATCATATGTTATTCAACAATTTAATCTGATCACGTCGTGATCTTATTTTGAAATCATTTCTCCTTATACTTACGATCATTTTATATTATGATCTTCTTATTCTTCTCTTTAATCATATTATATTATGATTTTATTTACACTTTTCATCTTATAGACATCGTCTATTTATTATCACTTTTCATTTTTATTACTGGAGTTAGGTAACACCAGATTCTTATCCTTATAGCCCTTCAAGATTCTTCTTTGAATCTCAATTAGCTTTCTCTTTACTTTAATGATGAATTTTCTAAATTCATCTCTTATCACTTAAAATCGATCTGAGTTTATTCATTATCATCATCTCCGCGGTTATAGCCTAAGGTACCCCTACCTAAGGTTTATAACCTACAGCTTTGATATCAATTGTAACGCCCCTAAATCCGGGTCACAAGAACCTCGGACTTGGTACGTTACGGTACTTCATCATCATATATATTCTATTATCTAATGCGGAACAAATAAACATATATTGTTTATTTTACATAATTCTATAATATTTTCCCAATTTTTATTAGCCTTAACTGAATACATACCTTCAAAATTATAAAGGTTTACAATAAGATAACTAATTAGTTATTATTATAACAATCTATTACTGTATTTTGTTTTTGTCTCTGTCCTTCTTCAAGCCTTTGCCTTTATCTGAAATTTATTATCATGATATAGCAAGGGTGAGCAACTACTTTGCCCAGCAAGTTTAAATTCAGTAAAGATATATCATGATTGAAAGAATAATAAGCTTTTAAGTTTTCAACAATTTAATAATTGTGAAAAAACATGAATCAAGATGTCAATAATTGATTGACTGAATCAATAATGTTTGAAGGTTAACAATGACCATGAACAATTTAACTGAACCTTATAGTAATGAAGGTGATCAGCCTTTTATACCTGATAAACATATACAACATGCACTAAGTGCGAATCAATAATCTGTTTAGACGTGAATAATCATCAATAATCATTCACTAACATGCTTTGAAATATAACTCGAGTTTGAGTTAAGGAAACTTATCTGCATAGTCAATTACCGCACTAGTACAAAACTATAAAAAGACAACACTTAAAAGATACCATTTTTATAAAAAATGTTGTGGTATTTTTTTTACAACGTTTTTTAACAAAACGTTGTAGATACGTATGAAAAAACGTTATGAATTTATATTAGGAAATTTTTGGTTTTAAATAGATAACATTTTTTTAAAAAAGAAACGTTATCTATCTAAAAAACACATAGCAAAAAATTAAAACACGGAAGTAAAAAAATGAAATTAAAACCAGTACGGTGTTGAGCATTTGGGACAAGGCTGATGCAATTAAGGGCTCTCATCCAGCGAGTATGTCCTTCCTTCTCCTTCACCCATTGTTCCATTCAGCCCACCTGCACCTCTTCTCCGGTCCACCATCTCTTCTTCTCTATTTCTTTACAAACTGGGTGTTGTTTCGAGCTTTATCGGCGGCTGTTATGGGAACCCCTCTGAAACTCTTTTTTTTAATCTTATATAGCTAAGTCTGAAGGCTTAGATCGTGGGGCTTCTCTTTTATAGATTAGTAGGGGTTTGTTTTGAGGGAGGGTTTGAAGTTATGATCTGGAGGTATAAGGTTATGGTTTTGGCGTCCAGATCTTGATGTTCTACTTGGGTTGGAGTTTGGATGCGGGATCTGGTCGATCTGGTAGTTTATTTTGGCTTTCACTGTGCGTATTATCCGATCTAGACTTCTGATTTTTGGCTTATTCCTTTAGTGTTCAAATCTGGATGTTATCTGTGTTGTTCCGATCTGTGCTTCATGTTTTGATTCATTGTTTATCCTGCTCATGGCCAGTTTGGATGTATTATTTTTTTTACTTATGCTCGTTTTAGCGTTTGTTATTTGTTCATAGGTGATTATTTGGTCATTTCTGTTTTGTTGGGTTTTGCTGTCTGGGTTTATTACATTAGTTAGGTTGTTGTTCTACTAATGTACTATTCTATATTTCTATTCAATAATTGCAGTGTCTTGTTGGATTCAAGGTAAGAGATTGGTAAAATTGTTGTATTTAGGATGTGATACTGTTAACTATTTTTCCTTGTGGTTTAAAAACATATACTTGAGATTTTTCCTGTAAACATTCACTTAGCCCAGATTACTGTTCTCAATTTAATATGTTGATCATGTAGATGTACTATAGTTTGTTGCAGTTACTAGTCAGGCTAGCTAACATTTGAATGAGTGGAGTGGAGAGAGCCGTATTGGCTCATCTGTGGTGTTGTATTTCAAGTTCGGTAGCTGATCAATTACCTTATGTAGTTTTAGTTTTCTATTCTACACAAGGATTTGCTATACCAAAGGATGCGCAAGAGAAAGTTGTCAAATTTTCATTCCACGGACAACCTGATGAGCTCAAACGTAGTAGTGTTGTGATTGCGGCTATTACAAGTTGTACAAACACGTCGAATCCTAGTGTCATGCTTGGAGCTGGTCTTGTCGCGAAGAAGGCTTGTGAACTTAAAATGGAGGTCAGTATTTATTATTCAATTGTGTTGGTTTAAAGAGATGATTTATATGGTAACTTCCTGATATATATATATATATATATATATATATATGTAAATATATGTGTACATACATATATTTTACTTTTCTTGAAGGGTGGGGTGAGATCTATGTTGGTTTGGTTCCTTTACATTGTATCTGTATAATTATTTGACAGGTTAAGCCATGGCTAAAAACAAGTCTCGCACCAGGTTCTAGAGTGGTTACAAAATATTTGCTACAGAGGTAATGTAAACAATTACTTAGAAACGTTTCTATTTCTACTACAAACTGCATTTCTCTCTCTAAATTTTGTCCCGACTTTTCTATTTGCAGCGACCTGCAAAAGTATTTGAACCAGCAGGGATTTCATATTGTTGGATATGGCTACACAACCTGTATTGGGAACTCCGGCGACCTTGATGAATCAGTTGCTTCTGCAATTGCAGACAATGGTATCGTCTTTTTTTATGATATTATGTTTATGCTTACCAAGACTGTAAAAACCCGATGTTCTATCTGTCCCGTCAGGTTAGTTAGTTCAGGCACATTGCAAAGCACCTCATAGATAATCTTTTGAGGTTTCATCTTGGATTTTTTGTTGAAGAGACCAAAATCTGGGATGGGGGAGATTACATGTTAGAGATTAATGTCTGTTGCAACTTTATTCTATTCCTTTTCTTTTAGCTTCTTCTTGAGTTTTGGGCCATTGCCATCAAATAAGAATACTTCGTCTTTCTTGCATACTAAGGAATTTTCATGGTAGTATATAAGTTGCCCTCGCAGTTGGTTTTCATGTAGTTATAATTATTCTACTTAATTACATTCTTTGGTAAGTGAGATTTACGCAAGTGTTTGTACAGTGGCTAACCATCAGTTTCTTTTCTGGCAGTTCTTTACGATAAAACCACATGCTTGTTATCCCTCAAGTTTGCCTAAATATCCTCCCAGTAAAGAGATTGATGCAAAACTGTGGGATGAAGAAGCTAGAAGGTATTTACTCTAGAATTAGTCATCATTCACTTGCCTTTCTGGAATTGAATTAGGCAGTGAGAAATTAGATATGTCAGCCCTTGTGAAATCTTCATGAAGTTTTAATACACTTGTTCAATCTAATTTAATCTGTTTAAATTGACTCTTTGAGCTTATTTACATTTATGCATTCAGGTTGCTTATTTTAAATGCAAGTTCATCATAGTTACATAAATAACTTATTGGTATGCAAATAGCAATCATTTGAAATCAATTGAGCTATGCGATTTTCCCATGTATGCTACTAAAATATTTTAGAGTGGATGAGCCAATATTTATGTGAGCTATCCGTTTCACTATTTATAATCGTCTCCCTTACAGGTTCAATGAAACTTTTGACAGTGTTGTGGCAATGATGAAGTGATGGCTAGGGCTACCTTTGCCAATATTTGAATCGTTAACAAGCTATTGAATGGAGAAGTTGGACCGAAGACGGTTCACATTCCAACAGGGGAGAAACTTTACGTGTTTGATGCAGCAATGGTAAGTTCATATTATCATTTTTTTCTTCTTTCTTTCTTTGTTTCTTCCCTTCTTTTCATTGTTAATACAAATCCTATTTTATTATGATATTATATCATGTCCTCTTGCTATGCATATGTTTACCTGTATGTCTGGTTAACTTTTTAAAAATCCGATGCTTGTAGTTATAGCAGTTCATATACTTTTTCACATTTAAAACTGTTAATTTTGATCAATATGGTCCATTATAGCAATATTTCAATGGGTGAAAAGTTAATACTCTTTCTTGTTCTCAGTTTTTTGCTACTTGATTGACATAGCAGGTTTCCATTAATAAGATTTCTTTTTAGCTCTCTTTCATCTTCTGTTTATATGAATTGGAATTATGACGAGAAGCTATTGCAATCTGTAGACTAGTAGACACCTTATAGAATTAACATATAATTGTTGCACATAAGACTACAAGAGGAACATATTGTATAAGGTGTATGTGCGTGGTGGCTGCAACTAGGCACAACAGCATAATACCTCTTCCCTTCCCCCAGATTTCCCTATCTATTGATACACTGCAACAATTATATGTTAATTCTACAGCACATTGTATGCCCACATTATGAAACAACTATTTGTGGTTCTTATGAAAGTAACTAGGGGGGAAAAGACTGCAATGCGAAGCTTGGAATTACCATCCTTGGTATTCACCCTGATTTATTTTTGTCTATAACCTGTTCTTTATGCTTCAAGGAAACTCCAACTAAATTTTTACACTTGTGTATCTCTGATGCAGGAGAAGTTGTCATAGTTGAAGATGAAGTTGTGGTAATCAACAGCATTGTTCTTCCAAATAAGACTCTTAATGTAAGTGTACAGGAGGAGATCATTCTTTAAGTTATGGAACTGACCAATGCAGTTCTATTTACAAGGCTCTTCCTATTTGATTCTCTTTATATGTTTGTCTTGGAGTTTGTAGTCATGCTATACTAAGTTACTATGCTTAAGCATGTCAGCCTACGTAGAATTCATGAGAAAAGAAGCGGCAGAACATGCATTATCCCTTGATGTCACCACCTTTATGTCACGCATTCTCAAGGTATGTAACAGTAGGATGGTATTGCAACCTGTGAATCTTGATGATTTTATTTCTAATCTTATGCGTAAAACTGCATTGTTTCTAATCTGATTGCAAGATGTTGTGCTTATGAATTATGTTAATCTATACCTTTATTTCTACTCTGTAGATTCATTGAAAACACTATCTATATTCCTGCCCAGAGAACTTAAATTTACTACATTACAGATTTTCGGTTGAAACACATTCCCTAGCCTAACCAATCAAAACAATGAGTCTTCCTTTTTGCATTTGCTACATTTTAAATGTACTTTTTGTTGAACATTACCTTGGTTTTCACATGTGAAACTCAGATTCTTGTGGCTACACCTGGAAGACTGAAAGATCATATTGAGAATACTATGGGTTTTGCAACTCGGCTGATGGGTGTCAAGGTTCTGGTTCTGGATGAAGCTGATCATCTGTTAGACATGGGATTCCGTAAAGACATTGAAAAGAACATAGTTGCTGTTCCAAAAGAGTGACAAACACTTCTCTTCTCTACAACAGTCCCACGTTATTCTAAGAGCCCTGCATCAACTTTATTGATTTTAGCATATCATTAATAAAGTGTGGACCTGTGGTAGCTTCAAAGTGATTTAACTCTTCAGTAGAAATCTTAATCTTACTTATAAATAGAATTTACTAATTTTCCTATAAAGAGTTTACAGTGTTAGGCTTGTTCATGCTCCATCCAAAGATTGGGATTATTAAAGCTTATGGATTATGGAGTCTCGTAATGGATTATTTGAGACTTGTATCTGTTTAATGCTGCACATTTCTGTTATGTTGTTGTCATAGTTATATATGTTTTTCTTTTTTCCTGTCTATATTACAGATGCATTGGTAATATAGGTGAACCACAACCTTTTTTTTTCTTTTTCTTTTTTATCTACAATATTTTTAAAATGATGTATATTTGTATAAACTAGAACATTTTTAGCTAGAAAACGTTGTGGAATCATACCTTCTACATCGTTTTCAAGGATATACTAATTTATGAAAAACAAATCTACAACATTTTTTTCTTAAAAAACGTTGTAGAATGTGTCTAACTACAACGTTTTAAAAACGTTGTGTAAGGGTGTCAAATAGATGACATCCTTAACCACGACGTTTTTCTAATTGAAACCACAACGTTTTTTCTGCGTTATCTATTTACTGTTTTGTAGTAGTGTAATGTGATTAATGATTTAAATTATTGTTATATGGCTAATAATATTGGATTAAGATAATATTAGTAGTATTTGACTGGAATGTTGTTAAAAGGTTAATAACCTTAGCGTAAAATATTATTACATAATTAATAATATTCTACGGGAGATTAAAATAAGAGATTTATGTTATTTTTCAATATAATTGTTGAATTTGGTATTCAATGAACTATATTATGCTTGTAATAGACTAAAATGAGAATTCAGGGTGCTGAATTGGATTTTGGATTGCTGAAATGGTTTCAGTCTGCTGAAATATTTTGTGGTCTGCTGAAATAGTAATTTCAGAATGCTGAAATGTAATCCGGTTTACTGAAATGATATTTCAGTTTACCGAAAGGTTATCTAGCTTACTAAGATAACATATAAAGGGAAAACTTGTAAGTATAAGTTATAAGTGATGAAAAGATTATCAAAGTATAATTATAATATTAAGACTAAGGTGTAATGTCTAATACTTAACTTTGTGAGTGAAGGTTAAACAAGCTAATATAAGATGATGAGATTATAAGTAAGTAAATGAATATGGTGTTAAGATTATCTAATATTTGACTATGTAATTAAGTGTTAGATAGTATTATGAAATAAGGTATAATATGCTAATTCATCTTTATTTATAAAAGTTGGGGTCTTACAACCTCCCCTTCTTATAAAATTTCGCCCTCGAAATTAGGGTACGTACCTGGTATGTCGAAGAGATAAGGATACCTTGATTTCATTTCAGATTCTAACTCCCAAGTCATTTCCTCAACATTGTGGTTTCTCCACAAAACTTTGACTTGAGGTATAACCTTGGAGCATAGAATATGTTCCTTCTTATCCAAGATTTGAACAGGAACTTCTTCATACGTCAAATCCTCTGCTATTTCGTCCAGTTCTAACTCAATAATGTGGTTCGGGTCTTTCACATATTTACGTAACATGGATATGTAAAAAATATTATGAGCACGAGACATACTTGGCGGTAAAGCGAGTCTATAAGCCACAGTTCCTACTCGATCGAGGATTAAAAATGGACCGATGAATCGAGGATTGAGCTTTCATCTCTTTCCAAATCTCGTAACTCCTTTCCATGGAGCAACACGAAAGAACACATGATCTCCTATATCAAATTCCACGTCCTTTCGATAAAAATCAGCATAAATCTTTTGTCGATCTTGTGAGGTTTTTATACATTGTCGGATCGTTTGAATCTTTTCTGTAGTCATACGTACCAACTCCGGTCCCAACAACGTTGCTTCACCCACCTCATCCCAGCATACTGGAGAACGACATTTTCTTCCATACAATGCTTCGAATGGAGGCATGCCAATACTTGCTTGATAACTGTTGTTATAGGAAAACTCCACCAATGGTAAGAACTTGTCCCAACTTCCCTTGAAGTGAAGGACACAGAGTCTTAATAAATCTTCTAGAGTTTGAATAGTCCTTTCTGATTGTCCGTCCATCTGAGGATGATATGCCGAACTATATCGTAAATCCGTGCCCATAGCTTTTTGTAAACTAACCTAAAATCGTGAAGTGAATCTTGGGTCTCGATCAGAAACTATGGATACTGGCATACCATGCAGTCTTATAATCTCGCTTATGTACATACGAGCAAAACGTTCAAGTGTATAAGTTTCTCGTATCGGTAAAAAATGAGCAGACTTGGTCAATCTATCAACAATGACCCAAATCGCATCTATACCTTGAGAAACCTTAGCAAGACCGGTAAATAAATCCATGGTAATGTGCTCCCACTTCCATTCTGGAATTTCAAGTGGTTGCAATGGACCTTTTAGTACTTGATGCTCCGCTTTGACTCGTTGACAAGTTAGACACCTTGAGATAAACAGCGCTATCTCTCTCTTCATATTGCTCCACCAAAAGGTATGACGAAGATCATGATACATTTTGGTACTTCCAGGATGGATTGCAAACGGTGTGTTGTGAGCCTCCATCATGATTTCATACTTTAAATCAGGGTTGTTAGGAACACAAAGTCTGGAGTTGACTCGAAGTATTCCTTCTTCATCAATTTTTGCTTTCGGCATAGCACCTTCTTGTACTTTCTTCCTCATACGCATAAGCTCCGGGTCTGTAGCTTGAGCAGCTTTAACTTTATCGATTAAAGTTGGTTCTACTCGTATATTCGCTATCATCACATGGGTCCCTGGAGTCTTTAACTCTATCTCCATCCTTTGCAAGTCACACAAAATGGGCCTTTCTGTTGATAATATCGCACTCGTACTTGCATATGATCTTCTACTTAATGCGTCAGCTACCACGTTCGCTTTTCCAAGATGGTATTGAATGGTATGATCATAATCTTTCAACAGTTTAAGCCAACTTCATTGTCGCATGTTGAGTTCCTTTTGAGTGAAGAAATATTTGAGGCTTTTATGATCCGTAAATATCTCCATCTTCTCCCCATACAAGTAATGCCTCCAAATTTTAAGTGCAAAGACAACAGCTGCCAACTCTAGATCATGAGTAGGATAATTCCTCTCATATTCCTTGAGTTGTCTTGATGCATAGGCTATGACTTTTCCATGTTGTATGAGAGCGCATCCCAACCCTTTGCTCGAAGCATCACTGTAGATGACAAATCCCTCCGAGCTAGATGGTATTGTTAGAACAGGTGCTGAAATGAGTCTCCTCTTGAGTTCTTGAAAACTCTTCTCACATTCTTCGCTCCAACCGAACTTTGTATCTTTTCAAGTTAGCTGAGTTAATGGAGTAGCGATTCGAGAAAACCCTTCCATGAATCTCCAATAATAACCAGCTAAACCAAGAAAGCTACGTACTTCGGTCACTGATTTAAGTTGCTCCCAGCTTTGAATAGCTTCAATCTTTGTCGGGTCAACCGATATTCCACGACTTGATACTACGTGCCCAAGAAATGCTACCTCCTCCAGCCAGAACTCGCATTTCTTCAATTTGGCATAAAGCTTGTATTCACGAAGCTTTTGGAGTACCAGCCTCAAGTGTTGCTCATGATCTTCACGACTTTTAGAATAAATAAGGATGTCATCAATAAAGACGACCACAAAGTGATCCAAATATTCCTTGAATACCCGGTTCATCATATCCATGAAGGCTGCAGGAGCATTAGTCAATCCAAAGGACATGACTAGGAATTCATAATGCCCGTACCGAGTTCTGAAAGCCGTCTTTGGAATATCCTCAGCTCTAACCTTCAGTTGATGATATCCAGAATGAAGATTGATCTTTGAAAAGAATTGTGCTCCTTGCAACTGGTCAAACAAGTCATCAATACGTGGCAATGGGTACCTATTTTTGATGGTGACATGATTCAATTCCCGATAATCAATACAAAGTCGCATACTTCCATCTTTCTTCTTCACGAATACCACAGGAGCACCCCAAGGAGAAGTACTAGGACGAATAAAGCCAATGTCTAACAATTCCTGCAGTTGGATCTTTAACTCCTGAATTTCAATAGTAGCCATTCGATATGGGGCTTTGGAAATGAGTTTTGTACCGGGTTCAAGGTCGATACAAAATTCAATTTCACGCTCTGGGGGTAGGCCAGGAAGTTCTTCAGGGAATACGTCAGGGAATTTATTAACAATAGAAATATCATTCAAAACTGACGTATTTTTGTTTAGATCCGTGACATGAGCTAAGAAAGCTTGATATCCGTTTTTCAATAAACGAATAGCTTTATGGCTTGAGATGACAGCGATTGATTTTAATGGTTTGGTTGCTTGAATTCGCATAATAGGTCGATTAGGAATATGAAAGATAACAACCTTACGAAAACAATCAATTTTTGCATGATGAGCTGTTAACCAATCTGTGACAACCCCAAAATAGGTCCATTCCACCCAACCCATTCTGAGTCGTCAAATACATGGTACAGAAAATAACTACAACTTTATTACAACAATTGTCGTGCAATATACAACAACACATATGCTGTGAGTTTGGATACAAATATATACCAAATGTGACTCATGTTCCAACCGTGGACATCACCTCACAATAACACCTTACATAAAGGTATAGTCAAAAACTGTTTTAGAAATTAGAATCTTTGGGAAGTGCTCAAGGAAACCTTCGTACATGGGAGGCCACGCGTCTAGGTTATGATAGATATCATATGGCCACAGAATTATCCTTGGTTGACCCAATAGACCCCAAAGAAAAACGAGAAGATTACTATCATATTCTTCCCAATGGTGAGTCTTCTCTTGACATATCATTATCTCTACTGTCTCTAATTGAGAATTATACTTTAAACAAACACCAAGATTATATAGGTAGTGCTCGTATATATACTCAGCAAGTGGATGAGCACAACCCTGTCCTATGATGACACGAGGTTGTATGTCATTAGACATCTTGTATGATAGTGACAAAACACCCTTTCAACGTTGGGTTCGCCTCACCCTATTTTCTTCACCAAATATAACTACTAAATGATGACCACCGTTCTATTCCCTTGTTACCCCCGCTCGACCCAGCTACACTCTTATTACCTGAAAGGAATTGTGAAGCAAAAGGGTGAGCACAACTAGCTCAGTAAAGAATATCATGACTAAAGATAATTAAATTATCAATAGCCTTCATTAATAATAAATCAGAGATTTAGAACATATGGTAAATGATAAAAATTTCAACCATAGTTGCAGCGGAACGAGCAATCCATTGGAAGAGTCAAATAGACTATAAAGTCTATTATCTTCTCCATGTTAAAAATCCATCAACAATGTTTTATCCATGTAACCTCACTCAACAACTCCTTTCCACAATCATATGAATAACTCATAATCATAATTGTGACTATAAATTTTTCTTCGCACCCAGGACGAAGAATATTTTCATCACCTGTCTTTACCTGAAACATCAAAGATCATGGTTATACCAAATCACAGTTCCTGTTTATAATCATACTAACAAATCCATCTCTGCACTACGGGCCAAAGATATTCAACAACAGTTTATCTTTGCACTACGGGCCAAAGATATTCATCAACAGACCATCTTTGCACTACAGGCCAAAGATATTCATCTACAATTCATCTTTGCACTACAGGCCAAAGATATTCCTCAACAATTCATCTTTGCACTACAGGCCAAAGATATTCCTCAACAATTCATATTTGCACTACAGGCCAAATATATTCATATCTCAAAGAAATATATAATCATTTCAGAATTTATATACACAATAATTATAACCATGTTAATCAATTCACCTTTGCACTTAAGCTAAAGATATTCAATTATAAATTCAATGGTCATGATCATACCAGTCACAATTCAACTTTGCACTACAGGCCAAAGAGAACCCTAGTCATGATCATACCAATAATCTACCCATCTTTACACTCCAGTGAAAGAGAAATTCAACATCAGAGTTATAAAAATATTATATATGATAATAAAAATAATATGATCAACATATAGTTTTAATCTCAAGAGTAATATTCGTAACTCATGAATAGTAACCCCGACACAAAAGATAGAAATTCTACAATAAAATTCATACCAATATTTCGGTATAATGATATTGAAAGAATAACATTACTTAAATTTATAAACAATTTATTTTAATTGTTTACACTTTACTAATTAATGCATTTAATCATCATAAAATGCCAACTCTTATAATTTCATCATCAATAACCAAAACTCTCATAAAAAATCTGCATATACCTCATATAGGATTCTCAAGCCATAAAATCCTATTTTCCAATTTTCTTTCTTCACAAAACATATTTAATTCATTTACTCATAACTAGATCATTTTCATGAAAAATACCAAATCAGTTCCAAAAATATTTCTTTTCTGGAATTTAGCATAATATAGTCCCATAGTGAACATATATTTTTCTCAGAATTTTTAAAAGTCATTTACTATTTTTCATATGGCCAAAATAGCCGAATATTTAGACATTTATCAAAAATTGTACTTTTGTCTAAAAATTCTGAAATTTACAGAGTATACTTCTATCATATACATGTACTCCCAATAAAAATTTCATCAATTTTGGAGTTAACCACAAGGAATTATAAGCGGTTACTTTTAAAATAGTCTTTTCCCATAAAATTCATAACTCTCAATCTATACATCCAAAAATCACCATTTTTGGACACAATCAAGAAAACTCATCAAAATATCATTTCAAATTTTTCCAGAATTTTTGAAGATCAGAAAAATTACGAAACTGAAAATCATAACAACCCTTAAAATCCCTTAATATCCCTTATTATCCCTTACAATCCCTTACCTCAAAAGAGCAGTACTTCTGATCGGTATAAGGCTGAAGGAAACTTGCACTGATGAATAGCAACTCACCAAGTATCTAAATACTCACAAAATACACTCAATAATCTAGAGAGAGAAAGAGAGAAAGCTTATGTTTCTGGTGTGATTTTCAATTCTAACTTAGCCCTCTATTTATAGGAAAATTTTGGTAGGTTTGACCTGCAACCTGATGGCTTTACCTGCTACTATTCCCACCCACCACATTTGAAATATAATTCAGCACATTTCTTCACCAACCACAAGTGGGGCCCACCAATTCTAGAATTTTCCACCAAAATGATAAACTCTGAAAATTCAACAATTTCTGAACCAGTCATCTCGTAAAATTCATAACAAATCATACGTTCATTTTTAACGGTTCAAAATTTGTGGACATATACTCAACTTATATATGTATAACATATCCAAATATTACCACGATCCAACGGTCGGATTAAAAATTATAACCCCTGCAAAATATCTCAAAAATCCTGATTTTTAATACCTCCATTTCGACAAAAATACTGATAAAAACCTCAACATTAACTCCTTCATTTTTAACCACAAAAATATATCCCTCATTTATATCCACATAAAATAAATATTTTCTTATCATATAAATCAATAATTAATTATTCACAAATAATATTACAGAATCACATTTATGACAACCAGGCCGTTCCCAGGAAAGAGGGGGCTTTCCAATAAGGATTTCTCCTTACTGGCGCGCAATTAGATGACCAAACCTCTCCTTAGACAGAACTTTCTAGACATTGCCAATAATGCTATCTAATAATACTATTCAAATAATATGAATTATTGATCTGATAATGGGAAATACTGTGCAGCAACAATTATTGAACAACAATAATACAAAATTTCAACGTAGCAATTATTGAATCAATAAAATAAAATATTGAACAGTAATTACTGTAACAATTATTGAGTAGTGCCTTCTTACGTAAGAATCAATAATTTCAAAAATACTGTGCAATACCGTGTGCTACTGTGCAATAACGCGTATTACTGTATTTTAACCACCGGGTATTCCAACAATGTTAACGATAACAACTACGCCGTTATTTGTAAAAACTCAAATTTGTCGTTTTCTTCACCCGACAGTTATTCTGTTATGGGGCCCACAAATAGCTGCGCCGTCGTACGAATATTCCCCGACAGAAAGAATATTCCACGACCAAACGAATATTCCCCGACAACAATGATTATTTTATAACCACTTGCTTATTTTGAAAAAAAATTCATATTTCACCCATAACTTTAAACTTTTATCAATTTAACCATTTACTGAATAGTAATTATAAGAAAAATTGAATACTTTTATTTCATAAAATTCGGGGTCTTACAATCTCCCCTCCTTATGAAATTTCGTCCCCGAAATTTACGTACCTGGTATTTCAAAGAGTTGAGAATACCTTGCTTCATTTCAGATTCTATCTTTCCTGTCATCATAATTTCTCCATTGCTCATCTCCTGTATTTCAAATATCATTCTAGAATACAGCTTCAAAACAAGGGTTAATTTAACAAATTAACATATCACATAATATCCCAATATTATGACTGACCAACAAATAAGCTTAGGTAGGACACACTAGCGAAGGATTAACTCATCTCTCCCCTCCTAGTTATATTCCCCGATCTCCGCCAGAGATCATATCCCTAAGCTCTGATACCACCTGTGACTCTCATGGTGCTTCAACCACAGCACCTCACAGTGGTACCTATCAGTTTGCCACCGCAGAACGGCGTCCCCTACGGAGAGTCTGGCTTCGGTGCATCCCCCATCAACAGGAAGTCACCAGCGAGAGGCTCGGGGCTCTTTACTTATAGCTCTGATACCACCTGTGACAACCCCAAAATAGGTCCATTCCACCCAACCCATTCTGAGTCGTCAAATACATGGTACAGAAAATAACTACAACTTTATTACAACAATTGTCGTGCAATATACAACAACACATATGCTGTGAGTTTGGATACAAATATATACCAAATGTGACTCATGTTCCAACCGTGGACATCACCTCACAATAACACCTTACATAAAGGTATAGTCAAAAACTGTTTTAGAAATTAGAATCTTTGGGAAGTGCTCAAGGAAACCTTCGTACATGGGAGGCCACGCGTCTAGGTTATGATAGATATCATATGGCCACAGAATTATCCTTGGTTGACCCAATAGACCCCAAAGAAAAACGAGAAGATTACTATCATATTCTTCCCAATGGTGAGTCTTCTCTTGACATATCATTATCTCTACTGTCTCTAATTGAGAATTATACTTCAAACAAACACCAAGATTATATAGGTAGTGCTCGTATATATACTCAGCAAGTGGATGAGCACAACCCTGTCTTATGATGACACGAGGTTGTATGTCATTAGACATCTTGTATGATAGTGACAAAACACCCTTTCAACGTTGGGTTCGCCTCACCCTATTTTCTTCACCAAATATAACTACTAAATGATGACCACCGTTCTATTCCCTTGTTACCCCCGCTCGACCCAGCTACACTCTTATTACCTGAAAGGAATTGTGAAGCAAAAGGGTGAGCACAACTAGCTCAGTAAAGAATATCATGACTAAAGATAATTAAATTATCAATAGCCTTCATCAATAATAAATCAGAGATTTAGAACATATGGTAAATGATAAAAATTTCAACCATAGTTGCAGCGGAACGAGCAATCCATTAGAAGAGTCAAATAGACTATAAAGTCTATTATCTTCTCCATGTTAAAAATCCATCAACAATGTTTTATCCATGTAACATCACTCAACAGTTCCTTTCCACAATCATATGAATAACTCATAATCATAATTGTGACTATAAATTTTTCTTCGCACCCAGGACGAAGAATATTTTCATCACCTGTCTTTACCTGAAACATCAAAGATCATGGTTATACCAAATCACAATTCCTGTTTATAATCATACTAACAAATCCATCTTTGCACTACGGGCCAAAGATATTCAACAACAGTTTATCTTTGCACTACGGGCCAAAGATATTCATCAACAGACCATCTTTGCACTACAGGCCAAAGATATTCATCTACAATTCATCTTTGCACTACAGGCCAAAGATATTCATCTACAATTCATCTTTGCACTACAGGCCAAAGATATTCCTCAACAATTCATATTTGCACTACAGGCCAAATATATTCATATCTCAAAGAAATATATAATCATTTCAGAATTTATATACACCATAATTATAACCATGTTAATCAATTCATCTTTACACTTAAGCTAAAGATATTCAATTGTAAATTCAATGGTCATGATCATACCAGTCATAATTCAACTTTGCACTACAGGCCAAAGAGAACCCTAGTCATGATCATACCAATAATCTACCCATCTTTACACTCCAGTGAAAGAGAAATTCAACATCAGGGTTATAAAAATATTATATATGATAATAAAAATAATATGATCAACATATAGTTTTAATCTCAAGAGTAATATTCGTAACTCATGAATAGTAACCCCGACACAAAAGATAGAAATTCTACAATAAAATTCATACCAATATTTCGGTATAATGGTATTGAAAGAATAACATTACTTAAATTTATAAACAATTTATTTTAATTGTTTACACTTTACTAATTAATGCATTTAATCATCATAAAATGCCAACTCTTATAATTTCATCATCAATAACCAAAACCCTCATCAAAAATCTGCATATACCTCATATAGGATTCTCAAGCCATAAAATCCTATTTTCCAATTTTCTTTCTTCACAAAACATATTTAATTCATTTACTCATAACTAGATCATTTTCATGAAAAATACCAAATCAGTTCCAAAAATATTTCTTTTCTGGAATTTAGCATAATATAGTCCCATAGTGAACATATATTTTTCTCAGAATTTTTAAAAGTCATTTACTATTTTTCATATGGCCAAAATAGCCGAATATTTAGACATTTATCAAAAATTGTACTTTTGTCTAAAAATTCTGAAATTTACAGAGTATACTTCTATCATATACATGTACTCCCAATAAAAATTTCATCAATTTTGGAGTTAACCACAAGGAATTATAAGCGGTTGCTTTTAAAATAGTATTTTCCCGTAAAATTCATAACTCTCAATCAATACATCCAAAAATCACCATTTTTGGACACAAACAAGAAAACTCATCAAAATATCATTTCAAATTTTTCCAGAATTTTTGAAGATCAGAAAAATTACGAAACTGAAAATCATAACAACCCTTAAAATCCCTTAATATCCCTTATTATCCCTTACAATCCCTTACCTCAAAAGAGCAGTACTTCTGATCGGTATAAGGCTGAAGGAAACTTGCACTGATGAATAGCAACTCACCAAGTATCTAAATACTCACAAAATACACTCAATAATATAGAGAGAGAAAGAGAGAAAGCTTATGTTTCTGGTGTGATTTTCAATTCTAACTTAGCCCTCTATTTATAGGAAAATTTTGGTAGGTTTGACCTGCAACCTGATGGCTTTACCTGCTACTATTCCCACCCACCACATTTGAAATATAATTCAGCACATTTCTTCACCAACCACAAGTGGGGCCCACCAATTCTAGAATTTTCCACCAAAATGATAAACTCCGAAAATTCAACAATTTCTGAACCAGTCATCTCGTAAAATTCATAACAAATCATACATTCATTTTTAACGGTTCAAAATTTGTGGACATATACTCAACTTATATATGTATAACATATCCAAATATTACTACGATCCAACGGTCGGATTAAAAATTATAACCCCTGCAAAATATCTCAAAAATCCTGATTTTTAATACCTCCATTTCGACAAAAATACTGATAAAAACCTCAACATTAACTCCTTCATTTTAACCACAAAAATATATCCCTCATTTATATCCACATAAAATAAATATTTTCTTATCATATAAATCAATAATTAATTATTCACAAATAATATTACAGAATCACATTTATGACAACCAGGCCGTTCCCAGGAAAGAGGGGGCTTTCCAATAAGGATTTCTCCTTACTGGCGCGCAATTAGATGACCAAACCTCTCCTTAGACAGAACTTTCTAGACATTGCCAATAATGCTATCTAATAATACTATTCAAATAATATGAATTATTGATCTGATAATGGGAAATACTGTGCAGCAACAATTATTGAACAACAATAATACAAAATTTCAACGTAGCAATTATTGAATCAATAAAATAAAATATTGAACAGTAATTACTGTAACAATTATTGAGTAGTGCCTTCTTACGTAAGAATCAATAATTTCAAAAATACTGTGCAATACCGTGTGCTACTGTGCAATAACGCGTATTACTGTATTTTAACCACCGGGTATTTCAACAGTATTAACGATAACAACTACGCCGTTATTTGTAAAAACTCAAATTTGTCGTTTTCTTCACCCGACAGTTATTCTGTTATGGGGCCCACAAATAGCTGCGCCGTCATACGAATATTCCCCGACAGAAAGAATATTCTACGACCAAACGAATATTCCCCGACAACAATGATTATTTTATAACCACTTGCTTATTTTGAAAAAAAATTCATATTTCACCCATAACTTTAAACTTTTATCAATTTAACCATTTACTGAATAGTAATTATAAGAAAAATTGAATACTTTTATTTCATAAAATTCGGGGTCTTACACAATCAATCCCTAGAATCATGTCAAATGCAAGTATTTTTAATGAAATAAGATCGACAGGTAATGTGTGGGTACCAACTTGAACCAAACAAGACATATAAATCGTGGATGTAATGAAGGTTTCTCCCAATGGAGTTTCAACAGATAAGTCAAAGTCTAATTTCTCCGGAGTCAAATTTAATCGATGAGCGCAAGTAGGAGAAATAAAAGAATGGGTAGAACCGGTATCAAATAAAGTATAGACTTCGTTAGATTTTATGATAAGCTTACCCGTGATGACCTCATTCGGGTTCCTTGCTTTCTAGGAGATCGCAACAAACGCTCTCCCTTGCACTACCGGTTTTGACTTTTCTGGGACGGCCTTTGGTGTCTCCATCTTGGCTGAACTTGTTTTTGGTAAATGACAAAATCGAGCTAAATGACCTTCTCTTCCACAATAATAACGTGCTTTAAACGGCATCGCGCAGTTTGGACTGATGTGCCCCTCCCCTCCACATTTGAAACATATGATAGGTGGTCGTTCTCCTTCCTTAACAACGGGTTCTGGTGCTGACGTCTTTCCATCATTGTTGAATCTCCTCTTCTTGAAATGATCATTCTTATTATTTTGGCCCTAATTACCACCGAAGTGGTTACCATTTCTGGCCTGTTGATTCCCTCCACGCTTGTTGTCACCGCTTCGATGACTGCTCTCACTGGTATTATCATTTTGTCGACTGCTCTCTTTCGGTTGCGTTGACTCGTTTTCGCGCTCCACTAACTGAGCCCTATTCACAACATCTGAATACAATCACAGTTTATGAGAAATAAGATGTTGACGTATCTCAGGTTTCAAACCTCAAAAAAACATTCGCGTCATTTGCTCTTCATTATCCACCAAGTGGGACGCAAATCGGGACAACTCAGCAAATTTAGCCTCATACTACGACACGGTCATATTATTCTGCTCCAATTTGATGAACTCCACCTCCTTCATGTGACGAACTCTTTCGGGAAAGTATTTGTCATTGAACAGCTCTTGGAACTTCTCCCAAGACATCTTCAGTGCGGCAGGTTGAGTACGCTTAATCGATTCCCACCAGTAATCTGCCTCTCCTCGCAACATAAAGACGGCAAAGGGAACCTTTTGCTCCTCGGAGCATCCCAAGACATCAAATATCTTGGTGATCTGCTTTATCCATGTTTCCGCTATAAGTGGTTTTGGCTCTCCCTTAAACTCCGGTGGTCCCAGCTCCTTGAACTGTTTAGCAGTGACCGTCCGAGAGTTTTCAGTGTTTCCACTTATATTTTGGACAGGAGCCGCTCTCGCTTGCTGTTGCATGAACTGCATAAAGCTTCTGAACATTCCATCATTCATCATCTGGTCAGTGTTTTTGTTTGCATGAGGATTGTCACCTTCCTGATGCACATTATCCTGATTATTAATATGTGGTGAATCAACAGTCGCCTGTGCTCCATTGCTAGTCTCAACATTCTCAGATGCCATTTTCAGATACTGCCACAAAACAAAAGTTAATTGATATGTCATATATTATCCTTATATTATGACCGACCAATTAAATACCATGCAAATAAACTTAGGTAGGTCATACTAGCGAAGGAATTCCCCGTCTCTCTCCTCCTAGTTCTATTCTCACATCTTAGCCAGGGATCATATCCCTAAGCTCTGATAGCAACTGTGACACCCCTAAAATTAGGTATACATCACCCATCTTGGGTCATCAGATACATGGTACAGAATACAAATACAACTTATTAATACAACTGTCATGTACAATACGACAAAACATAACTATGAGTTTGAATACAATTATTGTCTACTAGAGACTATACAAACTCAAAAGGAGTCCTCATTACAATTATTGTCACACTATTTAACAGAATAGTGAGGACTACTAATACTATCATCTGGTCCATCACTCCGTTCCCCGACTCGTCCCAGCTATATTCTCATTTCTTGAAGAGAACAGTGAAAGAAAGGGTGAACTCAACTACCCCAGTAAGAAATATTATGACTAAGATAATGCAGAATAAATTATCATTAGCCTTTAACAGTGTTAAACTGATAAAATATAACGAACATCAAGTTTAACTGCAGCGGAACAAGCAATCCATTAAAAGAGTCAAGTAGAAAATAAAATCTACTATCTTCTATGATTTAAAAGGTTTTTCAATTCTGTTATCGCTGGGTCTCAGCTTAATAAAATAATCCATATCATCGAATCACCCCTGCACTACGGCCAAGGATATTCGTGTATTCATTAATGGTCATGATCATGCCAACAACTGTCCATCAATGCACTACGGGCCAATGAGGACTTTTACCACATCATTCGTAACATTACGGTCATGATTATACCAAATAATCCTTGGTCATAATCATACCAAGTCCATCTATGCACTACAGGCCACAGATAACTTTCAACATTTTATAAACATTAGGACGATGACAATGATATAAGAATTCAATAAAACAAGTTCAAGAATTAATTTATCCAAGAATTAACAACGTCCAAATTGTCAACCTGATACTGCTTTGTGGAGTAAAATTCCAGAATGCTTAGAATAATATTTTCATGAAAAGATACTGGATGAAACACAATTATCAAGGATATTCCACTAATTTCATGGGTTAAAACTTAACCAACTGAGTATAATAAAGAATGGAATAACAAAAGAAATTATCATGCATGCGATAGACCGCACAGACAGGTTATTCCAACAGAATAATAAATAATGGAACCAGGTCCGGCGTAAAACGCACAGACAGGATATTCCAACATAATAATAATAAAGACGGAACCAGGTCCGGTGTAAAACACACAGACAGGATGTTTCAACAGAATAATAATAAAGACGGAACCAGGTCCGGTGTAAAACACACAGACAGGATGTTCCAACAGAATAATAATAAAGGCGGAACCAGGTCTGGTGTAAAACACATAGACAGGATGTTCCAACAGAATAATAATAAAAACGGAACCAGGTCCGGTGTAAAACACACAGACAGGATGTTCCAACAGAATAATAGAAGAATGTCACCAAGTATAGGGTAGACCGCGTATACAGGTTATTCCAACAGAATAATAAGAAATGGAACAACAACAGTTCTCTTCATGAATAAGAAAGAATAACACCCCTTACCGTTTTAAAGAAGAACTGAAATAAGGAAGTAGTTAAGTAGCAGAATACTTTTCTTCTCTCTCTCTTTATAGTTTCTCTCTCTAGAGTTCAGTGAATTCGTAAGAAATAATGAAGGAATAAGCTGCTATTTATAGAAAAATAGAATGCATAGTAACTAATCCATGAACGGTCCAGATTGATTACTTTAATCTGACGGTCTATATTTAAAGAAAAATCTTTTAAATAAAATATAATATATTCTATTTATAGAATAACTTTAATAAAGTATTATGTTTTATATAAAAAGATGTTTCTGTTTTATTACGTTAATAATACGAATAAAACAAAACTTCATTATCGCTAAATAATTCATATTATTAACTGACAATAATTGAATCAAAATGAGTGACTTCTCACATAAGCATTAATAATCAATACCGTGTGCTACTATGCAACCACACGTATTACTGTACTTTTACTACCGAGTAGTTCCGTCGTACGAATATTCCCTGTTAAAACGAATATTCCCCGACCAATCGAATATTATATAACTACTTGCGTACTTTGCAAAATTTATAAATATTACCCACAACTATAACATTATATCAAATTAACTCCATAATATTCAAAATGATATTTATAGAAAATTCATCTTTATTTATAAAAGTTGGGGTCTTACATAAGATCATAAAAAAAAGACGATACCATTGTCTGCAATTGCAGAAGCAACTGATTGATCAAGGTCGCCGGAGTTCCCAATACAGGTTGTGCAGCCATATCCAACAATATGAAATCCCTGGTGGTTCAAATACTTTTGTAGGTCGCTACAAATAGAAATATCGGGACAAAATTCAGAGAGAGAAATGCAGTTTGCAGTAGAAACAGAAACGTTTCTAAGTAATTGTTTACATTACCTCTGTAGCAAATATTTTGTAACCACTACAGAACCTGGTGCGAGACTTGTTTTTACCCATGGCTTAACCTGTCAAATAATTATACAGATACAATATAAAGGAACCAAACCAACATAGATCTCCCCCCATCCTTTAAGAAAGGCAAAATATATGTATGTACATATATATATATATATATATATATATATATATATATATATATATATATATCAAGAAGTTACCATATAAATCATATCTTTAAACCAACACAATTGAACAATAAATACTGACCTCCAGTTCAAGTTCACAAGCCTTCTTCGCGATAAGACCATCTCCAAGCATGACACTAGGATTCGACGTGTTTGTACAACTTGTAATAGTCGCAAGCACAACACTACTATGTTTGAGCTCAGCAGGTTGTCCGTGGAATGAAAATTTGACAACTTTCTCTTGTGCATCCTTTGTTATAGCAAATCCCTGTGTAGATTAGAAAACAAAAACTACATAAGGTAATTGATCAGCTACTGAACCTGAAATACAACACCATAGATGAGCCAATACGGCTCTCTCCACTCCACTCATTCAAATGTTAGCTAGCCTGACTAGTAACTACAACAAACTATAGTACATCTACATGATCAACATATTAAATTGAGAACAGTAATCTGGGCTAAGTGAATGTTTACAGGAAAAATCTCAAGTATACGTTTATAAACCACAAGGAAAAATAATCAACAGTATCACATCCTAAATACAACAATTTTACTAATCTCTTACCTTGAATCCAACAAGACACTTCAATTATTGAATAGAAATATTGAATAGTACATGAGCAGAACAACAACCTAACTAATGCAATAAACCCAGACAGCAAAACCCAGTAAAACAGAAATGACCAAATAATTACCTATGAACAAATAACAAACGCTAAAACGAGCATAAGAAAAAAAAATACATCCAAACTGGCCATGAGCAGGATAAACAATGAATCAAAACATGAAGCATAGATCGGAACAACACAGATAACATCCAGATTTGAACACTAAAGCAATAAGCAAAAAATCAGAAGTCGTGATCAGATAATATCCACAGTGAAAGCCAAAATGAACTACCAGATCGAGCAGATCCCACATCCAAACTCCAACCCAAGCAGAACATCAAGATCTGGACCCCAAAACCATAACCCCATACCTCCATATCATAACTTCAAACCCTCCCTCAAAACAAACCCCTACTAATCTATAACAGAGAAGCCCCGCGATCTAAGCCTTCGGACTCAGCTATATAAGATCTAAAAAAAGTGTTTAAGAGGGGTGCCCATAACAGCCGCCGATAAAGCTCGAAACAACACCCAGTTTGTAAAGAAATGGAGAAGAAGAGATGGTGGGCCAGAGAAGAGGATAAGAATGGATAAGAAGAGGAGGTGGGCTGAATGGAACGATGGGTGAAGGAGAAGGAAGGACATGCTCGCCGAATGAGAGCCCTTAATCGCATCAGCCTTGTCCCAAATGCTCAAGACCGTACTGGTTTTAATTTCATTATCTTACTTCCGTGTTTTAATTTTTTGCTCCGTGTTTTTTAGATAGATAACGTTTTTTTTTAAAAAACGTTATCTATTTAAAACCAAAAATTGCCAAATACAAATACATAATGTTTTTTCATATGTATCTACAATGTTTTGTTAAAAAACGTTGTAAAAAAAATACCACAATATTTTTTATAAAAACGTTATCTTTTAAGTGTTGTCTTTTTATAGTTTTGTACTAGTGTTAATAAACAATTTAGTTTAATTGTTTTCCTTTCCTTAATTAACTCATTAAACATTCTAAAATGCCATAAATATCACAACACTTCACACCCGACCCAAAACTTCATCAAAAATCTGCATAAGCCATGCTCAAGGGTCTCAAGTCATAAATCGTATTTTTCATATTTTTGGACATCATATATTTAATTAAATCTATTTATCTTCATTTAGATGAAAAATACCAAATCACTCCCAAAAATATTTATTTTCTGAGATTTGACAAAATATAGTTCCATATTGAACATATATTTTTTTTCGGAATTTTTAAAATACATCTACTATTTTTAAATAGTTCAAAATAGTCAAATATTCTCAGATTTTTCATAAATCGAGATTAGCTCCAAAAATTCTGAAATTATTACAGTATACTCCTGTTATACACATGTACTTCCAGTAAAAAGTTTGTAATTGTTGGACTTATACACAGAGAGTTATTCGGGTGGCTTCATAAAAATAGCCCTTCACCGTAAAATCCATAACTTTCAAACTGTAAGGCCAAAAATTCTCAAATTTTTACACAACCTTCACAACTTCTGATATTAACCCTCCAAATTTTTTCAAAATTTTTAAAACACAAAAAGTGGACGAAATTTCTTCCGTTTCAGACTGCCCCAAAACAGTACCAAAATAAATGAGACAATTTTTACCAAAATCCATGCCATGACTTTTAGAAACGTGATTTTTGAGTTCTACCACTTGGGCTTACTAGTCAACACATATACCTAACACCTCTCTTCGATGGATCGTAAAAAGGAGTTATAGATTTAAAACGGTGAATTTTTAATGTATATAAAAGTTAGGGTTTCAAAACTAAAAATTTATTTTTCTTTTTCCTTTTGGATTCCAACAAAATCAACACCCAATATGGGTAAATCCATACTTGAATCCATGAAAAATACATAGATTATAGGAGTTTGAACTTCCAAATCAAAAACCCCCTTTTTCTCAAATTACAAAAAGAAATAAAGGAAGAAAACCTATAGTAAAAATAGTTTTATACCTTTTTAGGCTTCTTCTTCTTCTTCTTCTTCTTCTTCTTCCTCTTCTTCTTTTTCTTTTCTTTTCTACCATGGAGATTATTCTCTCCTTTTTCCCATGAAGGCTGCCGCCCTTTCTTCTCTCTCTCTCCCACGTTAATTTCTTTTTGGTTAGCAAAATAAGAGAGGAAAGAGAAAATGACTTAAATTATGTTTACCTAAAATATCTAGATACATCTCCCTTTTCTCTCTTCCATAATTGACCGGTCATGTGGCCTTCCTATTGCCACATTTTTTTATGCTTTATTTAATGACCAAAATGCCCTCACTAATTGGGTTTAAAAATTGGGCCTAACAATTTATTTAATCATTTGGACTTTCAAATTAAATCTTTGGGCCAAGTAATATTTACATAGTTCACTTCTTTCCATCTTATCACACCCTAAATATTTAATTAGGGTATCCATTCCATACATTTAGAATTTAAGTCATTACTCTTGTACACTTAATTCTATAACCAAATTAAACTTACTTTAATTAAGTTATAAAATTATTAAACTTGAGATAATAAAGATATATCTCTTGACTTAAAATAATTTTTAATATTATTATTCTCCCACATTATCCTTAACAATTGGACTCACTTGGGCTTAACACTTTTATTATTTTGCTTACTAACAAAAAAAATTTGGGCTTTCACCCAAAATTTAATTGGGTCATTATAATACTTGTCCCACACATAATATATTGAACTAGAATAATAATTTAATCACCCTTAATCACTTTATCCACAAGTCACATGCTTAATTAATTAATTGGGCTTGTTTAAATAATATAACCTCCTTAGTCCATTAAATCTAATCTTTCTATACTCTAAATAAATCATTGGGCTAAGATATTATTATAGTCCAATACTTTTAATTCTATTTTACCCTAATCATTTAATTAGGATTTTTATTTCTCACACTTGAAAATAAATTCCTTACTTATGCCTTTTTAATTTCATAACCCAATTAGACTTGGTTATAAAATTAATTATTTGAGATATATATAAAATAAATCTCTTAATGTTAGTATATATATTTATATACTAATATTCTCCCATATTATAACCTCTTAGGTTATTTATTTATTACACCTAATATATATATATATATATATATATATATATATATATATATATATATATATATATATATATTAGGTTACATAACTTAAATCTTAATTCACTTTTATATACAAAATAAATGTATTCACATTATATAATGTATATTTATTTAATCACACACATAATTCACATAATCATAATATATTTCACTTCTCACACTAATTTTGACTTTTCTCCATAAAAAGTCAATTGTTGACTTTGACCAAAAAGTCAACCCTTACACATTTTGTGTTTATTGTCCTTTCTGACTAAACTTGACGTTCCGGACGTAACCAAGTAGTCTGTGCTTAAAAATTCTATCTCTAACTCAAATTTTGAGTTTTAAATTACTACATTCTTATTGCTAATCGTATTAAATAACGACTTTATACTTATTCAAACTCTTATTTGCTAGTCAAGGCCAATGTTCAAGCTATGTTAATTACTAACATAGTTTTATCTTGATCATTATATCATTAACTTAATTCATCATTCTTCTTGCTAAAATATATATATAGCACCTTACTAAGTATATATATTTCTATACATATATTCATTTTCGTTTAGCCTCATAGCATCTCTTCATGTGAAATCTTATCTCCTTAGTAAAATTTCCATATGTACTTATATAACATTTCTTAGACCATTCAGTTCACATCAAATTTTTACAGGTATCATAATACCTTATTCGTGATATTCATTCAAATACATATCAATTCATTTCTAGGGTTTTGGAATTTTGTAACCCATATTTCTTTATTCTCATTCAATTAAAAAAACCATATAGGTTCTTCTTAAAAATTTTAAATAAATCCTCAAATTCTCTTCTAGGTTTTATTCTTTAACCTTTAATCTAATCATTCAAGATTTTAAGAAAAAAAATTTGGGTTATCACAAATGTGGCTATGTGGTAATGTGTCTAAGAGAATGATTGACTGTTAATTACAGTGTTACATGTTATGAAATATTGTGTTAATTGTAAGACCGATATTGTTCATTATAGGTTTTGTGAACGAAGATAAGTATATTGTGTAGCAGTAATCAACGCAGAAGGCAAGTTTCTTTAACTCAACCTTGAGTTACATCTGTTTAATTACTATGGTGGTTAATTATTGTTGATTAAACCACGTTCAAGAAATTATTGTTGATTATTTGCAGTTAATGCATGTTTATTAATTCAAATTGAATTAATAACTCTGAAAATATATTTAAAGAATAATTATTATTGGATACTCACATCCGTAGAAGTTAATAATGATTGCAAATAGAACAGATAATTCATGTCTATTGTTAAATCATGTTGAGAAATGTCTTGTCTAATTGTTCTGGCTAGACGAACATTTGTTAAAACTTGATAGGTTCGAGAAGAGAAGAGAATTCAATTATTATTGATAGATCGATGCCAATTGTTTCGGCTAGATCGAAAAAGAAAACTTGATAGGTTTGAGAAGAGAAGAGAATAGTAGAGATTAGTTATTGAAATTATTATATTTCGTTGTTAAATCAAATTCTGATTCAAATACTGAGAAGGACAACCTTTTATATAAAGGGAACATATTTGGTCGTATATTCGGCCTTTGTGCGCGTGTAAATATTATGCATAATATTGGGTATAATGAAGCTGATCACTTTATATACTTCCAGAGGGGTATGATTTAATCTTTATGATTATCTGATACACCTGGGTATATCAAAGTAAATCTTTGATAGTTACTAGAGAAGAAAAGTTCTAGATCTTTTGTGATCACTCAGCATAAACTCTGGAAAATATTTCCAACCTGTTATTTGGGTATATCAATGTAAATCTTTGATAGTTACTCGAGAAGAGAATTTCAAGATCTTGTAAGATCATTCATCATAAACTCTAGAGAGTATTTCTAAATTGTTATTCAATAGAATATCGTAGAAACTTTGAAAGCATTGTATCCTTTCATTATCGTGCTGCATAAGATGCGAGAATATTGGTTAGAGAAGAATAAATTGTTCAGCTATTTCAAAGTTTCCCAAACTTTGGTGTCATTATCGAATTAGATAGTTTGTTGTTCTTATTCTTATACATTCATTGTATATCTTAACTTGCGGGAAAAATTTGTTGCTCACCCTTGCTAAATAAAATATATCAACTAAGGACGAATTGACTGGAGGTGCTGTGAAGAACAAAGGCAAAGGTGCATTGCTGGAATAGTGTAATGAAACATTATTATTATGTTGTATTTGTAAACCCTTTTTGTTTATCTAAAGGGTATGTTTGTAATATAAAGGTTAGATAACTTGGGACGAATATATTAACTATATCAGTTAATGTGGCGTAAATTTCTATTCATATTTAAATGGGTAGTTAAATATTATTATGTTACGGATCGTGAGTACCAAACTCGGGGGTCAGGTAACCTGGATTTGGGGGTGTCATAAAATCTAAGGATTTTGAAATTTAGGGTTTATACCTCCTTTAAAGTTTGATCGTTATTTTGAACTTGATGATATGATATTGTTAAGGCATGAGGTGTTCTTAGCTTGGTTTATCACTCACTTTCCCTTGAAATTTTCGGATGGAAGAGAGAGAAAATGTAAGACCCCAACTTTTATAAATAAAGATGAATTTTCTATAAATATCATTTTTGAATATTATGGAGTTAATTTGATATAATGTTATAGTTGTGGGTAATATTTATAAATTTTGAAAAGTACGCAAGTTGTTATATAATATTCGATTGGTCGGGAAATATTTATTTTAACAGATAATATTCGTATAACGGCACAATCATTGGTGGACCCCACAACGGAATTATTGTCGAACTGAGAAAATGACAAAAATATTTTATTAAAAATAACGGCGGAAGCTTTACCATTGATACTGTTGAACTACTCGGTAGTAAAAGTACAGTAATACGTGTGGTTGCATAGAAGCATTGATTATTAATGCTTATGTGAGAAGTCACTCAGTTTGATTCAATTATTGTCAGTTAATAATATGAATTATTTAGCGATAATGAAGTTTTGTTTTATTCGTATTATTAACGTAATAAAATAGAAACATCTTTTTATATAAAACAGAATACTTTATTAAAGTTATTCTATAAATAGAATATATTATATTTTATTTAAAAGATTTTTCTTTAAATATAGACCGTCGGATTAAAGTAATCAATCTGGACAGTTCATGGATTAGTTACTATGCATTCTATTTTTCTATAAATAGCAGATCATTCCTTCATTATTTCTTACGAATTCACTGAACTCTAGAGAGAGAAACTATAGAGAGAAACAATAGAGAGAGAGAAGAAAAGTATTCTGCTACTTAACTACTTCCTTATTTCAGTTCTTTAAAATGGTAAGGGGTGTTATTCTTTCTTATTCATGAAGAGAACTGTTGTTATTCTATTTCTTATTATTCTGTTGGAATAACCTGTATACGCGGTCTACCCTATACTTGGTGACATTCTTCTATTATTCTGTTGGAACATCATGTCTGTGTGTTTTACACCGGACCTGGTTCCGTTTTTATTATTATTCTGTTGGAAAATCATGTCTGTGTGTTTTACACCAGACCTGGTTCCGTCTTGTTATTATTCTGTTGGAACATCCTGTCTGTGTGTTTTACACCGGACCTGGTTCCATTATTTATTATTCTGTCAGAATATCATGTCTGTGCGTTTACGCCGGACCTGGTCCCATTATTTATTATTCTGTCGGAATACCCTGTCTGTGCGTTTACGCCAGACCTGGTTCCATTATTTATTATTCTGTTGGAATAATCTATCTGTGCGGTCTATCGCATGCCGGGTTATTTCTTTTGTTATTCCATTCTTTATTATACTCAGTTGGTTAAGTTTTAACTTCTATACTCCATGAAATTAGTGGAATATCCTTGATAATTGCGGTTCATCCAGTATCTTTTCATGAAAATATTCTTCTAAGCATTCTTGAATTTTACTCCACAAAGCAGTATCATGTTGACAATTTGGACGTTGTTAATTCTTGGATAAATTATTTCTTGAACTTATTTTATTGAATTCTTATATCATTGTCATCATCCTCATGTTTATAAAATGTTGAAAGTCATCTGTGGCCTGTAGTGCATAGATGGACTTGGTAAGATTATGACCAGGGATTATTCGGTATAATCGTGACCGTAATGTTACAAATGATGTGGTAAAATTCCTCATTGCCCCGTAGTGCATTGATGGACAGTTGTTGGCATGATCATGACCATTAATGAATACAAAAATATTCTTGGCCCGTAGTGCATGGATAATTGTGGTCGTGATACTAAAGAATATCCTTGGTCGTAGTGCAGAGGTGATTTGATGATGTGGATTATTTTGTTAAGCTGAGTCCCAGCGATAACAGTGTTGAAAAACCTTTTAAATCATAGAAGATAGTAGATTTTATTCTCTACTTGACTCTTTTAATGGATTGCTTGTTCCACTGCAGTTAAACTTGATGTTCGTTATATTTTATCAGTTTAACACTGTTGAAGGCTAATGATAATTTATTCTGCATTATCTTAGTCATAATATTTCTTACTGGGCTAGTTGAGCTCACCCTTTCTTTCACTGTTCTCTTCAGGAAATGAGAATATAGCTGGACGAGTCGGAGAACGGAGTGATGGACCAGATGATAGTATTAGTCCTCACTATTCTGTTAAATAGTGTAACAATAACTGTAATGAGGACTCCTTTTGAGTTTGTATAGTTTCTAGTAGACAATAATTGTATTCAAACTCACAGTTATGTTTTGTCGTATTGTACACGACAGTTGTATTAGTAAGTTATATTTATATTCTGTACCATGTATTTGACGACCCAAGATGGGTGATGTATACCTAATTTTAGGGGCGTCACAGTTGGTATCAGAGCTCAGGGATATGATCCCTGGCTAAGATGTGAGAATAGAACTAGGAGGGGAGAGACGGGGAATTCCTTCGCTAGTATGACCTACCTAAGTTTATTTGCATGGTATTTAATTGGTCGGTCAGAATATAAGGATAATATATGACATATCAATTAACTTTTTTTTTGTGGCAGTATCTGAAAATGGCATCCGAGAATGTTGAGAATAGCAATGGAGCATAGGCGACTGTTGATTCACCACATATCAATAATCGGGAGAATGTGCATCAGGAAGGCGACAATCCTCATGCAAACAACAATACTGACCAAATGATGAATGATGAAATATTCAGAAGCTTTATGCAGTTCATGCAACAGCAGGCGAGAGCGGCTCCTGTCCAAAATGTAGGTGAAAACACTGAAAACTCTCGGACGGTCACCGCTAAACAGTTCAAGGAGCTGGGACCACCGGAGTTTAAGGTAGAGCCAAAACCACTTATAGCGGAAACATGGATAAAGCATATCACCAAGATACTTGATGTCTTGGGATGCTCTGAGGAGCAAAAGGTTCCCTTTGCCACCTTTATGTTGCGAGCAGAGGCAGATTACTGGTGAGAATCGATTAAGCGTACTCAACCTGCCGCACTGAAGATGTCTTGGGAGAAGTTCCAAGAGCTGTTCAATGACAAATACTTTTCCTGAAAGTATTCGTCACATGAAAGAGGTGGAGTTCATCAAATTAGAGCAGAATAATATGACCGTGTCGCAGTATGAGGCTAAATTTGCTGAGTTATCCCAGTTTGCGTCCCACTTGGTGGATAATGAAGAGCGAATGACGCGAATATTTTTGCGAGGTTTGAAACCTGAGATATGTCAACATCTTATTTCTCATAAACTATGTTTGTATTCAGATATTGTGAATAGGGCTCAGTTAGTGGAGCGCGATAATGAGTCAACGCAACCAAAAGAGAGCAGTCGGCAAAATGATAATACCAGTGAGAGCAGTCTTCGAAGCAGTGACAACAAGCGTGGAGGGAATCAACAGACCAAAAATGGTAACCACTTTGGTGGTAATCAGGGCCAAAATAATAAGAATGGTCATTTCAAGAAGAGGAGATTCAACAATGATGGAAAGACGTCATCACCAGCACCCGTTGTTAAGGAAGGAGAACGACCACCTATCATATATTTTAAATGCGGAGGGGAGGGGCACATCAGTCCAAACTGCGCGATGTCATCTAAAGCATGTTATAATTGTGGAAGAGAAGGTCATTTAGCTCGATTTTGTCATTTACCAAAAACAAGTTCAGCCAGGATGGAGACACCAAAGGCCGTCCCAGAAAAGTCAAAACCGGTAATGCAAGGGAGAGCGTTTGTTGTGACCTCCCAGAAAGCTAGGAACCCGAATGAGGTCATCACGGGTAAGCTTATCATAAACTCTAACGAAATCTATACTTTATTTGATATCGGTTCTACCCATTCTTTTATTTCTCCTACTTGCGCTCATCGATTAAATTTGACTCCGGAGAAATTAGACTTTGACTTATCTGTTGAAACTCCATTGGGAGAAACCTTCATTACATCCACGGTTTATAAGTCTTGTTTGGTTAAAGTTGGTACCCACACATTACCTGTCGATCTTATTTCATTAAAAATACTTGTATTTGACGTGATTCTAGGGATTGATTGGTTAACTACTCATCATGCAAAAATTGATTGTTTTCGTAAGGTTGTTAGCTTTCATATTCCTAATCGACCTATTATGCGAATTCAAGCAACCAAACCATTAAAATCAATCGCTGTCATCTCAAGCCATAAAGCTATTCGTTTATTGAAAAACGGATGTCAAGCTTTCTTAGCTCATGTCATGGATCTAAACAAAAATACGTTAGTTTTGAATGATATTTCTATTGTTAATAAATTCCCTGACGTATTCCCTGAAGAACTTCCTGGCCTACCCCCAGAGCGTGAAATTAAATTTTGTATCGACCTTGAACCCGGTACAAAACCTATTTCCAAAGCCCCATATCAAATGGCTCCTATTGAACTTCAGGAGTTAAAGATCCAACTGCAGGAATTGTTAGACATTGGCTTTATTCGTCCTAGTACTTCTCCTTGGGGTGCTCCTGTGCTATTCGTGAAGAAGAAAGATCGAAGTATGAGACTTTGTATTGATTATCGGGAGTTGAATCATGTCACCATCAAAAATAGGTACCCGTTGCCACGTATTGATGACCTGTTTGACCAGTTGCAAGGAGCACAATTCTTTTCAAAGATTGATCTTCATTCTAGATATCATCAGCTGAAGGTTAGAACTGAAGATATTCCAAAAATGGCTTTCAGAACTCGGTATGGGCATTATGAATTCCTAGTCATGTCCTTTGGATTGACTAATGCTCCTGCTTCCTTCATGGATATGATGAACCGGGTATTCAAGGAATATTTGGATCACTTTGTGGTCGTCTTTATTGATGACATCCTTATTTATTCCAAAACCCGTGAAGATCATGAGCAACACTTGAAGCTGGTACTCCAAAAGTTTCTTGAATACAAGCTTTATGCCAAGTTAAAGAAATACGAGTTCTGGCTGGAGGAGGTAGCATTCCTTGGGCACGCAGTATCAAGTCATGGAATATCTGTTGACCAGGCAAAGATTGAAGCTATTTAAAGTTGGGAGCAACCTAAATCGGTGACCGAAGTACGTAGCTTTCTTGGTTTAGCTGGTTATTATCGGAGATTCGTGGAAGGATTTTCTCGAATCGCTACTCCATTAACTCAGCTGACTCAAAAAGATACAAAGTTCGGTTGAAGCGAAGAATGTGAGAAGAGTTTTCAAGAACTCAAGAGGAGACTCATTTTAGCACCTGTTCTAACAATACCATCTGGCTCGGAGGGATTTATCATCTACAGTGATGCTTCGAGCAAAGGGTTGGGATGCGTTCTCATGCAAGATAGAAAAGTCATAGCCTATGCATCAAGACAACTCAAGGAATATGAGAAGAATTATCCTACTCATGATCTAGAGTTTGCAGCTATTGTCTTTGCACTTAAAATTTGGAGGCATTACTTGTATGGGGAGAAGGTGGAGATCTTTACGGATCATAAAAGCCTCAAATATTTCTTCACTCAAAAGGAACTCAACATGCGACAACGACGTTGGCTTGAACTGTTAAAATATTATGATCATACCATTCAATACCATCCTGGAAAAGCGAACGTGGTAGCTGATGCATTGAGTAGAAGATCATATGCAAGTACGAGTGTGATATTGTCAACACAAAGGCCCATTTTGTGTGACTTGCAAAGGATAGAGATAGAGTTAAAGACTCTAGGGACCCATGTGATGATGGCGAATATACGAGTAGAACCAACTTTAATCGATAAAGTTAAAGCCGCTCAAGCTACAGACCTGGAGCTGATGCGTATGAGGAGGTGCAAGAAGGTGCTATGCCGGAAGTAAGAATCGATGAAGAAGGAATACTTCGAGTCAACTCCAGACTTTGTGTTCCTAACAACCCTGATTTAAAGTATAAAATCATGATGGAGGCGCACAACACACCGTTTGTAATCCATCCTGGAAGTACCAAAATGTATCAGGATCTTCGTCATACATTTTTGTGGAGCAATATAAAGAGAGAGATAGCGCTGTTTATCTCAAGGTGTCTAACTTGTCAAAGAGTCAAAGCGGAGCATCAAGTACCAAAAGATCCATTGCAACCACTTGAAATTCTAGAATGGAAGTGGGAGCACATTACCATGGATTTCATTACCGGTCTTTCTAAGGTTTCTCAAGGTATAGATGCGATTTGGGTCATTATTGATAGATTGACCAAGTCTGCTCATTTCTTACCGATACGAGAAACTTATACACTTGAACGTCTTGCTCGTATGTACATAAACGAGATTGTAAGACTGCATGGTATGCCAGTATCCATAGTTTCTGATCGAGATCCAAGATTCACTTCACGATTTTGGGTTAGTTTACAAAAAGCTATTAGCACGGATTTACGATTTAGTTCAGCATATCATCCTCAGACGGACGGATAATCAGAGAGGACTATTCAAACTCTTGAAAATCAATTAAGATTATGTGTCCTTGACTTCAAGGGAAGTTGGGACAAGTTCTTACCATTGGTGGAGTTTTCCTATAAAAACAGTTATCAAGCAAGTATTGACATGGCTCCATTCGAAGCATTGTATGGAAGAAAATGTCGTTCTCTAGTATGCTGGGATGAGGTGGGTGAAGCAACGTTGTTGGGACCGGAGTTGGTACGTATGACTACAGAAAAGATTCAAACGATCCGACAACGTATAAAAATCTCACAAGATCGATAAAAGAGTTATGCTAATCTTCATCGAAAGGACGTGAAATTTGATATAGGAGATCATGTGTTCTTACGTGTTGCTCCATGGAAAGGAGTTACGAGATTTGGAAAGAGAGGAAAGCTCAATCCTCGATTCATCGGTCTATTTTTAATCCTCGATCGAGTAGGAACAGTGGCTTATAGACTCGCTTTACGGCCAAGTATGTCTCATGTTCATAACGTTTTTTACATATCCATGTTACGTAAATATGTGGAAGACTCGAACCACATTATTGAGTTAGAACGAACGAAATAGCAAAAGATTTGACGTATGAAGAAGTTCCTGTTCAAATCTTGGATAAGAAGGAACATATTCTACGCTCCAAGGTTATACCTCAAGTCAAAGTTTTGTGGAGAAACCACGATGTTGAGGAAATGACTTGGGAGTTAGAATCTGAAATGAAATCAAGGTATCCTTACCTCTTCGACCTACTAGGTACGTACCCTAATTTCGAGGGCGAAATTTCATAAGAAGGGGAGGTTGTAAGACCCCAACTTTTATAAATAAAGATGAATTTTCTATAAATATCATTTTTGAATATTATGGAGTTAATTTGATATAATGTTATAGTTGTGGGTAATATTTATAAATTTTACAAAGTACGCAAGTTGTTATATAATATTCGATTGGTCGGGAAATATTTATTTTAACAGATAATATTCGTACAACGACACAATCATTGGTGGACCCCACAACGGAATTATTGTCGAACTGAGAAAACGACAAAAATATTTTATTAAAAATAACGGCGGAAGCTTTACCATTGATACTGTTGAACTACTCGGTAGTAAAAGTACAGTAATACGTGTGGTTGCATAGAAGCATTGATTATTAATGCTTATGTGAGAAGTCACTCAGTTTGATTCAATTATTGTCAGTTAATAATATGAATTATTTAGCGATAATGAAGTTTTGTTTTATTCGTATTATTAACGTAATAAAATAGAAACATCTTTTTATATAAAACAGAATACTTTATTAAAGTTATTCTATAAATAGAATATATTATATTTTATTTAAAAGATTTTTCTTTAAATATAGACCGTCGGATTAAAGTAATCAATCTGGACAGTTCATGGATTAGTTACTATGCATTCCATTTTTCTATAAATAGCAGATCATTCCTTCATTATTTCTTACGAATTCACTGAACTCTAGAGAGAGAAACTATAGAGAGAAACAATAGAGAGAGAGAAGAAAAGTATTCTGCTACTTAACTACTTCCTTATTTCAGTTCTTTAAAATGGTAAGGGGTGTTATTCTTTCTTATTCATGAAGAGAACTGTTGTTATTCTATTTCTTATTATTCTGTTGGAATAACCTGTATACGCGGTCTACCCTATACTTGGTGACATTCTTCTATTATTCTGTTGGAACATCATGTCTGTGTGTTTTACACCGGACCTGGTTCCGTTTTTATTATTATTCTGTTGGAAAATCATGTCTGTGTGTTTTACACCGGACCTGGTTCCGTCTTGTTATTATTCTGTTGGAACATCCTGTCTGTGTGTTTTACACCGGACCTGGTTCCATTATTTATTATTCTGTCAGAATATCATGTCTGTGCGTTTACGCCGGACCTGGTTCCATTATTTATTATTCTGTCGGAATATCCTGTCTGTGCGTTTACGCCGGACCTGGTTCCATTATTTATTATTCTGTTGGAATAACCTGTCTGTGCGGTCTATCACATGCCGGGTGATTTCTTTTGTTATTCCATTCTTTATTATACTCAATTGGTTAAGTTTTAACTTCTATACTCCATGAAATTAGTAGAATATCCTTGATAATTGCGGTTCATCCAGTATCTTTTCATGAAAATATTCTTCTAAGCATTCTTGAATTTTACTCCACAAAGCAGTATCATGTTGACAATTTGGACGTTGTTAATTCTTGGATAAATTAATTCTTGAACTTATTTTATTGAATTCTTATATCATTGTCATCATCCTCATGTTTATAAAATGTTGAAAGTCATCTGTGGCCTGTAGTGCATAGATGGACTTGGTATGATTATGACCAAGGATTATTCGGTATAATCATGACCGTAATGTTACAAATGATGTGGTAAAATTCCTCATTGGCCCGTAGTGCATTGATGGACAGTTGTTAGCATGATCATGACTATTAATGAATACACAAATATTCTTGGCCCGTAGTGCATGAATAATTAGGGTCGTGATACTAAAGAATATCATTGGCCGTAGTGCAGGGGTGATTCGATGATGTGGATTATTTTGTTAAGTTGAGTCCCAGCGATAACAGTGTTGAAAAACCTTTTAAATCATAAAAGATAGTAGATTTTATTCTCTACTTGACTCTTTTAATGGATTGCTTGTTCCGCTGCAGTTAAACTTTATGTTCGTTATAATTTATCAGTTTAACACTATTGAAGGCGAATGATTATTTATTCTGCATTATCTTAGTCATAATATTTCTTACTGGGCTAGTTGAGCTCACCCTTTCTTTCACTGTTCTTTTCAGGAAATGAGAATACAGCTGGGACGAGTTGGGGAACGGAGTGATGGACCAGATGATAGTATTAGTAGTCCTCACTATTCTGTTAAATAGTGTGACAATAATTGTAATGAGGACTCCTTTTAAGTTTGTATAGTTTCTAATAGACAATAATTGTATTCAAACTCACAGTTATGTTTTGTCGTATTGTACACGACAGTTGTATTAGTAAGTTGTATTTGTATTCTGTACCATGTAACTGACGACCCAAGATGGGTGATGTATACCTAATTTTGGGGTCGTCACAGAAAAGACTTGGCCAGGTTGAAAAATAAAGTAAGTATCTTTACTTACTTTTTAAGCTTTGATTCATGTATCTAATGTTGCTAGATGTCCAAGTTGGCTGAGATAATTGATATATAGCACATGGTGAATATTTATTTGGTGAACAACTCAAAATTATGACAAGATTTGCACTTCAACCTAATAAAAATATAAAAAGGGCATTTTATACCATTTGCACACCATTTTTAAGGGCTTATTAGTAATTAACTTGACCAATCCTTAGGGTTTAACCCTTAGGGTTTAACCTTGAGGTTTTAAAAATTAAATTTTTTTAAAGATTTTCTAATTAGGTTTAAAAATAGAAAATTAAGATTTTTAAATTATAATTAGGGTTTCCTAATTATCTTAAGATTTCCTAATCACATTAGGGCTTGTTAATTAGGATCAAGGTTTTCTAATTAACATTAAAATCGCTAAATTAACAATTAAGTTTTTCCCTAATTATACATTAGGGTTGCTAATCCAAAAATTAGGGTTTTCTAACTAATCAATTAGGATTATCCCTAATTAGATTATTATTCAATAACACTTAATATACATACTTAACTTTTGAATTCCCAAATTAGGGTTTTCATATTCCAAATTAAGGTTTCAGATTCCTAGAACTAAAATTAGGGTTTTCAGAGCTGATATTAGGGTTTCTTATCGTTCGCTAGGGTTTTCTAACTAAACGTTGACGTTCTTAATATATGGTTAGAGTTTGTCACTGATATAATTTATCTGATCAACCTTTGACCCTGAACCACAAACTGTACACATATATGATCATATACACTTATACACTTAATCATGAATAATTCTCCACAAAAAATTTTAAATTCACAAAAATTCCTTCACAAAAATGTCAAATCCATTCACATATTTTCTGTCTAGGTCTATTGTTTAACCTTAATTAGAAATTTTAAGATTTTAATAAATATCTAAATTCTCGAGTTGTCACATTCACCCCTTCTTCTAAAAATTTCGTCTCCAAAATTTACCTTACACCTTACACCTTTCATACTCATCACCACATGTTATCCAAAACATCACTCACAAGAGTAAAATTATTCAAATCATGTTGAGGAGTCATATATACTGCGAACTTTCATTTTCGAAAAGGTTTATACAGAAATTCATCCGCAAACTGCCATAACTTACTGACATAGACGGTAATTAGCTCGGTATGCCCTGTACTGATCAGGTACTGCTCATCAGAACCATTTTTCCTATTTCTCGTCACTGCCATAGGCACAAAAAAATTTCTTACCTTAGTCTTTATCGGAATCTGTACCAAAATAATTTGGTTCAGGAAAATTTTCAAAGAACGCTTAGGATTTTATGAACGTTAGTCTAGCTGAATCAAATAGCTTAGACTCATATCAATAATCAATTTCAATTGAAATATTAATGTATAGCCAAACCCCATCATACAA
Source organism: Panax notoginseng (assembly GCA_016801055.1). Lineage (NCBI taxonomy): Eukaryota > Viridiplantae > Streptophyta > Magnoliopsida > Apiales > Araliaceae > Panax > Panax notoginseng. Next base: position 88,523,368 of record CM029017.1, on the reverse strand, counting down.
TAGTGAAACAACGATTTTTAGATTGAAATCGACACTAAGTATTCATGTATTTACAACTCCATCAATTTTTTATCATCTCTGCACCAGGTTAGATGATGCATTAATGATAAATTAAACATATTTTGATATTTCAAATTATTTTTGTCTAGCCGAAACAAGTAGAATATACTATACTTTAAACCGTTCAAAAATCATTGCAAATCAGTTTTATCATCCCAACACGTAACGATGTATCGGTGGCCCGAAAGTCCACACATACATAATGGTCACCAGAAGTTGAGAATAAAAATTTATTTTCAAAATCACATAGTGCGTATTTAGTTTGACGTCAAAAATTTTGAAGTCTAGCATTGCTAGCAGATTTAAAAAACCTATGTCTCCACTAATAATCCATTACCTAATCAGTCTATCTATTCCTACTATCCTCAATACTCCTTTCACACTTAGTTCTACCCAGTTCGTTAAACTTACCACACTTATGAGTTCAGGAACTTTTCACAATCATACGAGTTTAAGAACTTATCCTAGTCAGACATTTGGCGTCCATTTGCTGAGGGGATCAAAAACATTTCATATAATTATGAGTCACGAACTTACCATAAGTATGAGTTTTAAGAACTCACAACTTAACCTTATATCCTCTACCTATTTCCTATCTATCTGGTATATACATGAGAAAAGAATTACCTTCTCAACACGCATATAGCAAATAGCGCGACACAGACATTTCAATGATTATCAAGGTGATAGACTAAGTGGTCGTTAAACCAAGCACAAAACCTCTTCCCATACAAAGGCTTGTTCAACTCAGCTATCATATGAGTCCTCAATTGAAATCCCACTTAATATCCTAGCCCCATACTTTCTCCATATGAATTGTGTTCAATCCGTATTGCATTACCCATCATACCAATTCATAGTACAATCTAACATACAACAACTTGTTGTAACCTTTCAATCACTTGATTGATTCTTCTCCCTGCTATGACCTTATTAGATCACAGGGTGATCTCACCGTATATATTACGATATATTTCTATGCTATGATCATTTTGTTTTACGATCTTCTCTTACTTTTAGTCTTCTAGACGCTATCTATTCACCATTATTGTTCAAGTTTATTATCAGAGTTAGGAAACTCCGTCTCTTAATAACTCGCCGAGATTCTTCTTTGAATCTTACCGACTCACTAACTCTATTTGAGTTAGTCCTTATTCCACTGTGGTTAGTAGTCTTAGGTAACCCTACCTAAGGTTTATAACCAATAGCTTTGATAACAACTGTGACGTCCCCAAATCCGGGTCCCAATCACCACGAATCTGGTACATCAATTCTATTACTATTGCGGAAGATATAAACACAAATTATCTATATAATAAACTTTACACATAAATCCCCAAGGTTGAATAACCTTAACTTATACACAATTCATAACCTAATTGACATATAATTTTATTTTCATACATTATTGTTACAAGTTTAGTTGCACATATAATCCAAAGCTGGACTTATCTTTGACTTTTCCTATATCCGACGTATTCATTCTAATCTGTAATATTTATCATGATATAGCAAGGGTGAGCAACAAGTTTGCCCAACAAGTTTAAGTTCAATAAATTAAGGATATATCACGATGGAAAGAATTAAACAATAAACTGGCTAAAATTCTACAATATAATTGAGAACTAGCATGAACAAATTTTCATAGCTAAACGAATAATTGAACATGAATAACTATATCTGGACTGAATGGTAATGAATGTGATCAGCCTTTCATACCTGATGAACACATGCAATATGCACAAAGTGCGATTCAATAATTCATTGACGTGATAATCAAAAATGATTAATCACAAGTAAAAACGAATAGTTCAAGAAAACTTGCATGTTCGGTCGATTACTGTTACGCGATCTATCTAGCTTTGTCTAAAGACCTAATATTGATTATATGGGTCTCACAAGTTAGAATAATATCATCACAGTATAATACAATTATATATATAATTATAAATTAACCTAAACAAATTAGCACGTAATCCTATCAGTCTATAAAACACACAAGACCTAGTATCAAGTCAAATTATTACAGTCTGAGTTGAGTCTGGTACAATTTCGACATCCCGATTGCCTAATCGGATAATATTGAGCCTATTTTACTTAAGACTCTACTTAAACTGGTTCACAATTATCTTAGATAATTTTATTATTAGTCAAAATAATTTTCAAAGTCTCATAATAATTTTTAAATAATTATTATCATTTATCAAGATTTTTCAATCAATAATATCATATTTATCTGATTTAAATATCATAATATTCTAATATCATTAATATTTATTTAATATTAAATATTAATGAAATACATGTCATAATATTATAATATATTTATAATATCTCTAAGTATTTTTAATACTTATTATTGCCTTTAAATAATTTTAAAGTAATTAAAACTATTATTAAATAACTGCCATTAATATTAAAATATTAATGTGTTTCATGACAAAATATCAAAAATTATATTTTATAACTTGAAATATTTTTATTCCCTTTAAATCATTTTTATATGATTTTTAAATCATAAATTCGAATTTTCCACAATTTATTTAATATAATTATTAAATAAATCAATCATTGTCAATATTAGTTTATTAATTAAATTCATCACAAAATATTAAAAGTCATTAAAAATAACACAAAATATTTTCTTAAACCATAATATAATTTTAAATGATTTTTCAAGTATTAAAATCATTTTTATGTAATTTATTTAATATTATAAATAAATAAATTAAATACCATTCCAAAAATATTAATGAAATATAGTCAAAATTATTATAATCCCATTTTTAAGCTTTAAAATAAATTTTAGGAATTGAATATGAATTTTTAATAATTAAAAACTATTTTTCTCTATTTATTAAATAAAATAATAAATTTTTTAAGGAAACTGTCACTAAAGGGTGGCTATAGCGACAGACCCGTCGTTATAGGTATTCTTCATGTTCTTGAGACAAACCTAGATTTTCATAGGCAGTGTGCAGGGTAGGTAGTTTGGCCAGTTCTAGATCTTTGCTTATTACGTTTCTGGGTTTGCTAATGGGTTATGATTGTAGTACTAATGTAATACTACAATCACCAACACGTTTTATGTCCATACAACATCATAACAGAGAGATCTTGGCCTCCAAAATCATTCTCAAATGTTGTTCTTCATTTTCTAGGTTTTTCAGAAAAGAAGAACAGTCGAGGTACCTATTTTCCAAGCCTTGAATCATATGTTCTGGGCTTGCTAAGTATGTTCTAAAGGTCAAATCATGTATCCCTTGAGTCAAGGAACAATAACATAACACTTGTATCACATTTTATCAACAAATTAGAGAGATTTAATCCGGTCAAACCATGTAAGAGCTCATGTTCTTCACGAATATGGGTTTTCTAGAAATTCAACAAAATAGATGGTCAACCCTATTCTAACCCCTTATATATTTGATTCTATACATTATCTGAGTAATCTAAGGGCTTGGATGTGTAGTTCATATACCAATCTACAACATCAAAACAACAACATGGCCTAATCACTTAACAGTTGCAAGATCAAATGCTGTGAAAAGCTTGTCAGAAATTCTGGGTTTCTAGGGATTTTCTGGGTTGCCCAGAAACAGATTTCGTGATCGGTCAACTAGGTTTGACCGCTCATAATTTGAAATCTAACCATGATCTGACCTTGATTCCAGTTCCAAATCCTAGTTCATATGGCATATTACAGATCTATAACATAAAACACACATAATCATTAACACAGAGAGATCTATGAGCCTTAACATTCGGTTGTCAGACCATAATATTAGGGTTCATGATCAGTTTCTAATAACTCAATTTTGTGCTTCTAGATGTTATGGATCTAAGATATAACAACCTAGATCACTAAATAACACCCTAATACACAACTTAAAAGAACAAATCATAACATATAACATAAAATCTAAGGATTTCAAAATTTAGGGTTTATACCTCCTTTAAAGCTTAATCTTGATGATCTGATGTTGTTAAGGCATGAGGTGTTCTTAGCTTGGTTTATCACTCACTTTCCCTTGAAATTTTCGGATGGAAGAGAGAGAAAAGACTTGGCTAGGTTGAAAAATAAAGAAAATATCTTTACTTACTTTTTAAGCTTTGATTCATGTATCTAATGTTGCTAGATGTTTAAGTTGGCTGAGATAATTGATATATGGCACATGGTGAATATTTATTTGGTGAACAACTCAATATTATTACAAGATTTGCACTCCAACCTAATAAAAATAAAAAAAGGGCATTTTAGACCTTTTGCCCACCATTTTTAAGGGCTTATTAGTAACTTGACCAACTCTTAGGGTTTAAACCTTAGGGTTTAACCCTAAAGTTTTAAAATTTTTAATTTTTTTTAAGATTTTCTTATTTGGTTTAAAACTGGAAAATTAAGATTTTTCAATTACAATTAGGGTTTCCTAATTATCTTAAGATTTCCTAATCACATTAGGGCTTGTTAATTAGGATCAAGGTTTTCTAATTAACATTAAAATTGCTAAATTAACAATTAGGTTTTTCCCTAGTTATACTTTAGGGTTTCTAATCTAGAAATAAGGGTTTTCTAACTAATCAATTAGGGTTATCTCTAATTAGATTATTATTCAATAACGCTTAATATCCATACTTAACTTTTGAATTCCCAAATTAGGGTTTTCATATTCTAAATTAGGGTTTCGAATTTCCAAAACTAAAATTAAGGTTTCCAAAGCCGGTAATAGGGTTTCTTATGATTCGCTAGGGTTTTCTAACTGAACGTTTACATTCTTAATAAATGGTTAGGGTTTGTCACTAATATAATTTATCTGATCATATACACTTATACACTTAATCCTGAATAATTCTCCATAAAAATTTTTAAATTCACAAAAATTCCTTCACAAAAATGTCAAATTCATTCACTTATTTTTTGTCTTGGTCTATTGTTTAACCTTAATTCAATATTTAAGATTTTAATAAATATCTAAATTCTCGGGTTGTCACGGTCATTACCCCTTCATTAGGGAAGTATGTTTCCAAGGGTTTGAAATCTTCTGCAGATGCGGAGGCCAGTTGATCCGCAATTCATTGACCTTTGATAGACTTTTGAGTTACGTAAATGATGTCAAATTGTTGTAGGATCAACTGCCAATGTAGACAAGCGACAATTTAACATGGGTTTGTTGAACACATATTTGAGATGATCCACATGGGATATGAGATGGGTTGTGTGACCATGGAGATAATGTTGTAATCTCATGGAAGCCCACGCTAAAGCACAACAAGTTTTCTCAATCACAATGTACTTATGTTCACTGTTGCTGAATCTTTTGTTGAGTTAATAGATAGCTCTTTCTTGGCCTCTATCATCTTTCTGTCCTAGCATACAGCCCATGGCATTGTCATTGATTGACAGGTATATAAACAGGGGAACATCATCCCTGGGAGATACCACAAGAGCTTTGATTAGCTGTTCTTTGATGAAAAGGAAGGCTTTCTGACACTCATCATTCCATTTCATGGAGAAGTTATTCCTTAGCAACTTGAAGATGGGTTCACAGGTCGCTGTGAGTTGGGAGATGAATCAGCTGATGAACTTGATTCTTCCCAAAAATCCCCGTATTTCCCTCTTTATCTGGGGTATGGGCATTTCCGTGATGGCCTAGATTTTTTAGGGATCCAGCTCAATGCCTTTGTGGCTTACTAGGAATCCTAGCAACTTGCTTGATTTAATGCCAAATGCGCATTTGGCTGGGTTCAGCTTCAAGTTGTACTTATGCAACCGGTTGAAGAGCTTTTTGAGATGATCTAGGTGGTATTCTTCCCTTCGGAACTTGACAATGATGTCATCCACATAGATTTTTATCTCTTTGTGCGTTAAATCATGGAAAAGAGCCATCATGGCTTGCTGATAGGTAGCTCCGGCATTCATGAGGCTGAATGACAACCGTCTGTAGCAAAAGGTTCCCCATAGAGTGATGAATGCAGTTTTTTCACGATCCTCTTCAGCAACCACGATTTGATGGTACCCCGCAAAGAAGTCAGCAAAGGAGTACATGTCGTACTGAGCTGTATTATCATTGAGTATATGGATGAATGGTACGGGAAAGCTATCTTTGAGATAAGCTTTGTTCAGATCCCTGTAATCCACGTAAACTCTCACCTTCCCTCCGGGCTGAGGCACAGGGACTATGTTGGATAGCCACTCAGGGTATGTTGATACCATGATGATGCCGGCTTGAAATTGTTTCACAATTTCTTCTTTAACTTTCAAACTCCACTCCGATTTTACTCGCCTGAGTTTCTGTCTGACTAGCTTGAATCCTTCTTTGATGGGAAGGCAATGAATGACGATGTCAGTTAACAAACCGACCATGTCTTCATGAGACCATACAAACACATCCTGGAATTGGCTCAATAAAGTTGAGACCATACAAACACATCCTGGAATTGGCTCAATAAAGTAACCATGTCATTCCTTTGGTTTGGAGTAAGGTTCGTACCAATCTGGATTTGTTTGGGGTTTTCTTAGGTTTCAAGGTTAAAAGAGGTGTTTGGTCAAGATTTGGCTTGGGTTTATTTTTTACCATTCTTTGATCTCTTGAGGTATCTCATAGTCCTCTTGTTCAATCTCCATCAAGTCTGAGTCCAATTTTACATCAAAGTTATAGTCCTTGTGAAGAATAGGCACCTCGTCAGCAAGTTTAGGCACATCTAACTTTAGAGTCCTGAAACAAAATGCTTTCACTTAATATATGAAATTGTTTAATCATACAAAGTGTTAGCATGAAATGACAAAAATAACTGCTAATACTGTACAGTAAAAGTAAGCAGTTATTGCTATCTACAGGGAAAAGGGAGTTTATGCCCTTTTTACCCTTGTTAGCAAATACAAGGAGTGATGCTCCAATTGCCAAGGGTCAAGTCCTGGTGGACAGCTGTGATGAAGGGGTTGTTATCGTCCTCTTTTTCTTGAATGATGACCATGATGTCTGGACAATCATCATCTGGCATGTCTCTGTTCATACCCTCCGTATGGACCAAGATGCGCATGTTTGATAAATGTCTCTTTATCTCATTTGCACCTTTGATTCCTTTCCTCCGCCTCTAGGTCTAGAATTAGGACTTCTTTTCCTTTGACCGGTATCGGCTTAGGAAATAACATAGCTACCACAGGGACAGGAACCTTTAGTAAAAGCTTTACATGATTATCTCATGTAGGTTTAGGCAACTTCCTTGTAGATGAAGGAACCGGTTTGTGCTTGTGCGGGTTCCTGTGATTGGACTTAGAGGAGTAGCCTAGTCCGGCTGTCCCTACCTGGCTGGGAACTTGAATTAGGCATTTAATTCCCTGATGATCCTTTCTTAACCTTTGTCCAGGTTGAAAACCCAAGGATATCATTTCTTGACTTGCCGAAATTACCTCGGCAGAAACTCTGGGTTTCAGAGGTGGCGGCCTAATGGGTTGATAACAATTGTTGCTCACCTCAAGGGCTTGGAAGCTGACAGGCTCAACTTCTGTATTGAAACTGATGAGTGGTATATCACCTTGAATAGGACATTATGGCTCAACATTGACAGTGACCAGACTATTGTTGATGATATACTTGAGTTGTTGATGAAGAGTAGATGAGACGGCTCCAACCATATGAATCCAAGGTTTTCCCAACAGTAAGTTGTATCCGATAGTGATCTTAAGCACTTGGAAGGATATGTAGAATGTATGTGTACCAAATTCTAAGAGTAACTCAATCTCTCCGAAAGGATTTCGTATAGATGCATCAAAAGCTTTGATGATCATATGGCTGCTTCGAATTCTATTGAGATTGATGCTCATTTTTTACAATGTGGCATAGGGGCAGATGTTTAGGGATGATTCTCCATCTATTAGCTCACCTCCAACCACAAATCAGGAAGACATAACCGCTATGTGCAATGGTTTGCAGTGACCCATCCCTTCGGGAGGTATGTCATCATCGGTGAAGGATATCACATCGCTGTTGAAGATGTGATCTACCAGATGATGAAATTTTTCAACATCCACTGTCTTTGGCAAGTGGGCTTCTTCTAATACTTCAGTAAGACCTTCCGGTGATCCTCTGAAGAGAAAACCAAGTCCAGAATAGAGATCTGTTGTGGAGCTTCTTTCAAGCTTTGAACTACCTTGGCTTCATTGTGTCCCATCTTGCGGAGAAATTCTTCAATCTTCTCCATGGGCACTTTCCCCTTTGATCTGACGATAGGCTTCATCACCCATTGAGGAAGATACGGTGGATTTTCTTTAGACACTGCAGCAGTTGTGTTTGATCCTTCAGCCTCTCCATAGTTCCATGACACTTTCTTGAGGTTGACAACAGGATACTGTGGCCTGAACGGCAATATAATTGGCTTTGCTGCAGCCACTTTCAAAAGGGTTTTCAATGCCTTTGAGCTGAATCGGTTGAATTGTAAGTGGTGTGGCAGCCAAATCTCCTTCAGATGATATAACTGCTACGACTCCCTTCCATCTTGGAGTAAATGTGTGGCGCCCCCAAAACAGGTATACATCACCCATTCTGAGTCGCCAAAACAAGGTACATAAACAACTACAACTTTATTAATATAATTGTCGTACAAAATACGACAACACATAAACTGTGATTTTAAATACAAATATTATCTTCTAGACAATATCCACACTCAAATAAGTCCTCATTACAATTATTGATACATTATTTTACAAAAATGGTGAGGACTACTAAACAACTTTCTAGAACCATCATTCCATACCCCGATTAGTACTCGCTACATTCTTGCCTCCTGCGAAGAAAAATAGAACAAAAAGGAAAAGGGTGAGCTCAACTAGCCCAGTAAAGAATATTATGACTAAGATAATATAGAACAAATTATCGTTAGTCCTCAACAGGGAAAATCTGATAGAATATAATAGACAACAAATTTTAGATCAACAACTGCAGCGGAAACAGCAATTCATTATAAGAGTTAAGTAGAGAATGAATTCTACTATCTTCTAAGATTTAAAAGTCCATCATCAATATGTTATCCCTGTAACATCAATCAATATACATCTTGAATCAAATATTCATCTTTGCACTACAGGCCAAAGATATTTATTTATATCACCAGTTGGTCATGTTCATCTAAACACATGTTTATCTTTGCACTACGGCCAAAGATATTCATCAGTTAATCATTCATCTTTGTACTACAGGCCAAAGATATTCAATAATATCATCATTTAGGACTGAGGATGATGAAAATATTTTAAAAAAAACGAATCTAGTGAGACAAAAGAACAAATATTAGGGATTCGTACTTCAATTTATTCATGTTCAAAAACACCCCATAATATACCATAGTGGAGTAAAATTCAAGAATAAAGATCAAAACAAGATAGCAACAAAAATAGACATCTGCGACAAAGAAGAGAAAATTTTATTTTTCAGTTAATAGTGTCGTATACGTGAATAGTGTCGTATACGTGAATAGTAATTCCGACACAAAAAGGTAGAAATTCCACAATAATATTTATATCAATATTTTAGCATAATGATATTGGAAGAAATAATATCATTTATTAAAAAAAATAACATCCCTTACCCCGAAAAGATAATACTTCTGACTGGAATACTGGATATAGTGTTGAAGGAACTTGCACCGTATAGCAATACTCAAAGTATCAAAATACTCACAAAAATACGCTCGATATTATAGAGAGAGAAAACTTTAGTTTCTGGTATGATTTTCAATTCTAACCTAAGCACCCTATTTATAGGAAAATGCTTTGAACACCAAAGCAGAAAATTTAATAAAATAATAATATATTTTCTTAAATTTCCTACGCACACATCTTTGGTCCAACATCAGCCACACACCTCACCAAAAGTCACAAAAACATTTTTCTTATTAAAATCATTTAAAACTCCAAAAATCAATTATTCTGAAACTTCAATAATTCATAATAAATAGCTCTTTTATCAGAAAAATTCGAATCTTATGTCCATTGCATAGGAAATTCAATTCTCTACAACTTTGTAAGGTTAAGTTTTTCTAAATTCCAAACAACAATTGACTGAAATCCACATATGGACGATTTTACATGCTATAATCAAATTTCAGTCAAAAATTAGGCCCACCGACATGTTTAACATGTTTTATCATTTATTGCAATAAAAATACTCTTCCTCCTCATTTATTCATATATCACACATTCATCGTAAAAATATCATCATTATTATATTATTAAAATATAATAATATATTATTTTATCAAAAAAGATAAAATATCAATTTTCAACAATTATCACTTTTAAAAAAATTTATCCATTTATATCCACATAAATAAATATTTTCCTTATCATAATAATTAATTATTCACAAATAATATTACAGAATCACAATACTGACAACCAGGCAGTTCCCAAGAAAGAGGAGGCTTTCCAATAAGGATTTCTCCTTATTGGCGCGCAATTAGGTGACCAAACTTCTCCTTAGACAGAACTTTCTAAATATTGCCAATAATGCTATCTAATAATATTATTAAAATAATATGATTTATTGATCTGATAATGGAAATACTGTGCAGTGATAATTATTAAAACAACAATAATATAAAATATCAATATAGCAATTATTGAATCAATAAAATAAAATATTGAACAGTAATTACTGTAACAATTATTGAGAAGTGCCTTCTTACGTAAGAATTAATAATTGGTGCAATACCACGTGCTACTGTGCAACACCGCGTATTACTGTATTTTAACCACCGAGTATTCTAACAGTGTTAACGATAACAACTACGTCGTTATTTATAAAAAACTCATACTTGTCGTTTTCTTCATCCAATCGCTTTTCGTTATGGGGCCCACAAAAAGCTGCATCGTCGTACGAATATTCCCCGACAGCAAGAAAATTCCACGACCAAACGAATATTCTCCGACAACAATGAATATTTTATAATCACTTGCTTATTTAAAATATTTGTATATTTTACCCATAACTTACCACATTATTTAAATCAACCCTTACTATTTCAAAATAATAAATAGAAGAAATTTAATTTCATTTATAAAAAGTTGGAGTCTTATAATATCCCCTCCATATGAAATTTCGTCCTCGAAATTGACGTACGTACCTGGTGTTTCGAAAAGGTAAGGATGCCTCACTTTCATTTCTATTTCTAACTCCCAAGTCATTTTCTCAATAGCATGGTTCCTCTAGAAAACCTTAACTTGTGGTATAAGTTTGGTGCGTAGGACATGCTCCTTCCTATCCAAGATCTTGACAGGTACCTCCTCGTACGTTAAGTCTTCGGCTATCTCGTCTGGTTCTAACTCAATAATGTGGTTTGGGTCTTTCACATATTTAAGAAGCACAGATATGTGAAAAATATTATGAACACGAGACATGCTTGGAGGTAACGCGAGTCTATAAGCCACATTTCCTACTCGGTCAAGAATTTGAAATGGACCAATAAATCGTGGATTGAGCTTTCCTCTCTTCCCAAATCTTGTAACTCCCTTCCATGGAGCAACTCGCAACAATACATGATCCCCAATACTAAATTTCACGTCCTTTCGATGAAGATCTGCATAACTCTTTTGTCGATCATGTGCCGTTTGTATACGTTATCGAATTATTTGGATCTTTTCTATAGTCATACGTACCAACTCTAGTCCCAACAATGTTGATTCACCCACCTCATCCCAACATACTGGAGAGCTACACTTTCGTTCATATAATGCTTCGAATAGAGCCACACCTATACTTGCTTGATAACTGTTGTTGTAAGAGAATTTCACCAATGGTAAATACTTATCCCAACTCCCTTTGAAGTCTAGGACATAGAGTCTTAATAGATCTTCAAGAGTTTGAATAGTCCTCTTTGATTGTCTGTCCGTTTGAGGATGGTATGCTGAACTAAATCGTAAATTCGTGCACATAGCCTTTTGCAAGCTAACCCAAAATCGTGAAGTGAATCCTGGGTCACGATCCGAAACTATGAATACTGGCATTCCATGCAATCTTACAATCTCATTTACGTATATACGAGCAAGACGTTCTAGGGAATAAGTCTCCCGTATCGGTAAGAAATGAGCAGACTTGGTTAATCTATCAACAATAATCCAAATAGCATCTATGCCTAGAGAAATAGTGGGAAGACCCATAACGAAATCCATGGTAATGTGCTCCCACTTCCATTTCAGAATCTCAAGTGGTTGCAATGAACCCTTAGGCACTTGATGCTCCGCCTTTACCTGTTGGCAAGTTAAACACCTCGAGATAAACTTCGCGATCTCTCTCTTCATATTGTTCCACCAAAATGTATGTCAAAGATCACGATACATTTTGGTACTTCCAGGATAGATTATAAATGGTGTATTGTATGCCTCCATTAAGATCATATTCTTAAAATCAGAATCGTTAGGAACACAAAGTCTGGAGTTGACTCAAAGTATTCCTTCTTCATCGATTCTGGCTTCTGGGATAACACCTTCTTGTACTTTCTTCTTCATACGCATCAGCTCTGGGTCTGTGGCTTGAGCAACTTTAACTTTATCGATTAAAGTTGGTTCTATGCGTATACTAGACATCATCGCATGTGTCCCCGGAGTCTTGAATTCTATATTCATCTTTTGTAAATCATACAAAATAGGCCTTTGTGTTGATAACATTGCACTCGTTCCCGTATATGATCTTCTACTTAATGCGTTAGCTACCACGTTCATTTTTCTAGGATGGTACTGAATGGTATGGTCATAATCTTTCAACAGCTCGAGCCACCGCTGTTGCTGCATGTTGAGTTCTTTTTTGGTGAAAAAATATTTGAGGCTTTTATGATCTGAATATATCTCCACTTTCTCCCCATATAGATAGTGCCTCCAGATTTTTAACGCGAAAATGACCGCTGCCAACTCTAGATCATGAGTAGGGTAATTCCTCTCATATTCTTTGAGTTATCGCGAGGCATAGGCTATGACCTCCCATGTTGCATGAGAACACATCCTAACCCTTTTCCCAAAGCATCGCTGTAGATAACAAATCCATCTGAACCAGATGGTACTGTCAGAACAGGTGCCGAAATGAGTCTCCTCTTAAGCTCTTGGAAACCCTTCTCGCATTCCTCGCTTCATACGAATTTTGTATCTTTCCGAGTCAGTTGAGTTAACAGAGTAGCGATTCGAGAAAATCCTTCCACGAATCTCCGATAATAACCAGCTAAGCCTAGAAAGCTACGTACTTCAGTCATCGACTTCGGTTGCTCCCAAGTTTGTATTGCTTCAATCTTCGCTGGGTCAACAGATACTCTATGTTTTGACACCACGTGCCCAAGGAATGCTACTTCCTCAAGCCAGAACTCGCATTTCTTCAACTTGGCATATAGCTTATTTTCACGAAGCCTTTGGAGTACCAGCTTCAAATGGTGCTCATGATCTTCACGACTTTTGGAATATATGAGGATGTCATCAATAAAGACAACAACAAACTGATCCAAATAGTCCTTGAATACTCGGTTCATCATATCCATGAAAGCCACAGGAGCATTAGTCAATCCAAAAGACATGACTAAAAATTCTTAATGCCCGTACCGAGTTCTAAAGGTAGTCTTTGGAATATCCTCAATTCTAATCTTCAATTGATGATATCCAGAACGAAGATCGATCTTTGAGAAGAATTGTGCTCCTTGTAACTGGTCAAACAGGTCATCAATATGAGGTAGCGGATACCTATTCTTGATGGTGATATGGTTCAATTCTCGGTAGTTAATACAAAGTCGTATACTCCCGTCTTTCTTCTTTACGAATAAAACAGGAGCTCCCCAAGGAGATGTACTAGGACGAATGAAACCAATGTCCAATAACTCATGTAGTTGGACCTTTAACTCCTGAAGTTCAATAGGAGTCATTCGATATGGGATTTTAGAAATGGGCTTTGTACCAGGTTCAAGGTCAATAAAGAATTCAACTTCACGTTCTAGGGGTTGACCGGGAAGTTCTTCAGGAAATACGTCATGAAATTTACTAACAACGGGAATATTATTCAAATCTGACGTATCTTTATTCAAATCTATAACATGGGATAAGAAAACTTGACATCCGTTTTTTAATAAACGAATGACTTTGTGACTTGATATGACAATGATTGATTTTAGTGGTTTAGTTGCTTGAATTCGCATAATAGGTTGGCTAGGAATATGAAAACTAACAACCTTACGAAAATAATCAATTTTGGCATGATGAGTAGTTAACCAATCAATCTCTAAAATCACGTCAAATGCAAGTATCTTGAAAGAGATAAGGTCAATAGGTAATGTGATGGTGCCAACTTGGATCAAACAAGATTTATAAACAGTGGATGTAATGAAAGTTTCTCCTAACGGAGTCTCCATAGATAAGTAAAAGTCTAATTTCTCTAGAGTCAAGTTTAAAAGTTAAGCACAAGAAGGAGAGATAAATGAATGGGTAGAACCGGTATCAAGTAAGGTATAAACTTTGCAAGAATTTATGATTAGCTTACCTGTGATGACCTCATTTGGGTTCCTCGCATTTTGACCAGTCACGACAAATACTCTTCCAGGAATCGTTGACTTTGACTTTTCTAAGACAGCCTTTTGAGTCACCATCCCCGCTGGACTTGGTTTCGTTACAGTATAATCTCGATCGATAAGTCCTTCCTTTCCACAATTATAACATACTTTGAACTGTTGTGGACAGTTTAGGCTGATGTGTCCCTCTTTTCCACATTTATAGCATACGACCGGTGGTCGTTCTCCTCCTTTAAAAACAGTTGCTGCTAGTACTGACGTCTTCACATTATCATTGTTGAATCTCCTCTTTTTAAAATCTCATTCCGACTCGCTTCTTCTATTATCATGGCCATGATTACCACCAGAGTGGTTACTGCTTTTGTCCGTATTCTTTCCTCCCCGCTGGTTATCATTTCTCCGATGACTGCTGCCACCGGTCTGACCCTGGTTGTTGTCCCTCGGTTGAACGTACTCATTATCTCGCTCTAATAATTGAGCCATGTTGACAACATCTGAATATAAAAAAAAATTATGAGAAATGAGATATTGACATATATCGGGTTTCAGACCTCTCAGAAACATCCGCATCATACGTTCCTCATTCTCCACCAAATGAGGTGCAAACCTGGATAACTCCGCGAACTTCGCCTCGTACTGGGACACCATTATGTTGTTTTGTTCCAGTTTAATAAACTTCACTTCCTTCATATGACGAATACTTTCAGGAAAGTACTTGTCATTGAACAGTTTCTGAAACGTCTCCCAAGACATGCTGAGTGCGGTTGGCTGGGTACGCTTCATAGATTCCCACCAGTAATCTACTTCATTACGGAACATAAAGGTGGCGAATGGAACCTTATGTTCCTCCATGCATCCCAAGACATCGAATATCTTGGTAATTTGCTTGACCCACATTTCTGCCTTTATCGGGTCCGGCTTTCCCCAGAATTCTGGTGGTCCCAACTCTTTGAACTGCTTGGCCGTGACAAACCACGCGTTACTATCATTTCCACCTGTATTTTGTACACGAGTCTCCCTCGTCTGATTTTGCATGAACTGAAAAAAGATTCCAAACATCCCATCGTTCATCATCTGCTCAATGGTGTTGTTTACAGGAAAAACATTGTCTTCCTATTGCACGTTCTCCTGATTGGTGAGCAAAGGTGTCTCCACGGTTTTATTTACTCCACTGTTAACATTCTCGGTTGCCATTCTCAAATACTGCCATAAAACAAGGGTTAATTAAAGAAATTGACATACCACATATTACACATATATTATGACCGACCAACAAATAAGCTTAGGTAGGACACACTAGCGAATGATTTACTTGTCTCTCCCCTCCTAGTTCTATTCCCCGATCTCCGCCAGAGACCGTATCTCTAAGCTCTGATACCAACTATGACGCCCCCAAACAGGTATACATCACCCATTCTTAGTCGCCAAAACAAAGTACAGAAACAACTACAACTTTATTAATACAATTGTCGTACAAAATACGACAGCACATAAACTGTGATTTTAAATACAAATATTATCTTCTAGACAATATTCACACTCAAATAAGTCCTCATTACAATTATTGATACATTATTTTATAAAAATGGTGAGGACTACTAAACAACTTTCTAGAACCATCATTACATACCCCGACTAGTACTCGCTACATTCTCGCCTCCTAAAAAGAAAAATAGAACAAAAAGAAAAAGGGTGAGCTCAACTAGCCCAGTAAAGAATATTATAACTAAGATAATATAGAACAAATTATCGTTAGTCCTCAACAGGGAAAAATCTGATAGAATATAATAGACAACAAATATTAGATCAACAACTGCAGCGGAAACAACAATCCATTAGAAGAGTTAAGTAGAGAATGAATTCTACTATCTTTTAAGATTTAAAAGTCCATCATCAATATTTTATTCCTGTAACATCAATCAATATAAATCTTGAATCAAATATTCATCTTTGCACTACAGGCCAAAGATATTAATTTATATCACCAGTTGGTCATGTTCATCTAAACACATGTTCATTTTTACACTATGGCCAAAGATATTCATCAGTTAATCATTCATCTTTGTACTACAGGCCAAAGATATTCAATAATATCATCATTTGGGACTGAGGATGATGAAAATATTTTAAAGAAAACGAATCTAGTGAGACAAAAGAATAAATATTACGGATTCGTACTTCAGTTTATCCATGTTCAAAAACACCCCATGATATACCATAGTGGAGTAAAATTCAAGAATAAAGATCAAAATATGGATACAATCAAATATAGTAACAAAAATAGACATCTAGGACACATCAGCCACACACCTCACCAAAAGTCACAAAAACGTTTTTCTTATTAAAATCATTTCAAACTCCAAAAATCAATTATTTCAGAACTTCAATAATTCATAATAAATAGCTCTTTTATCAGAAAAATTCGAATCTAATGTCCATTTCATTGAAATTTCAATTCTCTACAAATTTGTAAGTTTAAGTTTTTCCAAACAGAAATTGACTGAAATCCACATACGGACGATTTTACATGCTATAATCAAATTTCAGTCAAAAATTGGGCCCACCGACATGTTTAACATGTTTTTATCATTTATTGTAACAAAAATACTCTTCCTCCTCATTTATTTTTATATCACAAATCGTAAAAATATCATCATTATTATATTATTAAAATATAATAATATATTATTTTATCAGAAAAGATAAAATATCAATTTTCAACAATTATCACTTTTAAAAAAATTTCTCCATTTATATCCACATAAATAAATATTTTTCTTATCATATAAGTTAATAATTAATTATTCACAAATAATATTACAGAATCACAATACTGACAACTAGGCCGTTCCCAGGAAAGAGGGGGTTTTCAATAAGAATTTCTCCTTACTGGCGGGCAATTAGATGACCAAACCTCTCCTTAGACAGAACTTTTTAGACATTGCCAATAATGCTATCTAATAATATTATTCAAATAATATGATTTATTATTCTGATAATGGAAATACTGTGCAGTGACAATTATTGAAACAACAATAATATAAAATATCAACGTAGTAATTATTGAATCAATAAAATAAAATATTGAACAGTAATTATTGTAACAATTATTGAGCAGGGCCTTCTTACGTAAGAATCAATAATTGGTGCAATACCGTGTGATACTATGCAACACCGCGTATTACTATATTTTAACCACCGGGTATTCCAACAGTGTTAACGGTAACAACTACGCCGTTATTTATAAAAAAACTCATACTTGTCGTTTTCTTCATCCAATCGCTTTCTGTTATGGGGTCCACAAAAGGTTGCGCCGTCATATGAATATTCCCCGACAGCAAGAATATTTCACGACCAAACGAATATTTCCCGACAACAATGAATATTTTATAACCACTTGCTTATTTAAAATATTTACACATTTTACCCATAACTTACCACATTATTTAAATCAACCCTTACTATTTCAAAATAATAAATAGAGGAAATTCAATTTCATTTATAAAAAGTTGGGGTCTTAGAAAATGTGTCCCCACTCTCAAATGATATAGCGTTGTTATCTGCCATCTACAGGTCACCGCTGTCAATCATGTTTTGAATAAGATGGCGGAGTGCCCAGCATTCCTCAGTGCTATGACCGCGAGAGTGGGAGTGGTATTGGCATACTCCATTAGCATCAAACCGCTTTGAGCGTGGGTTGACTGGAGGTAACAGTGATGTGATTTTTCCCTCATTAATCAACATCTACAATATTTCTTCCATCGATTAGCCTAAATAGGTAAATTCCCTTTGATTGTCGAAGTCCCGACGAGCTTTAGCTTTTTCTTTTCTGGCAAAATTTTCCTCCAGTGTTTCACTTTCTTGAGTAAGTGGTGGAGTACTTGTAATAAGAGAAAGGAGGCTAGCATGCTCCTGACTGAATAATTGACGTGTGACTTAGTGTTGATGAATCACCTGTTCTGCCAATTGATTGACTTGTTCACTAAGAGATTTTACTTCCCGTTCTATCATGAACTGGAATTGTGAATAATCCAATCTGTTAGAATTATCCTTGCTGATTTGGGATGATCCTCCCTCATATTTGAGGTACTTGAAAGTCTCTCCATCGCCTCTATTGTTCATGTTAACCTCCTCTTCCTTGTGTTGAGGGAGAGGGTTGTCTTGAACATGGGGTTGGTCGGGCTTGGTTACCACGATCTCATCATTGTCAATTAAATCCTGGATCTTATGCTTAAGGGCCCAACAATCCTGAGTGGCATTGTCTAGAGCTCCAGCATGGTAAGTACACTTATTGCTTGTATTGAAGTCTTTTTCACTCGGGTTGGCTGGTGGAAGGAAATGAGCAATTTTATTCTGAGTTGTTAGCAGTTTGAGAATGTTTTCGAGTGAGTACCCTAAGGGTGTGAACACTTTTGTACGTCTAACTTCTCCACTCTTTGGTAATGGAGGATTTGAAGACTGAGCTTGAAAAGGGGAATAGTTTCTCCTCTAAATAGGCAAGTTTTGGTTGCCTTTTTATCCTTGTAGTATCAAGGAAACATCCTTTTCTTTCTTCTTATGGACCCTCTGGGGGTTGTTCTCATAACTTCCAAACTTGATGTGCTCAGCTACAACTTTTACTGTGGAAAGGTCTTTAATCTTCCCTGATTTCAATCTCATTTCAGCCATTTCTCCATGTTTGATCATTTCTGAGAATGGCTTGCCTATTCCAGCCAGGACCTTCTCATAGAATGGAGCCTCTTGAATATCTATGAATGTCATCACCATTTCAGACTCTGTAATAGACGGCATAACTTGAGCAACCATACTCTCTGAATGACTCATTGACTTGTTTCTTGACCTTGGTAATTTGATACCGATCTGGAGCCATTTGAGTTTGAAAGCTGTATTGACTGGGGAAAGCATGGGCTAACTCCTCCCAACTATGAATTTTTGAGTTATCGAATCTGGTATACCATACATACCTTTAAGTGGGTATAAGATCTCCCAATCCATCTTATGCATTCTCAGCATAAGATCCGAGCACTCCAATGAATACCTTTAAGTGGGTGTAAGGATCTCCCAATCCATCATATTTCTCAAAATCAGGAGTCTTGAATTTTTTTCAAATAATTAACCCCGGGGAAGATACAAAGGTCTGAATATGAAACACTTCCATGTGTCCCAATCCCTTTGATGGATCGAGTGGTCTCTTCCATTTGTAGAACTTTCTTCCGAATATCACCGGTGTCTTGATCTTCTTTAGGATGGGTGATTTTCAGGGGTTTTGTTGGTCTTATCAGACTGAGACTCAGGTGCTGGAACTTCTTTGTCCAAATCCTGGATTTCTCCATGTGCAGAGGATTCTGTATGTATGGGTATTTGTGGACCCTGAGTTAACTTGTGTAGTTCTTTGAGCAGAATAACCAACTCTGTAATTTGATTGCTTAATCCATCAAACTCCTCACGAGAGACAGGAGTAGGATTAGGCTGGCCATATGTAGCCATGTTTGGCTATAGGCTTAATGCCTTCTTGGACTTTGAACAAGTAACGGGACCAATCTTCTCCCTACAAAAAGACTTATGTAGTTTAGTCTTAGGGAAGCGTGGAAATGTTATATGCTATGTAATGTGTCCATTTTTTAGGAGTATTATCCTGCAAAACGAATGTCAGTTTATTTTAATGACAAGATAGCATGACAGGTTTTGATATAAAAAGGGAATGGATGTTCAAATATTCCTTTATATTTTCCATTACATTGAGATTGACATGGAAATGAAATTACAAGTAATTGAAATGGGAAGGTATGAAGAGACTTCCCTCTGTGTTTGGTTTATCAGAGGCTGGCCTATCTTAGGCTACTCTCGCGACTTTTTGGCATGAAGGTTCCCAGATCATCGCAATTTACTAGATGGGAAGTTAATGCGAATTTGGGTGGTGCCTCATGGAATTAGTCTCCCGACGAGTCTAGTAATCAAACACCGACAGGATAGCCTCCTGGTGAAGGGACCACACAATAAACATTCACATACATCGCGTCTCACCATATGGAAATGATGACATGTGCGAAGCACTAATATTATAGGCAAATATGGTGCGAAGCACTAAGTGCAGAAAGTAAAGCATTAGTACACATTCATTCAAATGTAAATACAACATCCACATACAAGCAGATAAAAGTTTTGAAAAGTTTTTAAATAGCGGCTTAAGCCCTCTTACAGGATGTCCCCAACAGAGTCGCCACCTGTCGATGTCGGGATTTTTATTTGTCCCTTTCTGTTCTTGTCTTTTGATGTTCTAATGTTAGGTGAGATTTGTTTGAAAAAACAAGTTTGAAAAGGTCTGACATGTATATGTCGACGATTTGACTGTAAGAGTCGCCAGTTGATATTTTTAAATGGTTGCACTAACTCAACCGAGAAAAAGGTTTGCACAAAGACCTAGTGATGTGACACTGTTTAACTGGTCTGCAAAACCAAAATTCATTAGGGTCCGGGGGCTTGATTAAGCGGAGGGAATGTGTTAGGCACCCCCCGACTTCCGTGATGACACGGTTACCGCCAATTTTCAATTTAAACTTTTATCTGAATGTATGTGTGTAGGTCTATGTGTAGTTTGTTTAGAAGTAGTGTTATGCCTCGTTCGCACATATATACAAAGGGTTTGACTTTTGTATAAAAGTTATGGCAGTGATGTTTTGTAAAACAGGTTTTTTCAAACCCTTGTGCTCAATAGTAATTGAGGCCTTTGATACTTCCATTTTATTATGTGTTCGGTTTGATTGCTTTTATTATTTTCGAGATGCGAAGCATCTTCGAGAAAATAAGATATATAGCAATGCCAAACTCCTTGTGGGCATGAGAGCCATATAAGGAAATTCAGACACCGTGAATAATTTACAAGCTGACTGCAGCTAAAAATGTCTATCACGAAAACCGAATCTAGATTCAGGAACTGAATCTGTGATCACATGATTCCTAGGCTCACATGATAAAGCAATATGCACAAAAGCTAAAACAAGAACTAGATTTTAATAAATCTAAACTATTTCAGCTTTATCGGTTTCAGTTTAGTCACCATAAACCGGTTAAAGTGTGAAATAACCAGATTAAGACAAATCTAGCTCGTAGCAAAAGCTAGAAAATGAATTAGATTTGAGTAAATCTAAGCATTCCAGCTTCAATGGTTTGATTTTAGTCACCACGAACCGGTTAAAGTGAGAAATAGCCAGATTTTGGCAAATCCTACCCGCAGGTTGAGAAACAGTTATATATATATAAAAAAAACTATAAATATATATATGAACAATCAACTGCCACGAAGTGAACTCCAGGCAGGACTTGAAATGTATATATATATATATATATATATATATATATATATGTAAGTGGTAAATGGCCACGAAGTGATCTCTAGGCCTAACTGATATCTAAATATACATATAAAAGATGTAAACGCACCGGATATCACACTCAGGCTCAACCGAATAGAGTTCGATAACATTATATATATATATATATATATATATATATATATATATATATATATATATATATATATATATATATATATATATAAGGACAAGATCCAGTCCGGACAGATCTAATGTCCGGAATTTTATTTATTTATTTTTTTGCTTTTTTTTAAACAACTAAAAAAAATTAATAATTTATGGAACTTGAATTTTTTCATAATACAGTGTTTTGGGTGTGTTTTGGATACATATAACAAAATATATCTGTATAGACTGTACAGTCTGTACATACACATTTTGTTATATATATCCAAAACACACCCAAAAAGTCTGTATAGACATATTTTGTTATATGTATCCAAAACACATCCAAAACACTATATTATGAAAAAATTTGTATATTAGATTCCATCATCGGTCCTCCCCGATGAGGATAATTGTCCCCGATTTGTATCGCCAGGTCCTTCCAATGTTCTATCGGAGTTACTGCCAACAGTTTGTGTTGTCAGGGTTGCCTGATCCTCGTTGAAATGTGCATCAACGGATGAAATCATCGGATGATTCCTGACGCTTCATTGGATTTACTTGCCAACGGATGGTGAACGTGAAGTTTGCTTGACCTTCATTGAAATGTACTTCAACGGCTGAGATCATCGGATGACTTTTGATGCTTCGCTGGATTTAAATGCCAACGGCTGAAATAACGTCAAGGTTGCTTGACCTTCGCTGAAATGTGCTTCAACAGCTGAGATCATCGAATGACTTCCGACGCTTCGCTGGATTTACGTGCCAACGGCTGAATGAACGTCAAGGTTGATTTACCTTCGTTGAAATGTGCTTCAACGGCTGAGATCATCGAATGACTTCCGACGCTTCGCTGGATTTAAGTGCCAATAGTTGAAGTTGTAGGACCCCAACTTTTATGAATAAAGATTAATTTTTCTCAAAATATATTTTTGAATATTATGGTGTGGATTTGATATAATGTTATAGTTGTGGATAATATTTACAACTTTTGCAAAGTAAGCAAGTTGTTATAAAATATTCGATTGGTCAGGGAATATTCGTTTTAATAAGGAATATTCGTATGACAACACAATCATTAGTGGACCCCACAACGAAATTATTGTCGAAGCTAGAAAACGATAGAAATATCTTTTTATAAAAATAACGGCGAAAGTTTTACTATTAAACTGTTGAAATACCCGGTGGTAAAAGTACAATAATATGCGTAGTTCCATAGTAGCACATGGTATTGATTATTGATGCTTATGTGAAAAGTCACTCAGTTATACTCAATTATTGCTATGGTAATTGCTACATAATATGTAATAACCCGATATTTTTTATATAAATAGATAAGAAATTTTGCATATAAATTTTTTTTTTACAATGAGAATAAGTGTCAAGTATTGTGATGTTAAATGCGAATATATTTATTACTTGAAAAATTAGAAATAATTTTAGAATTATTAATTACTACAAATTATATTCTTATGGTAATTAATTTCTGTAAGCAGAAATGTTTTTATTATTTATTTTCCCTGAAAATATAATTTATATATTATTTAAATAATATATTAAGTGACAATTAGAATTATAATAATAAATATGTTATTATATGAATTTGTTCAGAATATTTAAGTTAATTATTTTAACTTGATTATTGATGTTGTGTACGAAGGATAAGTCAGAAATGGAATCCAAACCCTAAACTTGGATTTTTATCCAGGAATGAGAATAATAATGTAATATTAATTATATTTTAATTTTCAGTGCTTAAATATATACCGTATATCTGTAGACTGTTAATGTTGATCAATTGTGGTAAATTGGGTCATAACCTAATATTGTGTTGTGAAACCCTAATTGTTAAACTCAATTATGAGTTAAGACTGAGTAGTAATTGTGTTATATGAATTCTTCTGCGTATTAGAATTTCTGTAATTAGAAGAAACCCTAATTATTGTTTTATGCTGATAATTAGGAAAAACCCTAATTATTTATTTGAAAACCCTAATTGCAAATTTTAGAAACCCTAATTATTATTTTGTGAATTATAAAGATAATTAGGAAATCTTAATTAATTTGGGAACCCTAATAATATTTAGGAACCCTAATTTAATAACCCTAATTTCTATTAAAAACCCTAATTTAATTAGTATATTTTAAATTAAAATTGTATTACACTTTAAATTTTAAATTGTCCAAACCCTATAAATTATTTGGGAAATTGTAAGATTTTCAATCTAGTGAATAAACCCTAGATTTAATCACCTTGTACAAGAATGCCCTTGAAATTATATGG
Organism: Panax notoginseng; assembly: GCA_016801055.1. Lineage (NCBI taxonomy): Eukaryota > Viridiplantae > Streptophyta > Magnoliopsida > Apiales > Araliaceae > Panax > Panax notoginseng. The sequence continues at coordinate 88,499,014 of CM029017.1, read as the reverse complement.
GAAATTACCAAAATGCCCTTTTTGTCTCTTTAGTGTATTATTAGTGAATTATTGTGCATTATTGCTATCAAAGCATGGTAAACATCCTACCCTACCAATTTTGCATCCAAGACTCAATTATATTCAGATTCAATCAACCATTTTGAGCATTCAATGCATCTAATTTGGTTTATATATAGATTGGAGAGAGAATTAAGGCATTTTGTACACTAAAAATTGCCCAACTCTCATCCTTGAGCTTCTCTCTCTAAAACCTACGAATTATTGTAGTATTTCAGTCTCAAAACAAAGCCCTACTACCAATCATAATAAACCATAAGCCAAAAATCAAGAATCAAAGCTTAGAAAAGGTATAAACTCTAGCTTGATTTTTTTTAAAATTTTTGGTGTTAGATGTTATGTTTAAATGTTAGAACATATTTATTATAGTGTCCAAGGATGATCTAGGTTGCTAGATGTTGGATCTATAATATTTAGAAGCTCGGATTTGAAGATTTCCAAAATCTAGAAATTTCATTTTCTGTGATTTTTTGGCAAATGTCAAGCCTTATATCTCTGTGATCTTTAATGTTTTTTTGTGTTCTAAAAGTTGATATGTGTAGCTTGTTATGTGGTCTTTAATCTGCAAAACGAATCAGGTCCATATCTATTGTGGATCAAAAGTTATTTAAGGTCAAAGTGGGTTGACCGGCATTGACCGGCTGTTCTTCAAACTCGGAAAATATTCTAAGTGTCCAGAAAATATTTTTTGGCAAATGTCAGAGCTTATAAATCTTTTCTCGATCATGATTTTTGTTGTTTAAAAGTTGTTATGTGTAGTCGGATATGTCGTCTTTAATATGCAAAAAGAATCAAGTTCATAGCTTTTGTAGATCTGGAGTTATTCATGGTCAAAACCCGCTAACCGAAAACGCTGAAGAACACAAACCCAGAATTTTTTTGAGTAGATTACGTGTTGAAGTTTGACCAGCTAGATCTTGCTCATGTTATGATTTTAATGTGTTATGATGCTTTGTAGTTGTAGTCCTACATGTTGTCTACACACTCCAATTGATAGATCACACAAACAATACACAGATTGGAAGTTATAAGGATCCAAAGTAGGCACCTCGACTGTTCTTCAGTCGAAGAACAGCCTTGTCAGACTTTTTGATGGCTAATAACTCTTAGATCTGATGTTTTTTAGTCATGATGTTTGTTGGTAATTGTAGTATTACATGAGCACTACAAGATCCAAGTGTTATATTTCCTAGAAACGGAATGGATTGAGAATTATAATCAGTCAAACTAGACACCTTGATAACTGCCTTGTCAGTGTTCTTAAGGCTCAAGAACACCTAAGGCAACAGATAAACGTCGCTAAAGCCTTTAGCGACGGTTTTGATTTATTTTAAAATTTTTAATTTCTAAAAATTTCGAAAATGATTTAAAAATTAGAAAAATTAGATTTTAATTATTAAAAATACTTAATAAATTCTGAAAAATTATTTTAAAGTCTGAAAAATAGTTTTTAACTATTTTGAGTATATTTCAAAAATATTTAGTATTTTTGGAATATAAAAAAAGTATTTATTTATTTAATTATAATATTAAATAAATTATTTAAAAATAATTTTAATTCATGAAAAATCATAAAAAAAAATTATATTATTGTATTAGAAAATATTTTTTAGTTATTTTTGAAGAATTTTAATATTTTGTGATGAAATTTCATTAATTAATTAATATTAATGATGTTTAAGTTATTTAATAAATGTATGAAATAATTATGAAAAATAGAATTAATAATTTTAAAAATCATTTATAGTATCAGAAAAATATTTTGAGTTAAAAAATATAACTTTGGATATTTTATCATGAAAAATATTATTAATTTAATATTAATGATATTAATCTAATATTGATGATATTTAGTTTATTTAATAATTATATTAAATAAATAGTTTAAAAATGGTTTTATTTATTTAAAAAATTATTTAAAAAGGATATAAATGAATTAAAAATATTTTAAGTTATAATAAATGACTTTTAATATTTGGATAAATAGTGCATTAATATTTTAATATTAATGGTAATTATTTAAAAATAATTTTAAAAATTTTAAAAATCATTTAAGAGTAATATAAATGTTTTAAAAGCATTTTGAGTTATTATACATAACTTTAATATTTTGGCAACAGTTTCATTAATAATTTAATATTGATTAAATGTTAATGATAATAGAATTATTTGATGTTTAAATCATTTAATTATGATTCCGATGTTTGAAAATTCTTGATAAATTATAATAAGTGTTTAAAAATTATTTTAAGTTAATTAAAAATAATATGACTGATACTTATGAATATTTAGATACAGAATAGAGTCTTAGACTCGATAATTATTAGATAAAGTTGTCGGTACGCCGACAAATGTCAGAAATTTATCTGAACTTAGATATTTTGACTGTATTAATGTTTGTTTATGATGTAATGACTGTTAAATATGTGTTTTAAGGTGATTAGATTATGTGCTGACTGTAATAGGCAGTACTATGTGTTATAATATATTGTTCTAATCGAACGAATGATCTGATTAATGATATGTTGTGATATAAAGAGATATAACTAAGTTGAGAATTATAATCAGTGTATCAGGCAAGTACCTACCTTTGTATTTCCTTTATGCAATGGACATGAGTAAGAAGTTTCAGAATTAAATTATTATTATACTATATTATCAACTCTACTGTGACATATTCTATATCCGCTCATTGTTTATCAATATGTTAGTATATGGTAATTCAGATATATATTATGTTCGTCAATTTCTATAAAATGGTTATATAAGTGTCCCAACTTGGATAATCATTGTATTTAATCACATGTTGATATACCTTTGTCAATTACCCTTATATATATATATATATATATATATATATATATATATATAGGTTGAATTATAGATTATTGTTGAACAAGATAAAACCTTTGCTTTAGAACCCAGACAAGTATGAACATCCCTTACATAGGGAAAACTTGTATGCGCCCAAGGCGGAGAGAGTTCTTAAAATGTAGTATTGATCAATGCAGGACACAACTGGCTGATCACCCCCGTGTCCGTAAGTTATGACGGTTTGCAGATGAATTTCTATTTAACCTTTTCGAAAAAGAAAACAATGTTCATGATATGTCACTTAACCCTACTTATAGTCAATACGTAGTTTCAAAAATGTGAAAGAGAGTTGTTATGTTATTATTATTCTTGGTACAGCTTACTTCAGAACTGTTGATTCGTTGTAGAAGTGTCTTTCAAAGAAAATATTTAATTCTTTTAGCTAATATATATTATTGTTATTACTTGCTGGGCACTCAAATGCTCATTCTTGCTTAATTTAAATGTTTTCAGTTAAGTTTGAAGAACCAGAAAGCTCGTGCAGAAACAAAGGAAAAGGAAAGCTAACTGAATAAGATTTGTGGTAGTTGCTGTAATAGTTTATATTATTAAGACAATGATATATATATAAATAATATCATGTATTGTATGGAATGTACTTTAAGGTCTCGTACCTGGGGAGATAAACTCTGATAATTATGTAAATTAAGTTGTTATTCATATTATTGTTATTATTATTCGTAGAATTCCGCTCATAGAAATGGTATCATGAAGCACCGAGTTCGGGTTTCAAGTACCCGAATTTAGGGGCGTCACATAATATCTTTCATATTATTGATTAAATTATTGTCATAGTATCATCTGCATAATATTTTATATTATTAAATCAATAATTGAGACGACAAAGTTATTCATATTATTTTTTACATTATTGATGATGTATAAAAAGTTCTATCAAGAAAGGGGTTTGGTCACCTAATTACGTGCCAATAAGGAGAAATCCTTATCAGAAAGCCCCATCTTTCCTGGGAATGATCTGGTTGTTAAATATTGTGAGTTATAATATTAATGATGAATAAGTTCGTGTTGATTAAAGATGAAATTGTTGATAAAAAATATTTCCATTGTGTTGGGATTATTAGTATTAGTGAAAATCGATATTTATTTCGATAATAATTGATTTCTGGATGTTAAATTGACCAAATGGGCAATCAACCAGATAAATGAGCAATTAATTGCTATTTGTTCACATGCAAATTACTGTTGGTTCACATGTATGGAACTATTAATTCACATGCGTGTACTATTAGGGGAGGTGGTGCAGGATTGATAATACTTGAAGGACTAAATTAAAAATAGAGGTATAGATATACTATAATAATTCGAGCCCCTAATCGTGCAATTATCGAAACTATATTTTTCTATAAATAGAAGCTCATTCTTCTTTCATTCTCACCAATTCACTAAGACTCACAAGAGTAATTATAAAGAGAGAAGCTATAGAGAGAAAGAAGAAGAGTATTCTGCTACTTCACTACTGCAGTATCCAGCCTTCTATTAAGGTAAGGGATATTATTTTTGTTCAATACTCGTATGAAATAATATTTTCTTCCATACTTTGTAGTATGTAAGTAATATTATTTCGTTTCATATTCGTACTTCTACGCTCTTTATGTTAAAGTATTGATTCTATACTCCGTGAAATAAGTAGAATATCCTTGAAATTTGTGCTTCAACTAGTATCGTTTCACAAGGATATTTTTCTAAACATTCTTGTTAAATTTTAAGCTTTTCATGTCAGAATACTATTCATAGGGTACTATTCACAAAGTACTATTTATAGGATACTATTCATAAATTACTATTCACGGGGTACTATTCATAAAATACTATTCACGTGATACTATTCACTCAGGTACTATTCACCCGGGGTACTATTCATGACAAAAATTGATTTCTTTTCTGTCCAAATCATTTTTGATACAATATTACTCTTGAATTTTATTCCACAAATCAGTATCATGTTGATAATTTGGACATTATTGAATTCTGGATAAATTAAATTATAAATCTTTAAAAATCTATCATTTGCTTTCTTTTAATTGAATTCTTATATCATTGTCATCATCCTCATGCTTATATTATGATGAAAGTCATCTTTGGCTTACGTGCATAGATGGACTGTTGATTGGTATGATTATGACCAGAGATTATTCGGTGTAATCATGACCCGTAATGTTACAAATGATGTGATAAAAGTCCTCATTAGCCCGTAGTGTATTGATGGATAGTTGTTGGCATGATCATGACCATTGGTGATTACACGAATATACTTAGCCCGTAGTGCATGGATAATTCAGTGATGTGAATTATTTATTAAGCTGAGTCTCAGCGATAAAATTGATGATAAACTTTTTAAATCATAGAAGATAGTAGATATCATGCTCTACTTAACTCTTCTAATGGATTGTTTGTTCCGCTGCAGTTAAACTTGTTGTTTATTAGTTTAACACTGTTGAAGGCTAACGATAATTTATTCTGCATTATTGTCATAATATTTCTTACTGGGCTAGTTGAGCTCACCGTTTTGTTTTCATTGTTCTCTTCAAGAAATGAGAACGTAGTCGGGACCAGTTGGGGAACGGAGTGATGGTTCGAGATGGTGGCTATAGTAGTCCACACTATTCTATGAAATAGTGTGTGTAACACCCCAAAATCCGGTGTATTTTCACACCCGGATTCCGTACGTCATGATTCCATCTCCTTCCAAACATACATCATTATATAGTTAAATATAACAATATACATTCTCAAATCCCAGGTTCTAAGACCTTATAACCTCTTTCATTATAAATAATGATAATTACATTATTCTTTACATCTTTCACGAGTGACTTTTATCTGCCACCAATGATACATATCAGTTCATTAAACTAATCTATAGTTCAATTAAACTATTCTACATTACAAGTCTTTACTTGATCTTTACTCACATTCACATACTAAATGGCACTTCGTCTGGATATCGATCAACTGGAACTTTACGGGATCCTTATGTTCTTTCTAACATCGTACGTTGAAAATATTTTTATTTAAAGCAAGTGTGAGCATTCAATTGCCCAGCAAGTCATAGCAGTTGAATAAACAACTTCAAGAATTTAAACATTCTTTTAAGACTTCAATAACCGAACAAAGGTTATGAAGCAGCTTGAATAATATGAATAATCTTGATTACTATCATTTTAAAATATTAGTCACATTCACTTTGAAATACTTTCATTCTTGTACCTTTTCCATACACATCCTGTCGCGCTAGAACCATTAGCACAGACTTAACAATAACGGTTCATGTATAAACAGAACATTCTCATATTGAACAGTTCAATCATAGAACAGTTCATCTCATAGAAACACCGAAGTGTTCAAATTGTGGCACAAGGCCTCATACATCCTACCACCTTGTACTAATATCACACATTAGCACATAGACAAAACTTCTCAAGTTCAACATCTGAGAAGTTTAAGAAACTAGCATTCATGTAAAATATGAATAAAGTTAGGAAACTTGCCTTACGCATAGCTACAGCTTACGTTGAACTGCTCATTCCAATCCCTATATAACACATAAGGAAATAGCACATACACCAATTAGTCATATACTTGACTTACGCATTGGTTTACTTAACTTTACTTCTTAGGGTTCGCGTTCTTGTAATCTATGTTACGCGACTAACTTTCTTTACAGGTTTACGGCTTTATGATATACGGAGATGTTTTACTAATACGATCATCATCTTTGATGATTTACATTCTTATCTTCTTCTTATAACCCTTCTAGGACTCAGCACACATCGCGTCTCTGCTAGTAGTCCATATGGTACTCTGAGTGGTTTCCCACAAACAACTAACAAACAAGTTTCTGTCTCGTCTACACTATCTTTCACAGTGAGTTAGATCAGTAGCCAGTTTCGTATATACCTCTGCACTTTGAAGGAATTATTTAGCCCAGCTCCCATATGTCAACCATCAAAGATTACGATTGTACCACAACCTAAACTTTATCTTCACTTACCCGAACCATTAAACTATAATGTTCGTTAAGTTACTTTCTTATTCTTTATGGCTTTCTGACAACTAAATGTCATACCTCAGTATTCATTCTTTATCATCTAAGTCATACAGTCTTTTGTATACTTAGCACGATCATTCAATATTAATTCTACGCACTCATAGCGCTAAGCATTTTACGTTACCTTATTCATATCTTACAACGTCTGGTTCAATCAACTCGGAACATCCTCCTAGTTATCATTACGAACTCGGCTTCTTTACGTTATACGTTATTGTCTTTAATTCAATTTCTTCATCGTTCATAGGTTTACTCATCATCCTTCATTACCTTACGGTCCAACCACACACGGGGTATAGGTTCTTCCCGTTTAATATTCGCGTACACTCAACCCTTACGTCGGCTAAAGTGTTTAACGCTTACAATCGTTATCCACCACATGAACCCCACGTTCATTATTCTTTCTTAATGTCGAAGCCATACGGTCCGTTGTATGTTAAGACCGATTGTTCATCGCAACTGCGTTACGTTCACAACGTCTATATGCTTTACACTTAACTCTCATTACGACATCATAATATTGAAATGTTATACATCATCTTCGTCACTCAACGTCTAAGGAATCACAATCATAGCAATCCCACACGTTCATTTTATCATGACTACGATCCCCGGATATCGGTTACGTAATCTAGCATTTATATTCTTTGTCTTTTAATCTCATTTAATCTTTCTATTCAACCTTTACTAAAGGTTTCAATCACTTGTTTAAGTGTTACATTACGTGAACTAAATGTTCATTATTCTTTCTTACACATCCCCTAGGAATTGAGCAATTAAACTCTCTTCACTGGGTCTTGCCCTGCACCGGCGATGCGGCGCCGGGTCCTTCCTTCTTCCTCGCGCTATGGCACTACTAAGCAATACCAAGATGCCCGAGTTGGCGCTGCGACGCCGCCTCCCAAGGCATAGCTGGCGCTGCGGTGCCAAGCATGAATTTTCTAAAAAAAATTATAAGTCTTGCACTGGTTTGAGACGCTTACTTTACGATCTCATAACTTATTTGTTATAACTTAGAACGAGGTCGCTCCAAAGCCATTCTCTTTTCTATCTTACGTACTTCAACTTCCCTCGGACAAAACTTTATTCTGAATCCGTTAACATGTCATTCAATTGGCTTAATCTTCATCATTTGTTTGTTTTACGTTATTAACTATCTTCGTCCGTTCATCCGTAATTCGGTCATTTGAACTCAGAACTTGTTCGCTCTTGAGTCCAAGACTCACGTTTTCTTACAATCTTATGAAACCCTACACATTTGGGTTCATTTACATACTTTCTATTTCTCGTTCGTCTTTTACAAAATTTTTGTCATAACTTCGTTATAGCTAAGTTCAATCCGTTCTTCATGAACATTTCTACCGTTCTTAACCAAGCAATAAGCAACTAACTTATATGCTATTGTTTTAAACTTGTCCATCAACAACAAATTATACTATGATGGTTTTAAATTTGTCCATCAACAACGTTCTTCGTGTTCTTCGTGTGTTCTTCGCGTTCTTCATTTTTAATCGATATTTTGATTACAATTTCACTTTTTCTTGTAATTTGGTGTTATAAAACACCATTCCATACTAATTTCACCGAATCATTCATATGATTCATTCGTATCGTTCAAATTCATTACGAAATTCATACTTTCTTAAGAAAGCTTTTAAACTAAACTTCAAAATCTTATTTCTTCACTTTCTCATGACTTCAACCATATGAAATCATTCTTAACATCTTTTACTTCTTATTCTCATTAAGCTATGTTTTTAATATAGAAAACTTAAAGAAAAAATTACTTAGAAGTTAGGTTTTGGATTACCTTTCTTTAATCCTCTTCCGTTGGACAGAGTTTGCTCACGAGCTGGCTTTTCCTCTTCCTCTTCCTCTTTCTCTTCCTCTTCATCTGAACTCTCTCTCTCTCTCTCTCAAGTGTTGGTGATTTCAAAATCACCAACAAATGAGCTAAGGCTCTCTTTATATTGAAAACCAAGGCTAGGGGCAAAATAGTCATTTTGCCCATAAAGTCACTATTCCCACCTCCTTACTAAACCTCCTTACTATTCATGAAGCTTCCTTTGGAAGCTTCGTTCTTCGTCTTGCAGAATTCGTCCGACAGTTTTAAAAACTGCGATTCTCGAAATTCAAATATTTTTGGATATTTCGTCTTTCCTCTACAGTCTAACTTTTACGCATTCTTCGGAACTCCAAAAAACTGAAAAACACTTTTTGACGTTAAGCGTTTTCCTTCACATTTTCCCCAAACGTAGTTAAACGAATGAAAAGTACATAACAATACTTTTCGTTGTTTTTATTTCGTCTGATTTCTGTGCGTTTTTTGAGAAAAACTTTTATCGGCTTACTTAACATTTCACGATATATTATCGTCAAATCTTTCGACGGAATGTCCTTTCGACATACCGAACTCTCGAAAAGGCTTAGGTTATTCAAACCCAAAAATATTTTTGTTCCCGGAATTTATTTTTTCCGTCTTCGAAATTCTTGCTCGTTCAATCTAGCTCGTAGCCAGAATCCTCCCGACTTATAATTATACTAGGTTCTAGAACGATTAATAAACACATATCACATAATATTATTAATAAAAATTTATTTTATTAATAACTAATTCTTTAAACTTAAATTCTGGACAGTCCATTTTTTCTCGGGTTGTCACAGTGTGATAATAAATGTAATGAGAACTCCATTTGAGTTTGGATATTGTCTAAAAGACAATATTCGTGTAAAAACTCTCAGCTACGCTTTTGTCGTATTGTATAAAAGAAGTTTGTATTTAATTTTTGTACCAAGTATTTGGCGACTCAGAATGGGTGATGTATACCTATTTTGGGAGTATCACAGATGTAATAACCCAATATTTTCTATATAAATAAATAAAAAATTTTGCATATACTTTTTTTTTTATTTTAAAGGTGGGAATATGTACAAGGTAAAGTATATGTATATATATAATAAATAAAAATTTATTTATTACATGAATAATTAAAAATAAATTGATTTTGAATTATTGTTCATTATATTCTAATAACAAATTAATTTGGTAGTAATAATATTTTTATTAATTAATTTCTATAAAAATATTATTATATATTATTTAAATAATATATGAAATGATTATTAGAATTATTATAATAACTATTTTATTATGTAAATTTATTCAAGATTGTTAAGTTAATAATTTTAACTTAATTAATAATGGTATGTATGGAAGATAAATCAGATATGGAATCCAAACCCTAATTCTGAATTTTGACTAAGGAATGAGAATAATAATATTAAATTAATTATATTTCAGTGCTATAAATATGTATTGTCTGTATAGACTAATAATGGTTGGTCAATTATGGTGTATCATGACAAAATCTTGTATTACTATAATAAACCCTAATTTGAAACTCAAACCGGAGTTTAAGATTGGCCAGAAATTGTGTTAATGTGATTAATAACAAATATTAGAATTATAATCTAAATTAGGAAACCCTAATTATTAATTAGGAACCCTAATTATTAGACACCCTAAATTCTAGAATTAGAAACCCTAATTGTTATTTAGGAATCCTAATTATCAAATTGGAAGCCCTAATTGCAAAATTAGCAATCTTAATTATAATTTGTAAAGCTTAGACCTAATTTTCATGTTCCATGTATTAGGAAACTAAGTATGATTACAAAACCCTAATTTGTATTTTTAGAAACTTTAATTTTTCATTTTTGCCCTAACTGCAAAATTCTAAAAAACCAAATTATAGAACCTTAGGGTTAAACCCTAAGGGTTTGTCAAGTTACTAGATTACCATTGAAATCACAAGCCTAATTGTGAGACCCCAGATTTTATGAATAAATATTTAATTTTTCTCGAAATAATTTTTTTTATATTATGGTGTGGATTTGATATAATAGTTATGGGTAGTATTTATAAATTTTGCAAAGCATGCAAGTTGTCATATTATATTCGATTGGTCGGGGAATATTCTTTTTGTCGGAGAATATCCGTACGACTGTACAATCATTGGTGGACCCCACAACGGAATTATTGTCGAATTGAGAAAACGACAAAAATACTTTATGAAAATAACGGCGGAAGTTTTACCGTTGATACTGTTGAACTACTCGGTAGTAAAAGTACAGTAATACGCGTTGTTGTATAGTAGCACACGGTATTGATTATTGATATTTATGTGAGAAGTCGCTCAGTTTGATTCAATTATTGTTGATTAATAATATGAGTTATTATAACGATAATGACGTTTTATTTTATTCGTATTATTAACGTAATAAAACAGAAACATCTTTTTATATAAAACAGAATACTTTATTAAAGTTATTCTATAAATAGAATATATTATATTTTATTATGCATAGTGTTGCATAGTGTTTTGCATAGTGTTGCATAGTGTTTGCATAGTAAAAATCTTTTTATATAAATAGAATATATTATATTTTATTTAAAAGATTTTTCTTTAAATATGGACCGTCAGATTAAAGTAAATCAATCTGGACCGTTCATGGATTAGTTACTATGCATTCCATTTTCCTATAAATAGAAGCTCATTCCTTCATTATTTTCTTACGAATTCACTGAACTCTAGAGAGAGAAACTATAGAGAGAAACTATAGAGAGAGAGAAGAAGAGTATTCTGCTACTTAACTACTTCCTTATTTCAGCTCTTCTTTAAAACGGTAAGGGGTGTTATTCTTTCTTATTCATGAAGAGAACTGTTGTTATTCCATTTTTTATTATTCTGTTGGAATAACCTGTATACGCGGTCTACCCTATACTTGGTGACATTCTTCTGTTATTCTGTTGGAACATCTTGTCTGTGTGTTTTACACCGGACCTGGTTCCGTTTTTATTATTATTCTGTTGGAACATCATGTCTGTGTGTTTTACACCGGACCTGGTTCCGTTTTTATTATTATTCTGTTGGAACATCCTGTCTGTGTGTTTTACACCGGACCTGGTTCCGTCTTGTTATTATTCTGTCGGAACATCCTGTCTGTGTGTTTTACACCGGACCTGGTTCCATTATTTATTATTCTGTCGGAATATCCTGTCTGTGCGTTTACGCCGGACCTGGTTCCATTATTATTATTCTGTTAAGAATAACCTGTCTGTGCGGTCTATCGCATGCATGGTGATTTCTTTTGTTATTCCATTCTTTATTATACTCAGTTGATTAAAATTTTGACTTCTATACTCCATGAAATTAGTGAAATATCCTTGATATTTGCGCTTCATCCAGTATCTATTCATGAAAATATTCTTCTAAGTATTCTTAAATTTTACTCCACAATGCAGTATCATGTTGACAATTTGGACGTTGTTAATTCTTGGATAAATTAATTCTTGAACTTGATTTATTGAATTCTTATATCATTGTCATCATCCTCATGTTTATAAAATGTTGAAAGTCATCTGTGGCCTGTAGTGCATAGATGGACTTGGTATGATTATGACCAGGGATTATTCGGTATAATCATGACCGTAATGTTACAAATGATGTGGTAAAAGTCCTCATTGGCCGTAGTGCATTGATGGACAGTTGTTGGCATGATCATGACCATTAATGAATATACGAATATCCTTGGCCGTAGTGCAGGGGTGATTCGATGATGTGGATTATTTTATTAAGCTGAGTCTCAGCGATCACAGTGTTGGAAAATCTTTTAAATCATAAAAGATAGTAGAGTTTATTTTCTACTTGACTCTTTTAATGGATTGCTTGTTCCGCTGCAGTTAAACTTGATGTCTATTATATTTTATCAGTTTAACATTGTTGAAGGCTAATGATAATTTATTTTGCATTATCTTAGTCATAATATTTCTTACTGGGCTAGTTGAGCTCACCCTTTCTTTCGTTGTTCTCTTCAGGAAATGAGAACGTAGCTGGGGCAAGTCGGGGAATGGAGTGATGGTCCGAATGATAGTATTAGTTAGTAGTCCTCACTATTCTATGTAATAGTGTGTTAATAAATGTAATGAGAACTCCTTTTGAGTATGAATACTCTCTAGAAGATAATATTTGTATTCAAACTCACAGTTTATGTTTTGTCATATTGTACACGACAGTTGTATTAGTAAGTTGTATTTAATTTCTGTACCATGTATCTGGCGACCCAAGATGGGTAATGTATACCAAATTTTGGGGGCGTCACAGTTGGTATCAGAGCTTAGGGATATGATCCCTGGCTAGGATGTGAGAATAGAACTAGGAGGGGAGAGACGGGGAATTCTTTCGCTAGTATGACCTACCTAAGTTTATTTGGTATTTAATTGGTCGGTCAAAGTATATGGATAATATGTTATATGTTAATTAACCCTTGTTTTGTTGCAGTATTTGCAAATGGCATCCGAAAACGTTGAGATAAACAATGAAGCACATGAGACCATTGAATCACCAATGATCAATGCTCAGGGTAATGTGCAACCAGAGGACAATAATCCTCATGAAAATAATAACACTGATGAAATGGTGAATGATGGGATGGTCAGAGACTTTATGCGATTCATGCAACAACAAAATAACTCTCGGACAGTCACCGCTAAGCAGTTCAAGGAGCAATTCATGCAACAACGGGCGAGAGCGGCTCCTATCCAAAATGAAGGAGGAAACAATGACAACCCACGGTTGGTCACCGCTAAGCAATTCAAGGAGCTAGGACCACCGGAGTTTTTGGGAAAGCCAGAACCACTTAAGGCGGAGACGTGGTTAAAGCAGATCACCAAGATATTTGATGTCTTGGGATGCTCCAAGGAGCAAAAGGTTCCCTTTGCCACCTTTATGTTGCGTGAAGAGGCAGATTACTGGTGGGAATCTGTAAAACGTACCCAGCCTAACGCACTCAAGATGTCTTGGGAGAAGTTCCAAGAACTGTTCAATGACAAGTACTTTCCCGAAAGTATTCGTCACATGAAGGAGGTGGAATTTATCAAGTTGGAGCAAAACAACATGACCGTGTCGCAGTACGAAGCCAAGTTTGCCGAGTTGTCCCGATTTGCATCCCAGTTGGTGGATAATGAAGAGAGAATGACGCGGATATTTTTAAGAGGTTTGAAACTAGAGATACGTCAATATCTTATTTCTCATAAACTGTGTCTGTATTCAGATGTTGTAAATAGGGCTCAATTAGTAGAACGCGATAACGAGTCAACGTAACCAAAAGAGAGCAGCCGAAAAAAATGATAATATTGGTGATAACAGTCATCAAAGCGGTGACAATAAGCATGGAGGGAATCAACATGCCAGAAATGGTAACCACTTCAATGGTAATCATGGTCAAAATAATAAGAATGTACATTTCAAGAAGTGGAAATTTAACAATGATGGAAAGACGTCAGCACCAGCACCCGTTGTTAAGGAAGGAGAACGACCACCTATCATATGCTTCAAATGCGGAGGGGAGGGACACATCAGTCCAAACTGCGCGATGCCATCCAAAGCATGCTATAATTGTGGAAGAGAAGGTCACTTAGCCCGATTTTGTCGTTCACCGAAGACCTGTTCAGATAGGATGGAGGCACCAAAGACCGTCCCAGAAAAGCCAAAGCCAGTAGTTTAAGAGAGAGCATTTTTTTCGTGACGAGGAACTTGAATAAAATTATCACTGGTATGTTAGTCATAAACTCTTGCGAAGTCTATACCGTGTTAAATACCGGTTCTACTCATTCTTTTATTTCACCTAGTTGTGTTCAATGTTTGAACGTAACTTCGGAGAAGTTAGACTTTGATTTATCTGTTGAAATTCCGTTGGGAGAAACCTTTGTTACCTCCACTATTTATAAATCTTGTTCAAATCAACACTTTCATGTTACCTGTTGATCTTATCTCTTTGAAAATACTTGCATTGATGTGATTTTTTTAAACGATTGGTTAACTGCTCATCATGCTTTTCGTAAGGTTGTTAGCTTTCATATTCCTAACCAACCTATTATGCGAATTCAAGTAACCAAGTCACTAAAGTCAATCATTGTCATATCAAGCCATAAGTAAAAATTCCCGTTCCTTTCGTTGTTGACTTCCTGGTGTGGAATGCACCGAAGCTAGAGGAGACGTTGTAAATGACGATGGCAAGTTGATAGGTATCAATGTGACGTGTTATCCAAGTCTTGGATGAGGGTCACAGTTTTAAACGATATTTCTATTGTTAATAAATTTCTTGACGTATTCTTGAAGACTTCTTAGCCTACCCCAGAGCGTAAAATTAAATTTTGTATTGACCCCAGTACAAAACCCATTTCTTAAACCCTCAAATATTTTTCTTCAACTAAAACGAACGTATTATGCGCCAAAGACATTAGCTCGAGCTGTTGAAGATTACGATCGTACCATTCAATAACATCGTGAAAAAGCGAACGTGGTAGCTGACGCGTTGTGTAGAAGATCGTATACGGTTACAAGTGCGAATATACGAACCCACGTGAAGATAACGAATATACGATTAAAATCGACTTTAATCGATAAAGTTAAAGCCGCTCAAGCTACATACTCAGAGATGATAAATGTGAAGAAGAAGGTTCAAGAGGGCGTTATTCTAGAAGCAAGAATCGACGAAGAGAGAAAATCTCAACTCTCGATTTAATTGGCCCATTTGAAATCCTCGATGAAGTAGGAACTGTGGCCTATAGACTCATTTTACCGCCAAGTATGTTGCGTGCTCAGAACATTTTTTTACGTATCGATGTTACGTAAATATGTGGACGACCCGAACCACATTATTAATTTAGAACCGGACGAGATAGCGAAAGATTTAACGTATGAGGAGATACGTGTTAACATCTTGGATAAGAAGGATCATATTCGATGCTTAAAGGTTATACCTCAAGAGTTAGAATTTGAAGTGAAGTCAAGGTATCCTCACATGTTCGGCATACCAAGTACGTACGTAAATTTCGAGGGCGAAATTCCATAAGGAGGGGAGATTGTGAGACCCCAGATTTTATGAATAAATATTTAATTTTTCTCGAAATAATTTTTTTTATATTATGGTATGGATTTGATATAATAGTTATGGGTAGTATTTATAAATTTTGCAAAGTATGCAAGTTGTCATATTATATTCGATTGGTCGGGGAATATTCTTTTTATCGGAGAATATCCGTACGACTGTACAATCATTGGTGGACCCCACAACGGAATTATTGTCGGATTGAGAAAACGACAAAAATACTTTATGAAAATAACGGCGGAAGTTTAACCGTTGATACTGTTGAACTACTCGGTAGTAAAAGTACAGTAATACGCGTTGTTGCATAGTAACACACGGTATTGATTATTGATATTTATGTGAGAAGTCGCTCAGTTTGATTCAATTATTGTTGATTAATAATATGAGTTATTATAACGATAATGACGTTTTGTTTTATTCGTATTATTAACGTAATAAAACAGAAACATCTTTTTATATAAAACAGAATACTTTATTAAAGTTATTCTATAAATAGAATATATTATATTTTATTATGTATAGTGTTGCATAGTGTTTTGCATAGTGTTGCATAGTGTTTACATAGTAAAAATCTTTTTATATAAATAGAATATATTATATTTTATTTAAAAGATTTTTCTTTAAATATGGACCGTCAGATTAAAGTAAATCAATCTGGACCGTTCATGGATTAGTTACTATGCATTCTATTTTCCTATAAATAGAAGCTCATTCCTTCATTATTTTCTTACGAATTCACTGAACTCTAGAGAGAGAAACTATAGAGAGAAACTATAGAGAGAGAGAGAAGAAGAGTATTCTGCTACTTAACTACTTCCTTATTTCAGCTCTTCTTTAAAACGGTAAGGGGTGTTATTCTTTCTTATTCATGAAGAGAACTGTTGTTATTTCATTTTTTATTATTCTGTTGGAATAACCTGTATACGCGGTCTACCCTATACTTGGTGACATTCTTCTGTTATTCTGTTGGAACATCCTGTCTGTGTGTTTTACACCGGACCTGGTTCCGTTTTTATTATTATTCTGTTGGAACATCCTGTCTGTGTGTTTTACACCAGACCTGGTTCCGTTTTTATTATTATTCTGTTGGAACATCCTGTCTGTGTGTTTTACACCGGACCTGGTTCCGTCTTGTTATTATTTTGTTGGAACATCCTGTCTGTGTGTTTTACACCAGACCTGGTTCCATTATTTATTATTCTGTCGGAATATCCTGTCTGTGCGTTTACGCCGGACCTGGTTCCATTATTATTATTCTGTTAAGAATAACCTGTCTGTGCGGTCTATCGCATGCATGGTGATTTCTTTTGTTATTCCATTCTTTATTATACTCAGTTGATTAAAATTTTGACTTCTATACTCCATGAAATTAGTGGAATATCCTTGATATTTGCGCTTCATCCAGTATCTATTCATGAAAATATTCTTCTAAGTATTCTTGAATTTTACTCCACAATGCAGTATCATGTTGACAATTTGGACGTTGTTAATTCTTGGATAAATTAATTCTTCAACTTGTTTTATTGAATTCTTATATCATTGTCATCATCCTCATGTTTATAAAATGTTGAAAGTCATCTGTGGCCTGTAGTGCATAGATGGACTTGGTATGATTATGACCAGGGATTATTCGGTATAATCATGACCGTAATGTTACAAATGATGTGGTAAAAGTCCTCATTGGCCGTAGTGCATTGATGGACAGTTGTTGGCATGATCATGACCATTAATGAATATACGAATATCCTTGGCCGTAGTGCAGGGGTGATTCGATGATGTGGATTATTTTATTAAGCTGAGTCTCAGCGATCACAGTGTTGGAAAATCTTTTAAATCATAAAAGATAGTAGAGTTTATTTTCTACTTGACTCTTTTAATGGATTGCTTGTTCCGCTGCAGTTAAACTTGATGTCTATTATATTTTATCAGTTTAACATTGTTGAAGGCTAATGATAATTTATTTTGCATTATCTTAGTCATAATATTTCTTACTGGGCTAGTTGAGCTCACCCTTTCTTTCGCTGTTCTCTTCAGGAAATGAGAACGTAGCTGGGGCAAGTCGGGGAACGGAGTGATGGTCCGAATGATAGTATTAGTTAGTAGTCCTCACTATTCTATGTAATAGTGTGTTAATAAATGTAATGAGGACTCCTTTTGAGTATGAATACTCTCTAGAAGATAATATTTGTATTCAAACTCACAGTTTATGTTTTGTCATATTGTACACGACAGTTGTATTAGTAAGTTGTATTTAATTTCTGTACCATGTATCTGGCGACCCAAGATGGGTGATGTATACCAAATTTTGGGGGCGTCACACTAATAACCATTTTTCCCTTCTTACATTTTTTATTAAGTTGCTTGTGAAAATTGCCAATACTTTAGTTGTTTACCAACTCAAGACTTTTTATTTGACTTAAACTCCAGTCATCAGCCTATTTTGATCAGCTACATACATTGCATTCAATTATTTATAAGATCAAAGAGAGAGAAAAGTCATATTCTTGCTCATTTGTTCAACCAATACTCAACCAACTCTCTCTCTCTAAACCCACGAATTTATCATGCATCTCAGTCCCTTATCAAGTTCTTAGAACACCATAATCAGATCAAGAATCCTAGATTAAGAAATTGTTCATAAGAGGTATAAACCCTAGAACCAAATTTGATCTTGATTGAGGTGTTAGATCTTGTGTTTTGTGTTGTATTATGTTGTTTATAGTGTAAATAAATGATCTGGGTTGCTAAATGTTAGATCCATAACATCTATAGGCTCGGATTTGATGTTTTTCAAAATCCGGAATTTTTTTTATGATGTCTAACAACGAATGTCAGGTCTCCTAGATCTCTTTCTGTTTATTGTTTTGGTGTTTTAAAGGTTTAAAGTTGTTGTCTGTAATGTTGTTAGTATTCTAAAAGTGGATTCATGATCATTGAATGTGTATATCAAAAGTTATTCAGGGTCAAAGTTTGTTAACCGAACACGAAATCAGTTTTCTGGGAAACCCAAAAAACTGAAGAACGTGTTATGTCAGTGACTTTGACCGGCTTTGATCTCGTTTCTGGTAAGCGTTTAGGATGTATAATGGTATCTACATTATAGTATGACATGAAAACTTCAAGTACAAAGCACTTTCAAACCTTAGAAAGCAACAAATCGATTGTAGTAATCGGTCAAAAGTCGTTGACCGTTATGTTTTACTTTCTGGGTAACCCAAAAAGTTATCTGACAAATTATTTTGGAACACAGATCTTGTAGCTTGATGATTTGTAAACTTGATAAGTGCTTGATTCTTGTACCCTATTAGTTACTCTACAAGGCCCGACGTCTAGACCACCCATAACATGAACAGATTGAATAATATAAGGCCAACAAAAGCGTTGATCAGCCATGACCTTATGATTCTAGGCAGCCCAGAAACATGAAGAACAACTCTGATAGCATGTTATGAGCCTTAGATCTTTCTCATGTGTTATGTTTTTGTCCAGAAATTGTTATGAACTTGTACTATTGCATATATACTACAACATTTAATCAATAGCTAGCCCAGAAATATTTTAGACAATGAATTACACATGGTCAAACATAGCCCCTCGATAACTGCTTAAGCATGTTCTTGAGCCTCAAGAACACCTAAGGCGACGCTTTCTGTCGCTAAAGGCTATAGCGACAGACTTTTTAATTTTAATTAATTTAATTTCTAAAAATCATTGAAAAATAGTAAATAATTTCTGAAAATTATAAAAATTATTTTAAAAATTATTTTAAGTTATAAAAATTAACTTTTAATAATTTGACATATTTTTGATAAATATTAGTATTTATTTAAATATTATTGATATTTAATTTATTTAATAAATACATTAAATAAATTAATTAAAAATGATTTTATTATATTAAAAATTATTTTAAATGATAATAAAGTATTTAAAAATATTTTAAGTTATAAAACATAACTTTAAATATTTTAAGATAAATTTCGTTAATTATTTAATATTAATGATATTAGATTTATTTAATAATTATTAAATAAATTAGTTTAAAAATAATTTTAATATTATAAAAATCATTTTAAATAAAAATAAATAGTTTAAAAATATTTTAAGTTATAAAATATAACTTTTAATATTTAAAGGTAAATTTTATTAATAATTTAATATTAATGATATTAAATTTATTTAATAATTATATTAAATAAATAGTTTAAAAATGATTTTATTAATTTAAAAATCATTTAAAAAGGATATAAATGTTTTAAAAATATTTTAAGTTATAATTAATGACTTTTAATATTTTGATAAATAATACATTAATATTTAAATATTAATAGTAATTATTTAAAAATGATTTTAAATATTTTAAAAATCATTTAAGGGTAATAAAAATGTTTTAAAAATATTTTGAGTTATTATAAATAACTTTAATATTTTGGCAATGGTTTAATTACTAAGTTAATATTAATTAAATAATAATGATAATAGAATTATTTAGTATTTAAATCATTTAAAAATGATTCCAGTGTTTGAAAAATTATGATAAATTTTAATAATTATTTAAAAATTATTATAAGCCACTGAAAAATAATATGATTGATATTTAAAATATCTAAGGTAATATTGAACTACAGAATAGAGTTTTAGACTCCATAATTACCCGACAAAGTAGTCGGTACACCGAAATATTTTAGAAATTGATCTGAACTTAGATAGTTTGACTAGATACGTGTTTTTCTGTGATCTAATAACTGCTAAACATATGTGACAATGTGATTAGGTTATGTGCTGACTGCAGATAGCAGTATTATATGTTATAGTATGTTATTCTAATCGAACGAATGATCTTATTAATGATAGATTTTGATATAAAAGATAAAACTAAGTTGTAAAAGCAGCAAACCAGGCAAGTATCCTACCATTTGCCTTTACTTTGTGCAATGGACTTGAGTAAGAAAGTTTCATAATTATATTATCATTGTGCCAGATTATTAACTCTATTGTTATCGATTATGTATCTAATCATGTGTAATCATATACGTTCTTAAATTATTCGATCATTGTTTATTAACACAGTATTATTGTATAATCTAGATATTTATTCTGTTCGTTAATTTCTAAATATGGTTATACAAGTGACCTCACTTGGATAATCATTATATTTAATTACATGTTGATACATACTTATTGGGTTCCAGTATGTATACGTTGACTTAAAAGTCATCTAAGCTATTTGATTCAGCTAGACACAAATCTAAAAATATTGTTGAATAAGATAGAACTTTATTGTTATCCAATCAAATTATTTTGGTTCGGATTTCTGACTAAGTATGAACATCCCGTACATGGGAAACTTTTGTGTGCCAAAGGCAGATAAGATGAACGATAATCTCGTTCTTGCATGTAGTATTGATCAATACAGGGCATAACGGGTTGATCACCCCCGTGCCTGTAAGTTATGACGATTTGCGGATGAAGTTCTGCTAAACCTTATCAAAAATTGAAAATAAAGTTCATAGTCTATCGACTGCTCTCCATTTATAGTCAGTACGTAGTTTTAAAAATTTGATATAGAATTGAAATGTTGGTATTATTGGTTCAGCTTATTTCACAATTATTGATTCGTTGTAGAAGTGTTATTCAAAGAAAATGTTTAATCCTTTCAGCTAATAATTATTGTTGATATTACTTGTTGGGCAATCAAATACTCATTTTTGCTTTAAATTTAAATGTTTTCAGCTAAGCGTGATCAACCTGAAGGTTCAGGCAAGAACAAGGGGAAAGGAAAGCTGATCGAATAAGTTTTATAATATTATGTGTAATAGTTAAACTTTATTAAGACAATGATATTTATTAATTATCATGTAATGAATGTATTAAAGGTTGCGTACTTGGGATTAGAAAACTCTGAATGTATGTAAATTAAGTTTAATGTTATATTATTATTATTCCGCTAAAAGAAATGGTATCGTGAAGCACCGAGTTTGGGTTTCAAGTACCTAAATTTGGGGGCGTCACAACAGAAGTTGTATGAAATCCCTACTAGGGATAGGTTTTTGGAGTTACGACCCCGAATTGACCACATCGGACCTTTGTGAGTTATTGTCAGTGTAGTTTGCAATAACTATGATCATTAGTGTAGTGAACCCTATGTCTAGGTGAATACCAATGAGTGATATGTAGACCCGCAGTTTGGTATGTGAAAACCAGGATTTTAGGCTTTTTCGCTCAATTGCGTAGCATCTTTTTCCTGATTTGACTTTTTTAGCTTGTGAGACCTCCTTTGCAACTCAAATTGGACCAAGCCAAAAGGGTGGGACCCATATAGGGTAGTCGCAGGTACACTTGCGGCCAACCGTGGGTGTAATTGTAGGCTACTGGCCTTTCACAAGTCATTTTCAAGTTGTGCCACACAGAGAATCCGAGAGCTCTTCTTCAGATCTTCTAAGTTCGGGCGACTTTTTGCAAAATCTGTCACCGTACAAGTGTTTTACACTATCCTGGTATCGTATGCATGTCATCTTTTCTAGTTTTTGTCCGTTAGAAAATGAGTTATCACTTGAAATGCTTCTATACACATAGTAGTGAATATACATGCTTATATGACTTGATAAAAAATATTCAACATAGTAAATGATAGTATTTAACCATGTTGAATATAATGATGTGAAAAAATTTGACTTCTAAAACAGTCAAATTGGCACCTTTTTCTGCTATTTTTTATCCTATTTGAGGACAATAAGCAAAAGTTGTAAAGCAAAGTAATCCTGGTAATTAGGCTACCCTTATGGATTATGACTTTGACATTTTTATGCATATAGGATGTTTATGACCGTGGGTAGGTGTGCTACTGAATGGCCACCTAGTCATGCCTATATGCATGTGGATAGTCCTTTTTACAAAGGAGACTCTAGTAAATTTTTTCCAAAAGTCTAGGCATTGGGTAGATATGCATTTTTAACTATACTGTGGATAAAGTATATCATCAAGATATTTGATGTCTTGGGATGCTCCGAGGAGCAAAAGGTTCCCTTTGCCACTTTTATGTTGCGAGGAGAGGCAGATTACTGGTGGGAATCTGTAAAACGTACTCAATATGCCGCACTAAAGATGTCTTGGGAGAAGTTCCAAGAATTATTTAACGACAAGTACTTTCCCGAAAGTATTCGTCACATGAAGTAGGTAGAGTTCATCAAGCTGGAGCAAAATAATATGATCGTGTCGCAGTACGAGGCTAAGTTTGCGGAATTATCCCGGTTTGCATTCCATTTGGTAGATAATGAGGAGCGTATGACGCGGATGTTTCTAAGAGATTTAAAACCTGAGATACGTCAATACCTCATTTCGTACAAACTTTGCTTGTATTCAGATGTTGTGAATAAGGTTCAATTATTAGAGCGCGATAATAAATTAGCCCAACTAAGAGAGAGCAGCCGACAAAATGATAATACCAGTGGTAGCAGTCATTGAAGCGGTGACAATAAACGTGGAGGAAATCAACATGCCAGAAATGGTAACCACTTCGGTGGTAACCACTTCGGTGGTAATCATAGCCAAGACAATAGAAGTGGAAATTTCAAGAAGAGAAGATTCATCAGCACTAGCACCCGTTGTTAAAGAAGGAGAACGGACCACCAATCGTATGCTTCAAATGCGGAGGGGAAGGACACATCAGTCCAAACTACACAATGCAGTCTAAAGCATGTTACAATTGTGGAAGAGAAGGTCACCTAGCCTGATTTTGTCATGCAGCGAAATCAAGTCCAGCTAGGATGGAGGCACCAAAGGCTGTCCCAGACAAGACAAAGCTGGTAGTTCAAGGGAAAGTGTTTGTCGTGACCTCCCAAAAATCGAGGAACCCGAACGAAGTTATCACAGGTAAGCTAATTATAAACTCTTGCAGAGTCTATACCTTATTTGATACCGGTTCTAGCCATTCTTTTATTTCTCCTACTTGAGCTCAACGTTTAAATTTAACTCCAGAGAAATTAGACTTTGACTTATCTGTTGAAACTCTGTTGAGAGAAACCTTCATTACATCCACTATTTATAAGTCTTGTTCGATTCAAATCGGCAACCGCACGTTACCTGTCGATCTTATCTCTTTGAAAATACTTGCATTTGATGTGATTTTAGGGATTAATTGGTTAACCACTCATCATGCAAAAATTTATTATTTTTGTAAGGTTGTTAGCTTTCATATTCCTAACCAACCTATTATGAGAATTCAAGCAACCAAACCACTAAAGTTAATCACTGTCATATTAAACCATAAAGCTATTCGTTTATTGAAAAATAGATGTCAAGCTTTCTTAGCTCATGTCACAAATTTAAACAAAAATACGTTAGATTTGAATGATATTCCTATTTTTAATAAATTTCCTGACGTATTCCCTGAAGAACTTCCTGGCCTACCCCCGGAGCGTGAAATCGAGTTTGGTATTGACCTTAAACCTGGTACCAAACCCATTTCTAAAGCCTCATATCGAATGTCTCCTATTAAACTTCAGGAGTTAAAAACTCAACTGTAAGAATTGTTAGACATCAGTTTCATTCGTCCTAGTACGTCTCATTGGGGTGCTCCTTTTCTATTCGTAAAGAAGAAAGATGGAAGTATGCGACTTTGTATTAATTATCGGGAGTTGAATCATGTCACCATCAAAAATAGGTACCCGTTGCCTCTCATTGATGACCTGTTTGACCAGTTGCAGGGCACTAAATTCTTTTCAAAGGTCGATCTTCGTTCTGGATATCATCAGTTAAAGATTAAAACCGATGACATTCCAAAGACTGCTTTCAAAACTCGGTACGGGCATTATGAATTCCTAATCATGTCTTTTAGATTGACTAATGCTCCTGCTGCCTTCATGGATATAATGAACCGAGTATTCAAGAAATATTTGGATCATTTCGTGGTTGTCTTTATTGATGACATACTCATATACTCCAAAAGCCGTGAAGATCATGAGCAACACTTGAGGCTGATACTCCAAAAGCTTCGTGAAAATAAGTTATATGCCAAGTTAGAGAAATGCGAGTTTTGGCTTGAAGAAGTAGCATTCCTTGGGCACGTGATATTAAATCACAGATTATCTGTTGACCCGGAAAAGATTGAAGCAATACAAAGCTGGGAGGAACCTAAGTCAGTGACCGAAGTACGTAGCTTTCTGGGCTTAGCTGGTTACTATCGGAGATTCGTGGAAGGATTTTCTCGAATCGCTACTCTATTAACTCAGTTAATTCGAAAAGATTCAAAATTCGGTTGGAGCGAGGAGTGTGAGAAGACTTTTCAAGAACTCAAGATGAGACTTATTTCAGCATCTGTTCTGACAATACCATCTGGTTCGGAGGGATTTGTCATATATAGCGATGCTTCAGGCAAAAGTTTAGGATGTGTTCTCATGCAACATGGGAAAGTCATAGCCTATGCCTCACGATAACTCAAAGAATATGAGAAAAATTATCCTACTCAAGATCTAGAGTTGGCAGCTATCGTTTTTGCGCTTAAAATCTAGAGGCATTACCTGTATTGGGAGAAAGTGGAGATCTATACGGATCATAAAAGCCTCAAATATTTCTTCACCTAAAAGGAGCTCAACATGCAACAACTGTAGCACCCCAAAATTCGGGTATCTTCCAACCCGACAGATGAGGCTATATTGTACAATCATTCATACATTTATTCAATTGAAAGTCTCAAAGAATGAGCATAACTTCTATATATTTAAAGTAATATTTACATTTCCCAGGTTCTATACCCATTACAAAGGTTCTTTGTCATAATATTAGTTACATTACAACATTAGACCTATTCTATTACAAGACAGCTTAACAATCTGCCTTAGCTTTTCCTTTATCCTTTTTCGATCCTTCAGGACGTTCAGTCTTAGCTGCATTCATATGGTTCAAGCAAGAGTGAGCATAACTAGCTCAGCAAGTATAACAATTCAATAACAACATGCTTGACACATACGAAACGTATATCTTCAATAACTGAACAATAGTTATGAAGTACTATTAATAATTCAAAATACCACTTCATCTTTTCTTTCAAAATGTTTTACAATCATCACAATATTTAGTAAAACATTTACTCCGGTCAAAGACCTCGAGCATTCATTCTTTATTGAAAAAGGACAACCCAGAAACAAGTCTGTAAGCCCGATATTACTTACGAGCACTTCTAGGTGATCAGCCTATTGTACTCTATGTTGATCAACACTACATCCATTAAACGTATGTACGTTTAATCATTTGGCAACCTCACGTGCCTGTCGTTTTACCGACAAAACATTTGTTTAACATTTCAATCTTCTTTCGAAAACTATATTGAGTAGTTGACAAAAGATAACATCATTTAATAATAGATGAATAAATTACCAAGTCTAGCCAAGGGATTGGCTTTAACTTCAACATACCTTAATTCATGCGAAAGAATACATGAACCTCAAAAACTTGTTCAGATTGAACTGAGACAAAAGTGAGAATACTTGCCTTCAGCGTCTGCTACCGTAAATTAACTTTATGTTTAAGTCTTTCAAGTCTCTACAATTCATGATCACATAATGCCTTACATTAGGTCACATGTAATCAAGTATGTATATGACTATATCTTACCCTTCTTCTCAATCTAATTGTGTATTAGATTCAGTTATTATTCGTTCCGGTTTATCATTATCCTTGTATTTATATTCGACTAAGTTATCTCAACTTTTATACAACATCCTTAAGGTTTAACAAAGTTTAAACAAAGTTACATTACATTCCTTAAGTTGTGTTTACTTTGAAAATAATTAGCTTTCCTTTATGTGTACTTAGAAACATTCATTACTATCTTTGTTCTGAGACTGGCACTGCAGCGCCAACTTTATGCTTACATCTCACGCTGTGGCGCGAGCCTTATACTAGCATTGTCCCGGACTTGGCGCTGCGGCGCGAGTCCTTACTTAATGGGCCGCGCTGTGGCACCACACTCCAGAAACTTTTCGTACTGTACATGGCGCTGCAGCGCCACAAATTGTACTACGGTTCGCGCTACGGCGAACTCTTACAGTGTGCTCGGCTACTGGTACGCGCTGTGGCTCAACTCATTTAGCCTAGGGTTAGCGCCGCGGTGCCAACTCTGTGCACCAGAAAATAATTTCAGTTTTTAAATTTTGTGAACTTCTCGGACGCATAACTTCTTCGTTATAAGTCCGAATTGGCTCGTTCAAAAGCCTACGATTCACAATTTACGTAATCTACGTATTCATGCAAGAATTTTATCTATTTGACTTTGGTTGCTAAAACTTCACCTATTGATTCATTTTTAATGAAAACGATAAACGATCGTGAACGTTTAACGCTCGTTTCTTTGTTCTAAGTCAGAATCCGGTCATTTTTGAGTCCGCAACTCTTAAATTCCAAATATGATTTGTCTCCATTGGAAAACAACGGTTCCGAGTTTAAACACAAAATTTGACTTCTATTCCGAGAATTTCACGAATTCGACGATTATCGTCCAATCGTGCAATTTTCGGTAAATCTTCATTCTTATGATTTGTTCCACATTACCAATGAATTCCATTCATCATGTGAACATCTTAACATACTTATTACAACAACTTATATTCATTGTTGGATTTTAGATTTATTTCTTCATGAGCTTATAACTTTATCAAATTATAAACTACTTAAGATTTCATTGTTCATGACTTATGACAATTAAAGTTTCTTAGTCATCATACCTTATATGTTCTTAACATATAACTTTACTTATGTATACATGATACATATGATCATACAATTTCTTTTACATCCATATCATTTCTCTTAATAAACTCATTACAAGTTCATAATACTTTCACATAAGTTTATAACTTATGCTAGCTTAAATGACTTATTACCAACTTATGTGACTTAAGTTCATTGCTTATTCATTCTTCTTACTTTTTAACATTCATGTTCCTTAATCCAAACTTTTCTTATTAACCTATCATGGCAAAGATAGAAGATAATGGAGAGGAAATCTTACTTTTGAAGTCTTGGTAAGTAGCTTCTTCTTCTTCTTCTTCTTCTTCTTCTTCTTACTTATGGAAGTGACTTATTTGTAACTTAATTTGTGACAACCCGAGAATTTTAAATTTTTTTAAAATTTTTATTATTTGATTTAAGGTTCAAAATTAGAACCTAGATAGAAAATAAGTGTATGCATTTGATATTTTTAAGTTGGAATTTTGAGGATTTCAAAATTCTGTGAAGGATTTAAGTGAATTATTCAGAATTAAGTAATATGTGAATATGTTATGTGTATATGTGTACAATATGTGGTTAAGGGTCAAGGGTTGACCAGATAATTGATATCTGTAACAAACCTTAGGTATATATTAAGAACGTCAACGTTCGGTTAGAAAACCCTAACGATTAATAAGAAACCCTAAAACCGGTTCTGGAAACCCTAATTTCAGTTCTGAGAATCCGAAATCCTAATTCGGTGCATGAAACCCTAAATCGGGAACTTAGTGGCGTAAGTGTAAATGTAAGACCCCGAATTTTATGAAATAAAAGTATTCAATTTTTCTTATAATTACTATTTAGTAAATGGTTAAATTGATAAAAGTTTAAAGTTATGGGTGAAATATGAATTTTTTCAAAATAAGCAAGTGGTTATAAAATAATCATTGTTGTCGGGGAATATTCGTTTGGTCGTGGAATATTCTTTCTGTCGGGGAATATTCGTACGACGGCGCAGCTATTTGTGGGCCCCATAACGAATAACTGTCGGGTGAAGGAAAACGACAAATTTGAGTTTTTACAAATAACGGCGTAGTTGTTACCGTTAACACTGTTGGAATACCCGGTGGTTAAAATACAGTAATACGCGTTATTGCACAGTAGCACACGGTATTGCATAGTATTTTTGAAATTATTGATTCTTACGTAAGAAGGCACTACTCAATAATTATTACAGTAGTTACTGTTCAATATTTTATTTTATTGATTCAATAATTGTTGCGTTGATATTTTATATTATTGTTGTTTCAATAATTGTTGCTGCACAGTATTTCTCATTATCAGATCAATAATTCATATTATTTGAATAATATTATTAGATAACATTATTGGCAATGTCTAGAAAGTTCTGTCTAAGGAGAGGTTTGGTCACCTAATTGCGCGCCAGTAAGGAGAAATTCTTATTGGAAAGCCCCCTCTTTCCTGGGAACGGCCTGGTTGTCAAAAATGTGATTCTGTAATATTATTTGTGAATAATTAATTATTGATTCATATGATAAGGAAATATTTATATTATGTGGATATAAATGAGGGATATATTTTTGTGGTTAAAAATGAAGGAGTTAATGTTGAGGTTTTTATCCGTATTTTTGTCAGAATGGAGGTATTAAAAATCAGGGTTTTTGAGATATTTTGCGGGGGTTATAATTTTTAATCCGACCGTTGGATCGTGGTAATTTTTGGATATGTTATACATATATAAGTTGAGTATATGGCCACAAATTTTGAACCGTTAAAAATGAACGTATGATTTATTATGAATTTTACGAGATGACTGGTTCAGAAATTGTTGAATTTTCGGAGTTTATCATTTTGGTGGAAAATTCTAGAATTGGTGGGCCCCACTTGTGGTTGGTGAAGAAATGTGCTGAATTATATTTCAAATGTGGTGGGTGGGAATAGTAGCAGGTAAAGCCATCAGGTTGCAGGTCAAACCTACCAAAATTTTCCTATAAATAGAGGGCTAAGTTAGAATTGAAAATCACACCAGAAACATAAGCTTTCTCTCTTTCTCTCTCTATATTATGAAGCATATTTTGTGAGTTTTTAGATACTTGGTGAGTTGCTATTCATCAGTGCAAGTTTCCTTCAGCATCATATCCGATATCCAGTCAGAAGTACTGCTCTTTTGAGGTAAGGGATAGTAAGGGATAGTAAGGGATATTAAGGGATTTTAAGGGTTGTTATGATTTTCAGTTTCGTAATTTTTTTGATCTTCAAAAATTCTGGAAAAATTTGAAATGATATTTTGATGAGTTTTCTTGATTGTGTCCAAAAATGGTGATTTTTGGATGTATAGATTGAGAGTTATGAATTTTATGAGAAAAGACTATTTTAGAAGTAACAGCTTATAATTCCTTGTGGTTAACTCCAAAATTGATGAATTTTTTATTGGGAGTACATGTATATGATAGAAGTATACTCTGTAAATTTCAGAATTTTTAGACAAAAGTACAATTTTTGATAAATGTCTAAATATTCGGCTATTTTGGCCATATGAAAAATAGTAAATGACTTTTAAAAATTCTGAGAAAAATATATGTTCACTATGGGACTATATTATGCTAAATCCCAGAAAAGAAATATTTTTGGAACTGATTTGGTATTTTTCATGAAAATGGTCTAGTTATGAGTAAATGAATTAAATATGTTTTGTGAAGAAAGAAAATTGGAAAATAGGATTTTATTGCTTGAGAATCCTATATGAGGTATATGCAGATTTTTGATGAGGGTTTTGGTTATTGATGATGAAATTGTAAGAGTTGGCATTTTATGATGATTAAATGCATTAATTAGTAAAGTGTAAATAATTAAAATAAATTGTTTATAAATTTAAGTAATGTTATTCTTTCAATATCATTATACCAAAATATTGGTATGGATTTTATTGTGGAATTTCTATCTTTTGTGTCGGGGTTACTATTCACGAGTTACTATTCATGAGTTACTATTCACGAGTTACTATTCACGGGTTACTATTCATGGGTTACTATTCACGAGTTACTATTCATGATAAAATTGGTTTCTTTTTCTGACCAAATTATAGTTGAGTTATGAATATTACTCTTGAGATTAAATCTATATGTTGATCATATTGTTTTTATTATCATATATAACATTTTTATAACCTTGATGTTGAAATTCTCTTTCGCTTGAGTGTAAAGATGGGTAAATTATTGGTATGATCATGACTATGGGTTCTCTTTGGCCAGTAGTGCAAAGTTAAATTGTTGACTGGTATGATCATGACCATTGAATTTATAAGTGAATATCTTTAGCTTAAGTGCAAAGGTGAATTGATTAACATGGTTATAATTATTGTTTATATAAATTCTGAAATGATTATATATTTCTTTGAGATATTAATATATTTGGCCTGTAGTGCAAATATGAACTGTTGATGAATATATTTGGCCGTAGTGCAAATATGAACTGTTGAGGAATATCTTTGGCCTGTAGTGCAAAGATGAAATATTAATGAATATCTTTGGCCCGTAGTGCAAAGATGACATGTTGTTGAATATCTTTGGCCAGTAGTGCAAAGATGAACAGATGTTGAGATAAACATGACCAACTGGTGATACAAATGAATATCTTTGGCCGTAGTGCAAAGATGAAGTTATTAGTATGATTATGAACAGGAAATGTGATTTAGTGTAACCATGATCTTTGATGTTTCAGGTAAAGATAGGTGATGAAAATTATCTTCGTCCTGGGTGAGAAGAGGAATTTAAGAACTACAGTTATGATTATGATTTATTCATATGATTGTGGACCAGAATTGTTGATTGATGTTACAGGGATAAAACATTGTTGATGGATTTTTAACATGAAGAAGATAATAGACTTTATAGTCTATCTGACTCTTCTAATGGATTGCATGTTCCGCTGCGACTATGGTTGAAATTTTTTTATCATCTACCATATGTTCTAAATCTCTGATTTATTATTGATGAAGACTATTGATAATTTATTTATCTTTAGTCATGATATTCTTTACTGAGCTAGTTGTGCTCACCCTTTTGCTTCACAATTCCTTTCAGGTAATAAGAGTGTAGCTGGGTCGAGCGGGGGTAACAAGGGAATAGAACGGTGGTCATCATTTAGTAGTTATATTTAGTGAAGAAAATAGGGTGAGGCGAACCCAACGTTGGAAGGGTGTTTTGTCACTATCATACAAGATGTCTAATGACATACAACCTCGTGTCATCATAGGACAGGGTTGTGCTCATCCACTTGTTGAGTATATCTATGGACACTACCTATATAATCTTGGTGTTTGTTTGAAGTATAATTCTCAATTAGAGACAGTGGAGATAATGATAAGTCAAGAGAAGACTCACCATTGGAAAGAATATGATAGTAATCTTCTCGTTTTTCTTTGGGGTCTATTGGGTCAACCAAGGATAATTCTGTGGCCATATGATATCTATCATAACCTAGATGCGTGGCCTCCCATGTACGAAGGTTTCCTTGAGCACTTCCCAAAGATTCTAATTTCTAAAACAGTTTTTGACTATACCTTTATGTAAGGTGTTATTGTGAGGTGATGTCCACGGTTGGAACATGAGTCACATTTGGTATATATTTGTATCCAAACTCACAGCATATGTGTTGTTGTATTTTGCACGACAATTGTTGTAATAAAGTTGTAGTTATTTTCTGTACCATGTATTTGACGACTCAGAATGGGTTGGGTGGAATGAACCTATTTTGGGGTCGTTACAGTAAATAATTATAATATTAATTAGGGTAACGCTTAATTAATTAGCAAACCCTAATTTCACATTTTTGAAAAACCTAATTTTTGGGTTAGAAACCCTAATTTAATAATTCGGAAAAAACTAAGTGTTAATTTAATAATTTTAATGTTAATTAAGAAATATTAATCCTAATTTTCAAGTTATGATTTATTAGAAAACCCTAATCTAATTAGGAAATTTAATTTCTAAATTAGAAAATTATTTTTCTATTAGAAACCCTAATTAGTGGTTTATAAACCCTAATGACAAATTACGATCCTAATTGCTAAATTAGCAATTTTAATTAGGAAATATTAATCCTAATTAGCAATATTTAAGTTATGCTTAAGAAATTTTATATAATTAGAAAATTCTAATTATAAGTTAGAAATATTAATTTTCTATTTTTTTTTAAAACCTAAATTGAAAATTTTAGAAAATTAAATGTGTAAACCCTAAGGGTTTTAAACCCTAAACCCTAAGAATGCTCCAAGCCCTAAATCCACCCAAACCCTAAACCCTAAGGGTTTGCAACAAATGGAAATTCTAGAATTAAATGAGAAATGACTATAATACCCTTGTGTACATTATTGAGGCTAACATGTAGGTTTTGACTTTAGGTGAGTGGTTCACCAAATCTAACCACTCCATGTGCATTATATCCAGCAAGCTCAGCCATTTTGATAGCCACATTCAATGTATTATTACATTATATAAGATTAAAGAGAGAGAAAAAGACTCACTTTATTTCTCATATGAACCAAGACCCTCTCTCTCTAGAAATTCGGAAATAGGAAGTGAGAGATAGTAAGATAAAAAGCTAAGATCATGTGTTAGCATTTCAAGGTCAGAAAACAAGGATCAGATTCATGAATCAAAGCTCAAAGGTATAAAAACCCTAAATTTTAAAAATCTTTTGATTTGTTGTTAAATGTTGTAATTGATTGGTTAGATATATGTAATAGGGTGTCTATAAGTGATCTAGGTTGATAGATCATGGATCTATAACACTTAGATGCATGAATCAAGCATTTTCTAAAATCTGAAAAAATGGGAAAAGATGGTCTGACAGTCATATGTCAAACCTCATAGATCTGTGTGTGTTTGATGTTTGGTGTATTTTGTGTTATGAATTTGTTTTTTGTTGTATGGTCTTTGATCTGAATCTAGAATTAAGCTCAGACCACGTGTATATGGAAAGTTATGATGGACCAAAGATCGTTGACCCGCATTGACCAACTGTTCTGGGTAACCTAGATTTACCCAGAAACCATCTGACAACGATTTCAAGGCTCTAGATCTTGCAGTTGTTTGCTTGGTTGGCAATTTTGTTGTTTTAGTATTGTATTATGACATGAGAACTACAGAATAGTGTCCTTAAATCACCTAAATCGTTAACAAATTCATAAATAACATTGGTCAAAGTACCGTTGACCACCAGCTGTTGCCAAAATCTGGGAAACCCAGATTTTCTCAAGAACAGTCCTGACCATTAGTTTGACCGGCTTGATTCATGTAGATCTGTTGTTTTTAGGATGATATAATGTTATTATGTTATACACTGACATTAGTTCTACATGTTTAGACTTTAAGAACACTACTTTAATGACCAGAACCCTAATATTTGTGAGCCACAAAGTGGTCACTCGTAACTGACTGGGTTTCTGGGTTACCCAGAAAACCCAGATAAAGCCTGACAAGCTTTTTGAGAGCCCAGATCTCTCGGATTTGATATACGATGGCCATGTTGTTTGTTTAGGATTGTAGTATTGCATCAATACTATAGTCTGAGCACATAATCAAACCCAGATACCTCCAGACCTATGAATTATAGTTGGTCAAACGTCCTACCTTGTAGTCTGACATGAAGCTGAAGAACATGACCAAGAACACCTATAGCGACGGGTCTATCGCTATAGGGCCCTTTAGCGACAGTTTATTATTATTATTTTCCAGAAATTATTTAAAAATTGATAAAAATAGTTTTTAATTATTAAAAAATACAAAATAAATTACGAAAAATTATTTTAAAGTCTGAAAAATAGTTTTTAATTATTTTGTGTATATTTCATATATATTTAATATTTTTGGAATATAAATGATATTTAATTTATTTAATTATTATATTAAATAAATTATTTTAAAATGGCTTTAATTCATGAAAAATAATATTATGGTAAAAGAAAATATTTTAAGTTATTTTTAGTGACTTTTAATATTTTGTGATGAAATTCATTAATTAATTAATATTAATGATAATTAGTTTATTTAATAACAATATTAAATAAATTATGGAAAAATAGAATTAATTGTTTATAAATCATATAAAAATGATTTAAGTGTTATAAAAATATTTTAAGTTATAAACTATAACTTTTGATATTTTGTCATGAAAATATTAATATTTTAATATTAATAGCAATTATCGGATAATGGATTTAACGGTTTAAAAATCATATAAAGGTGATTTTAAAGAATTAAAAATACTTTGTGATATTATAAATATATTATAAATATTATGACGTGTATTTCATTAATAAATAAATATTAATGATAAAAGAATTATGTGGTATTTAATTCATTTAAATACGTTTTTAATTATTGAAAAATCAGGATAACTGGTAATAATTATTTAAAAAAATTATTACGAGCTTACGAAAAATATTTTGACTGAAAATAAAATTATCTGAGATAATTGTTAAGTGTTTAGGCAGAGTTTAATTGAACTTAGACTCGATAAAAGTCCGACTAGACCGTCGGGACGTTAGAATTTTGTCGGAATCAAGATAGACTGTAATAGTTTGACTTGATACCGAGTCTTATGTGTGTTATAGACTGATAGGGTTATGTGTTTAAGTTATTCTATGTCTATATATATAATAGTATTATATTGTGATGATATTATTCTAATATTGGAGATCTATATTACTAATATTAGGTCTTCGGATAAAGCGATATATATTGCGTAGCGGTAATCAACGGTTCAGGCAAGTTTGTTTTACTTAACTCTACTAAGAGTGTTTCATTCGGATATGCTTATGATTAATCATTGCTGATTGCCATGTATAATTTGTACTCTGTACATATTGCATGTATAAGTCAGGTATGAAAGGCTGATCACCTTCATTACCAGTTGGTTTCAGATATATTTGTTCATGTATAATACTTGTTCAGTCATAAACTTGTTTCTGCTAGTTCACAATAATATTATTGAATTATAGCCAGCTTATTATTCAAACTCTTCAATCATGATATATCGTTATATTGTTGAATTTAAACTTGCTGGGCAATCCTTATGCTCACCCTTGCTATATCATGATAAAATATTGCAGATTAAGGCGAATGCGTCGGATACAAGGAAAGGTTAAAGACAGTTCCAGCGTTAGGATATGTGTGCAGCTAAATTGTATAAGTACTGTATGTTAATAATGTTATATGTTAGAAACGTTATGAAATGTGTATTAAGTTAAGGTTACTCGACCTTGGGGAATAGTGTGTAAGTTTATTGTATAAACAATTTATGTTTATATCTTCCGCAAATATAGTAATAGTGGTAGAATGATCGAACCAGATCCGAGGTGATTTAGGACCTGGATTCGGGGCCCTCACATAATCTCTCTAACACTTAAGCACTTTGTAATAAGTTAGATTATTTGAACAAGTGTTAAATGACTAGCAAGCCTTCTCTATTTATAGAATTTGCAAGGTTAGGGTAGTTTGGTCTTTAAAACAATCCCACCTCCTTACTATTCATTACTTGTAAGGCACAACATTTATCCTATGCTTGGCCATTACTCTTATTAATTGGTCACCACCTTAACTTGGTCACCACATTCAACCATATAAAATATGGTTTGCCCCATGGGTCATACCACTCATGGATTCTAGCTTGGGCTTGGATTAAATAAATCCTTGGACTTTACATTAACAAACACTAACTTGTTTATTAACCAATAATTGGGCCTTAATATTTAATTTACTTGGACTTTAATAATTGTTAATCAATCTTGCAAGTCCATTAACATTATCTAGTACATATAATTTATGTATTATTTTCGTATTCCAATTCATATAGAATTTATATATGATAATTTATTCTTCATACTAACTCGTATAATACTTCGTATTATACTCTTTTCATTACTTTGCACAATACCTAAGTATCATACTATTATTATTTATTCATTACTATTTCGACTTCCTTATCGTTTATAAATTAAGTCCACGAGCGAAATATTACATTTTCCATAATTAGATTTTTATTACATAATCCATCTTACCTTGTTATTCCATCATTACGTATTTCTCGAAAATTCAAAATTATATCCCGAGCAAATCCCGATGAATAGTGTTTTTTTCAGAAAATTTCTCAGAAAACTTTTATTTTCATCTTGGTAATTCAAACACTTTAATTCATCCACGTAGCTCAAATACTACAACATTCTAACATCAATAGGTTATATAACGACAACCATCTTGATAACACATAGAATAAGATTTTATTATTATTTAATTTAATAAAATCATTTTACAATAAGATCTGAATCTCTCGGTCGTTACATTCTTCCCCCCCTTATAAAGATTCTGTCCCCAGAATCTCGTCCTACTCTAACCAAATAGATGGGGAAAATTTTTCGTCATCTGTTCTTCTAGCTCCCACGTTGCTTCCTCAGCATCGTGGTTCTTCCATAATACCTTTACTGATGGTATTACCTTGTTCCTCAGAACTTGTTCCTTTCTATCAATGATTTGTATCGGCGATTCCTCATATGTTAAGTCCTTCTCGATATGAATCGGCTCATACTCGATTACATGCTTATAGTCTGGCTTATATGGACGTAATACCGATACGTGAAACACGTTATGTATACATTCTAGGTCTGGAGGTAATGCTATTATATAAGCTACCTCTCCCACCTGTTTTAATACTTCAAAAGGTCCTATAAACCTTGGACTTAACTTTTCTTTCTTTCCAAAATGTATCTTTCTTTTCCAAGGAGATACCTTTAGAAACACATACGAGCCCACCTCAAACTCTCGACTTAGTCTATGTGAGTCCGCATACTTCTTCTGTCTGTCCTGAGCTATGACGAGACACATTCGAATTAACTTTACCACATTCGCTGTCTGTTGCACCAATTCTGGTCCTAGCATACGGCG
Organism: Panax notoginseng; assembly: GCA_016801055.1. Classification (NCBI taxonomy): domain Eukaryota; kingdom Viridiplantae; phylum Streptophyta; class Magnoliopsida; order Apiales; family Araliaceae; genus Panax; species Panax notoginseng. The sequence continues at coordinate 88,461,391 of CM029017.1, read as the reverse complement.
TTCTCCCACCTCTGCCCAACACAACGGTGTCCTGCACTTTCTTCCATACAGAGCTTCATAAGGCGGCATACCTATGCTTGCATGATAACTGTTGTTATACCCAAATTCTACTAGCGGTAGATGATCACCCCAACTACCCTTGAAATCCATGACGCAAGACCTCAACATGTCTTCTAACGTCTGAATTGTTCTCTCGCTCTGCCCATCAGTCTGAGGATGATACGCTGTGCTTAACTTCAGCTGTGTTCCCAACTGTTCTTGCAAACTCTTTCAAAAGTTCGATGTGAATCGTGGATCATGATCAGACACAATCGATACCGGTACTCCATGTCTAGAAATGATTTCCTTAATATAAAGTTTAGCTAATTGGTCTAAGTTATACTTGACCCTGATTGGCAAAAAGTGAGCCGACTTCGCCAACCGGTCCACTATTACCCAAATTGCATCGTACCCTTTATTTATCGTCGGAAGTCCCACCACGAAATCCATCGTAATATGCTCCCACTTCCATTCTGGAATCTCCAATGACTGCAATAAGCCACTAGGTCGTGGATGTTCGACCTTAACTTTTTGACAAGTCAAGCACCTACTCACATACTCTGCTATTTCTCTCTTCATGTTTGGCTACCAAAAACTCTATCGAAGGTCTTGATACATCTTAGTGCTACCAGGATGTATCGAGTACCTCGAACTATGAGCTTCTTGTAATACTTACTCCTTTAATTCCGTCTCATTCGGAATCCAAATTCTTCATTCAAATCTTAATAATCCCTCATTATCAAGACTATACTTAGTATCTTCCATCTCGGATAACCGCTTCTTCATTTGGTTACATTCGTCTGTCTTGAGTTGTACCTCCTTGACTCTTTCTACGATGGTAGATTGAATCTCCGTCTCAAAGAGTATCTGCTTCGAATCACTCGGCATCTTTACTTCTATTTCCATACTAGCCATCTCTGTTATTAACTCGTCTTGAGCCGTTAACATAGATAACTTTTCCCGACCCTTCCGACTTAAGACGTCGGCAACTACATTGGCTTTTCCAGGGTGATACAGGATTTCACAATCATAATCCTTTATCAACTCTAGCCATCTTCTCTGCCTCATATTCAAATCCTTCTGAGTGAAGATATACTTTAGACTCTTATGGTCCGTATATATCTCACATTTTTCCCCATAAAGATAATGTCTCCATATCTTTAGGGCAAACACTACTGCGACCAATTCTAGATCGTGAGTAGGATAAACTTTCTCATAATCCTTCAACTGCCATGACGCATACGCAACGACTTTGCCATGTTGCATAAGCACACAACCAAGTCCCCTATGCGAAGCATCACTATACACTACAAAATTTCCTGTGTCATCTGGCAATGACAAAATAGTCACTTCACTTAATCTTTTCTTCAGTTCCTGAAAACTATCTTCACATTTATCCGTCCATACGTATTTCACCGTCTTCCTTGTTAAATTAGTCAACGGGGTAGCTATCTTCGAAAAATCTTGGATAAATCTTCGATAGTACCCTGCTAACCCTAGGAAACTCCGCACGTCAGTCGTCGTTTTCAGCTGTTCCCAATTCATCACTGCTTCTACCTTCGTTAGATCTACTGAAATCCCCTCTTGGTCAATGACATGACCTAAAAACTGCACCTTTTCCAGCCAAAATTCACATTTAGTGAATTTCGCATATAACTTCTCTTTCCTTAGTGTCTCCAGCACTAATCTTAACTGTTCAGCAAGATCTTCTGGCATCTTAGAATAGACTAGAATATCATCGACAAACACAACGACGAACTTATCCAAATATGATTTGAACACTCTATTCATCATATCCATAAATGCAGCTAGTGCATTCGTCAATCCAAATGACATTACCAGAAACTCGTAATGACCATAACGAGTCCTGAATGCTATTTTTGGTACATCTTCCTTTCTGACCTTCAACTGATGATACCCCGTCCGCAAATCTATTTTAGAAAAATACTTTACCCCTTTCAATTTATCAAAGAGATCATCGATCCTGGGCAATGGGTATTTATTCTTTATCGTTAACTTGTTCAACTCCTGATAGTCGATACAAAGTCTCAACGATTCGTCTTTCTTCTTGACAAACAACACTGGTGCCCCCCACAGAGAAACACTTGGTTGAATGTACTTTCTGTCCAATAGTTCTTGTAGCTGAACCATTAGTTCTTTCATTTCCACAGGCGTCATACGGCATGGTGCCCTTTAGACTGGTGCCGCTCCTGGCACAACGTCTATCACAAATTCGATCTCCCTATCTAGCGGTAACCCCGATAACTCACTTGGAAATACATCCATAAACTCATTTACTATAGGTATTTGTTCCATGGTTGCTCCCATTCTCTGGGTATCCACAACATGGCATAGGTAACCTACACAACCCTTCCTTAATAATTTTCTAGTTTGTGTCATCGTAAGGCAACACGGACGTCCCGACAACTTACTGCCGTAAAATACTACAGGAGGTTGCTTCAACGTCTTGATGCGCACACACTTCTTTTGGTAATCTATAATTGCTCCATGATTAATTAACCAATCCATTTCGAGAATTACGTCGAATTCTCCTAACTTTATCGGTATTAAATCTACCGATAACTTACAACCACGTACATCTACGCAACAACTCCTATGAATATTTTCAACAAGAATTATCTCTTCATTTGCTACCTTAATGTTCAAAGGTATAGGTAATTTTTCGGAAAGTAATTCTAGTGGTCTAGCAAAATCACATGCTATAAATGAACAAGTAGCACCCGAATCAAAAAGCACGTATGCATTTATGTTATTGATCAGAATAATACCTGCAACTACATCCCCTGATGCCACAGCATCTTGGACCGTCATATTAAAAGTGCGAGCCATTGATTTACCTGGCTGAGATGGACCACTAATAGCCAACTTACCGCTATTAGTTCCCTTATTTCCTTCCATCCCCTTCTTCGGGCAGTTATTCGCTATGTGGTCAGTTGATCCACATACAAAACATCCGTGATTTTTCTTCAGATTTGGACAGTTAGGCAAAATGTGCCCTTCCTATCCACAATTATAACATACTGCCTTTCCTTTGAGACAGACTCCTAAGTGAGTCTTCCCGCAGGTTTTACAGGCCTCCATCCTTCTCTTAGAATCCCCTTATTTTACTCCGGTATTCCCAGAGTTAAAGCCCTTCCTCTTTTGACCGTTGCCACTTCCACTGGCTCCCTCGGTCTTGATTCCTCCATCAACCTTGCCCTTGTTTTTCTTATCCTTGTGTTACTGGCTGAGAGCCTCATTCCCACCTTTAGCAATTATTGCCTTATCTAATATGGTTCCAAAGGAAGTACTTTGGAACACAAAAATTCAGCTATAGAGCCAGGGTTTCAAGCCCTGCTCGAACCTTCTAGCCTTTCTCACTTCAGTGTCCACTTGATGTGGAGCAAATCTTACCAGTTCATTAAACTTGGCGGCATACTGGAGAACTGTTATATCCCCTTGTTTCAATTCAAGAAACCTCATTTCCATCCTCCCTTGCATACTCGTGGGAAAATAGTTCTCGAAAAAAAATCTCCTTAAACCTCTCCCACGTTAGATTTCCTATATCGGCCCTAGCCTGGTTTGCCTGCCACCAGAAGTTGGCCTCTCCTTTCATCAAATAGGTTGCAAAGGCAACCTTTTGACCCTCCTCAACATTTGCTATTACAAATGCTTTTTCGATTTCTTTTACCCAAGTCTGGGTTTCTATAGGGTCCGTAGTTCCTTTGAACTTCGGCGGACCTGCACTTTTAAAATCCTTAAAAGTAGTAGCTCGTACTACTCCCAGAATCACAGGTACATTAGCCCCCGTTCTATTAAATGCAGTCGTTAAAAGATTAACGAACTCCTGCATTGGATTAATTGGACCACCCTCCGGTTGGTTAACATTAGCGGCATTTTGCTGTTAAGAAAACAACACCTCATTATTACTTTATTCTTGATGGTTTGTTATTATTTGTAATAAAATAATAACTCATACTCATTACTCAATATATTCCATAAAAAGACTTATATTGATTCATAACTTGTAGTACAACACTACATTGTTTACATTACTCAGCCTTAGCTGATTACATTACCATCTCGTAATTACTTTCCAAAAATTAGGATTTTACAAAAGACTACCCTTTGTTATACAAAAGAGGGTTTTACGTCACTACTAGATACATAATATTTACATATCTAAGCTACTCTAGCTATTGCTAGGTTACATCTGCCTTAGGACATTTTCAAAATCTTTGCTGGCCAGACCGGTAATAACATCTCTACTGGTAATATGTCGGGTCTGTCCTGCTTCTATCGAGTTCCCAGCTACGTGCTGCTGGAAATCCACATGAGAACTCCTATGTATATAGGACATCCTCTCCAACTTCTGTTGTTTAGTCTTTAGCTCCTGCTTGAGCTCAAAGACTTCACATTTCAGCTCTCGAACCTTGTCCTCAGCTAGAATTCTAACATTGTGCTCCTCTTCCCACATTCCCTCCATGCTAGTCTTGTCCTCACAGACAGCTTGGAGTTCCTCTTTCAACTCTTTAACCTCTTGGCAGTAATGGATATTCATATCCAATACTAACATAAACAATGCCTTCATCGATTCCCCCGTAGACAATTCCTCTGTAGGTGGAACCTGATCAGAGGACATCACGTCCACCTCCTCCTCTAGCATACCATCAAATATAGACATGTAGTCTAAATCGTCTGAATCTCCAGACTCAATTGTCACCACCTCTGGTTCTACGGCTACAGGATTTGGTAGTATCTCTACCCGGTTAACCGAATCCTCGCTCACTACATGTATGTCTCTATACATATCATTTTCTCCTGACATCTATAATAAAACAATATAGTTTGATTAGTACACGTCAGTAAAATAATAGAAACACATAACATAATATAATGCATTTTTATAGGGTTACTTCCATCTTTTACTTCTTTATTCTTTCTTAAGGTTATGACTTAAGGTTCTATTTTCCCCCTTAAGTTTTATAACCTAGGCTTTGATACCAACTTGTAGCGCCCCCAAATCTGGGTATCTTCCAACCCGACAGATGGTGCTATACTGTACAATTATTCATACAATCATTCAATTGAAAGTCTCAAAGAACAAGCATAACTTCTATATATTTAAAGTAATATTTACATTTCCCAGGTTCTATACCCATTACAAAGGTTCTTTGTCATAATATTAGTTACATTACAACATTAGACCTATTCTATTACAAGACAGCTTAACAATCTGCCTTAGCTTTTCCTTTATCCTTTTTCGATCCTTCGGGACATTCAGTCTTAGCTACATTCATATGGTTCAAGCAAGAGTGAGCATAACTAGCTCAGCAAGTATAACAATTCAATAACTACATGCTTGACATATACGAAACGTATATCTTCAATAACTGAACAATAGTTATGAAGTACTATTATTAATTCAAAATAGCACTTCATCTTTTCTTTTAAAATGTTTTACAATCATAACAATATTTAGTAAAACATTTACTCCGGTCAAAGACCTCGAGCATTCATTCTTTATTGAAAAAGGACAACCCGGAAACAAGTTCGTAAGCCCAATATTACTTACGAGCACTTCTAGGTGATCATCCTATTGTACTCTATGTTGATCAACACTACATTCATTAAACGTATGTACGTTTAATCATTTAGCAACCTCACGTGCCTGACGTTTTACCGACAAAACATTTGTTTAACATTTCAGTCTTCTTTTGAAAACCATATTGAATAGTTGACAAAAGACAACATCATTTGATAATAGATGAATAAATTACCAAGTCTAGCCAAGGGATTGGCTTTAACTTCAACATACCTTAATTCATGCGAAAGAATACATGAACCTCAAAAACTTGTTCAGATTGAACTGAGACAAGAGTGAGAATACTTGCCTTTAACGTCTGCTACCGTAAATTAATTTTATGTTTAAGTCTTTCAAGTCTCTACAATTCATGATCACATAATGCCTTACATTAGGTCACATATAATCAAGTATGTATATGACTATATCTTACCCTTCTTCTCAATCTAATTGTGTATTAGATTCAGTTATTATTCGTTCCAGTTTATCATTATCCTTGCATTTATATTTGACTAAGTTATCTCAACTTTTATACAACATCCTTAAGGTTTAACAAAGTTTAAACAAATTTACATTACATTCCTTAAGTTGTGTTTACTTTCAAAACAATTAGCTTTCCTTTCTGTGTACTTAGAAACATTCATTACTATCTTTGTTCTGAGACTGGTGCTGCAGCGCCAGCTTTATGCTTACATCTCGCGTTGCGGCGCGAGCCTTATACTAGCATTGTCCCGGACTTGGCGCTGCGGCGTGAGTCCTTACTTAATGGGTCGCGCTGCGGCGCCACACTCCAGAAACTTTTCGTACTGCACATGGCGCTGCGGCGCCATAAATTGTACTACGGTTCGCACTGCGGCGAACTCTTGCAGTGTGCTCAGCTACTGTTACGCGCTACGGCGTGAGTCATTTAGCCTAGGGTTGGCGCCGCGGCGCCAACTCTGTGCATCAGAAAATAATTTCAGTTTTTAAATTTTGTGAACTTCCCGGACGCATAACTTCTTCGTTATAAGTCCGAATTGGCTCATTCAAAAGCCTATGATTCACAATTTACGTAATCTACGCATTCATGCAAGAATTTTATCTATTTGACTTTGGTTGCTAAAACTTCACCTATTGATTCATTTTTAACGAAAACGATAAACGTTCATGAATGTTCAACGCTCGTTTATTCGTTCTAAGTCGGAATCCGGTCATTTTCGAGTCCGCAACTCTTAAATGCCAAATATGACTTGTATCTATTGGAAAACAACGGTTCCGAGTTTAAACATAAAATTTGACTTCTATTCTGAGAATTTCACGAATTCGACAATTATCGTTCAATCGTACAATTTCCGACAAATCTCCATTCTTATGATTTGTTCCACATTACTAATGAATTCCATTCATCATGTGAACATCTTAACATACTTATTACAACAACTTATATTCATTGTTGAATTTTAGATTTATTTCTTCATGAGCTTATAACTTTATCAAATTATAAACTACTTAAGATTTCATTGTTCATGACTTATGACAATTAAAGTTTCTTAGTCATCATACCTTATATGTTCTTAACATATAACTTTACTTATGTATACATGATACATATGATCATACAATTTCTTTTACATCCATATCATTTCTCTTAATAAACTCATTACAAGTTCATAATACTTTCACATAAGTTTATAACTTATGCTAGCTTAAATGACTTATTACCAACTTATGTGACTTAAATTCATTGCTTATTCATTCTTCTTACTTTTTAACATTCATGTTCCTTAATCCAAACTTTTCTTATTAACCTATCATGGCAGAGATAGAAGATAATGGAGAAGAAATCTTACTTTTGAAGTCCTGGTAAGTAGCTTCTTCTTCTTCTTCTTACTTATGGAAGTGACTTATTTGTAACTTAATCTCTCTAACACTTAAGCACTTTGTAATAAGTTGGATTATTTGAACAAGTGTTAAATGACTAGCAAGCATTTTCTATTTATAGAATTTGCAAGGTTAGGGTAGTTTGGTCTTTAAAATAATCCCACCTCCTTACTATTCATTACTTGTAAGGCACAACATTTATCCTATGCTTGGCCATTACTCTTATTAATTGGTCACCACCTTAACTTGGTCACCACATTACTTGGTTACCACATTCAACCATATAAATATGGTTTGCCCCATGGGTCATAGCACTCATGGATTCTAGCTTGGGCTTGGATTAAATAAATTCTTGGACTTTACATTAACAAACACTAACTTGTTTATTAACCAATAATTGGGCCTTAACATTTAATTTACTTGGACTTTAATAATTGTTAATCAATCTTCCAAGTCCATTAACATTATCTAGTACATATAATTTACGTATTATTTTCGTATTCCAGTTCATATATAATTTATATATGATAATTCATTCTTCATACTAACTCATATAATACTTCGTATTATACTCTTTTCATTACTTTGTACGATACCTAAGTATCATATTATTATTACTTATTCATTACTATTTCGACTTCCTTATCGTTTATAAATTAAGTCCACGAGCGAAATATTATATTTTCCATAATTAGATTTTTATTACATAATCCATCTTACCTTGTTATTCCATCATTACGTATTTCTCGAAAATTCAAAATTATATCCCGAGCAAATCCCGATGAATAGTATTTTTTCGGAAAATTTCTCGGAAAACTTTTATTTTCATCTTAGAAATTCAAACACTTTAATTCATCCACGTAGCTCAAATACTACGACATTCTAACATCAATAGGTTATATAACGACAACCATCTTGATAACACATAGAATAAGATTTTGTTATTATTTAATTTAATAAAATTATTTTACAATAAGATCCAAATTTCTCGGTCGTTACAACAACGACGTTGGCTTGAGCTGTTGAAAGATTACGATCATACCATTCAATACCATCCTAGAAAAGCGAACGTAGTAGTTGACACATTGAGTAGAAGATCATATGCAGGTACGAGTGCGATATTGTCAACGCAAAGGCCCATTTTGTATAACTTATAAAGGATGGAGATAGAGTTAAAGACTCCAAGGACCTACGTGATGATGGCAAATATACGAGTAGAACCGACTTTAATCGATAAAGTTAAAGCTGCTCAAGCTACAGACCTGGAGCTGATGCGTATGAGGAAAAAAGTACAAGAAGGTGCTATCTCGAAAGTAAGAATCGATGAAGAAAGAATACTTCGAGTCAACTTCAGACTTTGTGTTCCTAAAGACTCTGACTTGAAGTATAAAATCATGATGGAGGCGCACAACACACCGTTTGCAATCCATCTTGGGAGTACCAAAATATATCGTGATCTTTGACATACATTTTAGTGGAGCAATATAAAGAAAGAGATCGCGAAGTTTATCTCAAGGTGTTTAACTAGTCAACGTGACAAGGCGGAGCATCAAGTGCCAAAAGGTCCATTGCAACCACTTGAAATTCTAGAATGGAAGTGGGAGCACATTACCATAGACTTTGTTACTAGTCTTCCCAATGTTTCTCAAGGCATAGATGCAATTTGGGTCATTGTCGATAGACTAACCAAGTTTACTCATTTCTTACCTATACGAGAAACTTATTCACTTGAACCTCTTGCTCGTATGTACATAAATGAGATTGTAAGACTACATGGTATGCCAGTATCCATAGTTTCTTATCGAGACCAAAGATTCACTTTACGATTTTGGGTTAGTTTGCAAAAAGCTTTGGGCACAAATTTACGATTCAGTTCGGCATATCATCCTCAAATGGACAGGCAGTCGGAGAAGACTATTCAAACTTCTGAAGATCTATTAAGACTTTGTGTCCTTGACTTCAAAGGAAGTTGGGACAAGTTCTTGCCATTAGTGAAATTCTCCTACAACAATAGTTATCAAGCAAGTATTGGCATGGCTCTATTCGAGGCGTTGTATGAACGCAAGTGTTGTTCTCCAGTATGCTGGGATGAGGTGAGTGAAGCAACGTTGTTGGGACCGAAATTGGTACGCATGACTACGGAAAAGATTCAAATGATCCAGCAACGTATAAAGACCTCACAACATCAATAAAAGAGTTATGTTGATCTTCATCGAAAGGACATAGAATTTAATGGTAGAGAGCATGTGTTGTTACGTGTGGCTCCATGGAATAGAGTTACGAGATTTGAAAAGAGAGAAAAGCTCAATCCTCGATTCATTGGGCCATTCGATCGTCGATCGAGTAGGAACTGTGGCCTATAGACTCGCCTTACCGCCAAGTATGTCTCGTGTTCATAACATTTTTCACATATCTATATTACGTAAAAATGTGAAAGACCCGAACCACATTATTGATTTAGAACCAGATGAAATAGTGGAAGATTTAACGTATGCAGATGTACCTGTTAAAATCTTGGATAAGAAGGAACATTTTCTAGACTCCAAGGTTATACCTCAAGTCAAAGTTTTGTGGAGAAACCACAATATTGAGAAAATAACTTGGGAGTTAGAATTTGAAATAAAATCAAGGTATCCTCACCTCTTCGACATACCAGGTATGTACCCCAATTTCAAAGATGAAATTTCATAAGAAGGAGAGGTTATAAGACCCCAACTTTTATGAATAAAGATTAATTTTTCCCGAAATATATTTTTGAATATTATGGTGTGAATTTGATATAATGGTTATGGGTAATATTTATAACTTTTGCAAAGTAAGCAAGTTGTTATAAAATATTCGATTGGTCGGGGAATTTTTGTTTTAACAGGAAATATTCATACGACGGCACAATCATTGGTGGACCCCACAACGAAATTATTGTCGAAATTAGAAAACGGCATAAATATCTTTTTATAAAAATAACGACGAAAGTTTTACCGTTAAACTGTTAAAATACCTGGTGGTAAAGGTACAGTAATATGCGTGGTTGCATAGTAGCACACGATATTGATTATTGATGCTTACGTGAGAAATCACTCAATTATACTTAATTATTTGTACAGTAATTGCTGCATAATATCTCTCATATTATTAATTCAATTATTATGATAGTATGATCTACATAATATTTTATATTATTAAATCAATAATTAAGACGACAAAGTTATTCATATTATTATTTGTATTATTGACGATGTCTAGAAAGTTCTATCGAATAAAGAGGTTTGGTCACCTAATTACGCGTCAATAGGGAGAAATCCATATCAGAAAGTCCCCTCTTTTCTGAGAATGATCTGGTTGTTAAATATTGTGAGTTATAATATTAATGATGAATAAATTCGTGTTGATTAAAGATAAAATTGCTGATAAAAAATTATTTTCATTGTGTCGAGATTATTAGTGTTAGTGGAAATCAACATTTATTTTGATAATAATTGATTTCTGGATGTTAAATTGACCAAACAGGTAATTAATCGGATAAATGAGTAATTAATTACTATTAGTTCACATGCAAATTACTGTTGGTTCACATGTATGGAACTGTTGATTCACATGCATGTACTATTAGGGGAGGTTGTGCAAGATTGATAATACTTAAAGGACTAAATTAAAAATGGAGGTATAGATGAAGGTACTATACTGTAATAATTCGAGCCCTAATCGTGTAATTATCGAAACTATGTTTTCCTATAAATAGAAGCTCATTCTTATTTCATCCTCACCAATTCACTAAGACTCACAAGAGCAATTATAGAGAGAGAAGCTATAGAGGGAAAGAAGAAGAGTATTCTGCTACTTCACTATTGCAGTATCCAGCCTTCTACTAAGGTAAAGGATATTATTTTTGTTCAATACTCGTATGAAATAATATTTTCTTCCATACTCTGTAGTATGTAAGTAATATTATTTCGTTTCGTATTCCTACTTCTACACTCATTTTATTAAAGTATTGCTTCTATACTCCGTGAAATTAGTAGAATATCCTTAAAATTTACGCTTCATCTAGTATCGTTTCATAAGGATATTTTTCTGAACATTCTTGTTAAATTTTAAGCTTTTCATGTCAGAATACTATTCACAAAAGTACTATTCACAAAAGTACTATTCACGGGGTACTATTCAGGAAGTACTATTTAAGCGGTACTATACACTCGGGTACTATTCACCCGGGATACTATTCATGACAAAAATTGATTTTTTTTCTGTCCAAATCATTTTTGATACAATATTATTCTTGAATTTTACTCCACAAAGCAGTATCATGTTGATAATTTAGACATTATTGATGTGACGCCCCCAAATTCATGTACTTGAAACCCGAACTTAGTGCTTCACGATACCATTTCTATTAGCGAAATAATACTAATAATAATAACAATAATATAAATACCAAACTTAATTTACATATATCAGAGTCTAATCCCAGTTTCTCAACCTTTACTACATTACATTACATGATAGATAATAAATATCAAAGTCTTAATAACGTCTAACTATTACATAAGATACCATAAGTTTATTATGTTTGTTTTCTTTTTCCCTTGTTCCTGCCTGAACCTTCAGGTTAATCACGCTTAGCTGAAAATATTTATATTTAAAGCAAGAATGAGCATTTAGGTGCCCAGCAAGTAATAGCAGACAATAAACGTTAGCTGAAAGAAGTAAATATTTTTTGTGAATGACACTTCTACAACGATTCAACAGTTGTGAAGTAAGTTGAACCAATAATAACAACATATCAAATCTATCTCAAATTTTGAAACTATGTACTGACTATTAATGGAGAGCAGTCCACAGACTATGAACTTTATTTTTGATTTTCGATATTCAATTGACTAACAAGAATTAATTCTACGCAATAACAAAATGGAATATCTTCCAGAGTTTTATGCTGAGTGATCCGTAAGGATCTTGAACTTAATTCTCTAGTAACTATCAAAGATTTACTTTGATATACCCAGGTGTATCAGATAACCATAAAGATTAAGTCATACCCCTCTACAAGTATAACAAGTGAGCAGCTTTATTATACCCTATATTATGCATAATACTTAAACGCGCGCAATAACCGAATATATGACCAATAGGTTCCCTTTGTATTAAAGGTTGTTCTTCTCAATCTTACAATCAGAATTTGAATTATAACAACGAAATACTATGATTTCAATATCTAATCTCTTTTTCGATCTAGCCGAAACAATTGGCATCGACCTGTCAATAATAATTGAGTTCTTTTCTCGAACCTATCAAGTTCTAACAAATATTCGTCTAGCCAGAATAATTAGCTAAGACATATCTCAACACTATCTTTAAATCTATGTCTAGCCGAGTCAAATAGCTTAGACAGCTTTTAATTAACATATACATATTGAAAAATAATAAGTATGTATCAACATGTGATTAAATACAATGATTATCTAAGTGAGGTCACTTTTTTAACAAATTTTAGAAATTAACGAACAGAATATTTATCTGGATTGTACAATAATACTGAATTGATAACCAATGATTGGATAGAATTCAAGAACTGACATATCGACAAAAGTATAGATACATGAACAATAACAATAACAATAGAGTTCTGAAACTGGCTTACACATGTCCATTGCATAAAGTAAATGCAAAGGTTAGATATTTGTCTGGTCTGTTGCTTACAGTTACGCTACTTAATTTTATCTTTTATGTCGAGACCTATCAGCAATAAGATCATTCTATCGATTAAAAATACATATCATAACACATAGTACAGTTTATTTGCAGTCAGCACATAACCTAATCACATTATCACATATGTTTAACAGTCACAGGATCACAAACAAACATGTATTTAGTCAAACTACACTACACCAAAAATGGCTTCTAGTGAAGCACAAATCCTTCACTAGAGGCCCTATATCACTCACAAGTGATTTATTGCGAAGAAATATTTTCTTCACACGAGTGCTCGCATTAGACCTCCTCGTAATTGGGTATCATTCGCTAAGTAGTAACTAAATATTTTTTGTGAAGGATATACTGTGAATAACTTTTTTATTCACAAATTGTATTTAGTAATAAAATATTGTTATTTAGTGAAAAAATGGTTTCCTTCACAAATAATATTTTAGAAGGACTATTTGAAATTAGTGAATAACTGTATTCCCTCACAAATAATATATTGTGAAAAACAAAATTATTTAACGAGAGAAAATTTTTCTTCTTCACTAATTATAAATTAAGAATGTATCTTCAAATTAGTGAGGGAAATAATCCTTCATTGATGACTAACTAATTAACTAGAAAAGATTTAGTGAGTAAAATAATCCTTCATTAATATCCATTTATCAAATAAAATCCTTCACAAATTATAAATTTATAAATAAAAAATTAATTGATAAATAATCAAAATTCATTGTAAATTATAATTAATTTTAAAATCAGTGATTTTATATTTTTTTTGCTAAAATCAAACTGAAATTAAATAAAAGGAATTGTACAGAATTCATGGGGTATATACCCCATACAGAGATCATCAAAGGACAAGCCCTATGATGTCAACAGTAAACCAAATGCAAAGAACAGAATCAGATGATTACAGTAAACGTGTTACGCTAATACAATATAAACCAAATTTAAAAACCTAGTCAGACCCATAAAGACACCTAACCAAATTTAAAAACTTGGCCAGACCAACAACAACCACCCAATTAGGTTTTCCCAGCTAGCAGCAGCAAGAATTTGGAACGCATCTTTTTTCTGCTTGTTAATGTTCACCTGGATGGTTAAATAAAACATTAAAAGAAGCACCAAAAAGGTGGAGAAAGAAAACAAAAAAAGATGGACATTGATATCAGCTGGCCAAAATTTTAACAAACCTTTAGGGTGCTCAGGTGGTTTAATTTTGGGACATTCACCACATTTCCATGCTTATCTATTTCCCTACCCAATGCATCCAAACGGAGATCGGGAGCCTTGGGGGGCTTTGGCTGGACAGTAATCTCAGGTGGCATCTGTCCAGGAAACATGTTTAGTAGAGGAGCAAATTCAGGGTCCTGTCAAAATCCCATTTTGGCAGCAAGCTCCTGTGCACGTTTTACAGCTTCAACTTTTGGCGCTGTAAGCCCCTCAAGATGAGGCACACCACTTATAAGAGGCTTCATAGAAGCTGCAGAAGAAGCAGGTAAGCTTGAAGCATTCATTGTTACTCCGGTAGAAGGAGCCGGAGCAGGAAGCATGCCTAAAATGGAGGGTGTGGTTTTAAGTCCCTCCTTTGACCCCATCTGCGAATTAGCATCTCTGCCTGGACCAACACCCTTATTTAACTGCTGGATTAATAAACATAAGCATCTGGCGCAGAGCTTATAGATAATAAACACAGGAAACAAAACCATAAAACACCTGTCAAGCTTGCTTAACAACTTAACAAAGGTAACGTCCTTGATGCCAGGTTGAGTGGTTCCAAATCAGCACCCTGTAAGCAACCATAGTAAATGAATAAATACACTTTTAAAAATAATTTTGGATAATCATGACTCATCGAGCTTTGCTGCATAATCATCGGGTAAGGAGATCTGCATCTTTCTTTTCACTTCCTCCTGATCTGCTACAATGATATAGTGATCAATAACTTCATATCTCCTAGTAACAGGGGGAACAAGACTCTAATCTATCATCTACAGTAAAGTAATCATCCCCTCTTGACTCCCTTGCTCCACCTTTAGACTCAAAGTCCAAATCACTTTCTGAGGCAGTACTCCCACTATATGTCTCGGTTTCTTCAGACGACCCATCAGATGTTTCACTTTTCGAGTCCATTAATTTTTTATTCAACTTGGATAAATGTCGTTTAATTTCTCCATCAGACACATAATCTTCATAATCAAACACACCATTGATGAAGGAGGAGCCACTAATCCTATTCATGTATTTCCTTTCAGCTACTTTATTAACCTTCTTATACTTTGAGGAAGCAGAACAGAACCCTGGAGGTGATTCATCTCTCCAAATCTTTATCATCTCATCTCTCTCATGGGAAGATTTTGGACTGCCTTCCAAACCCGTAGCAAGCCGTATAAATAAGGTTGTAGTCAGATTGCTTAGAATTTTTTATAAACATTTTATTTAAATTATTTTGTGACTCATTTTTTGCTTCAGTCCAGATTGCTTAAAAATAAATATATGCACATACAGGAAGGGGAAAGCTAGATGACACCAAATAACATGCAAATATAGTAACAAACTTCACTTTGCCGATATAATTTATTAGCAGGGTCCTCACCTTCAAAGGTGTTCCCACAATAAATTGAAAACCTTAGCCCTTATACCCAATTACCAATTCTCAACAAAAGCTCCAACTCTGACAAGTTATAATGTTTTGACCATCCACCATAACATTCTAACATACAAAACAGCCATGAAAACAAAACACAAAAAGCACAACTTACTTTATTGCATCTCTGCACATCCGACTTATATCTTTTTTGACAGAGCTCAGACCACGACCAACATAATAACCATTCTTCATTCTATATTCAATCTCTGCAACCTGGTGAAGAATGTTAAACAGGAACAAGAACAGTCAAAATAACATTAGAAGGATATATTCGCATCTTGCTTACCAATAGTAGACAGCAGGAATTATCATATTATGGTACCTTAGGCAGAAAGAAATCGAAAGTATTCTCCTTCATGATACCCTTCAGACTTAAAGACAGAAACTCCTCCAACCTCTTGTACCCAGATAAGAACCTAAAAAGAGTACCATCATATTTATAAGTACAAAGTATGTCCCTTGGGAGAAACAACAACAAAGAGACGGTTATAAGAAATTTGGTATCTCATTCGAAGCCATTCTAGAGACAAACAATACAAGAGAAATCCTAGCATGTCAGGCAAATACCATAAAATTCAATGTCAAACTCTACCAAATTTAACATTATATCCAAATATCAACAGGTATTCTCTTCTACACATAAACAACATTAATATATGGAAGTTTAAACAAGTACTATGGTAGAAACCCTGATCAAGTACGCATAACAATTTTCCTAGTTGGATTTTTTTGCAAGAACCTAGCCAAGTCATAAGCAGGATATACACAATAATAACTAATAAAAGAAACACAAGCCAAAAAAAAAGAAAAAGGAAAATAGGATTAAAGCAAGAACTCTCAGTTGTGCTGAAATCCATTATATTGTGGTCAAAAGAATACTCCCTCCCATCCCCTAAAGAATGGATTTTTAGTACTTACAAAATTTGAACACGAGAGTGGTTAAAGTACAAAAATTAAAGCCATTATGCAGAAAAAAGATTACATTAGCCCGTAATTATGTGCGGTCCACTAGCATGATATTTAAGCAAATCATAACTATGAAATTGGAAATTATATAATTCTCTCTCCTTTAGCTTAACTTTCTTAATTAGTTAATTTGCGTTAAAAAATTGTACTCAAGTCATTCTTTGGAAGATTGATAGAGTATCTTATTAACTATGATCAGATCTCATGACTGAGGTACATCATACTCAACTAGAAAAATTAAAAAGTGATGCATAACCAGAAAGGTTAAAAAGCAAAGCAGTCTTTTTAAGAGGTCAGATGCAGAACTACCTTGCTTCTACATGCAAGCAGTTAGTAGACAAGTTAAAGTAAACCTAGAAAATCAAGAGCAAGTATCTAAGACAAGCTGCAAGATTATATCCAGGGGAGAAAAAACCATGGGTTGGAAAGATAAGCGACCAATATAATACACCATCATTGCTCAACCAAACAAATTGGTATGACCAGACACATTTAGCAAATCAGATCTTTTGCAAACTTATTCATAAAATCTCAATATCAAATCCCCAAAATATTATAAACCACTCTGTATGCTATACCAGACAAGAATGTGGAAAAATTAATATCAACATATAGCCTCCTAAACAATGTGGTAATAAATTTAAATGGGATGCAGTTTGACATCAAAATGGTATATAGTAAAATCTATCATGCGTGTGTCAAAAAGGGATCTGATCACTGAGATTTCATTATGATGCTTAGCAATAACATTACCTGCAATACGCTTATCACATTCTTTGATCAGACTAATGAATCTTGAATCTCCTGATGCTAAAGAAGCACCTATTTCAAATGCAGCCTTAGTAGTCTGATATTCTTCTAGCTTAATACAAGCAGTACTGTAAGCAGAAACACAAAGAGACAAAATTACTAAAGTTTACATATATAGAACCTTAGGAAATACATATACTTGTGGAAATCGTGAATTTCCATGGATGTAACTGGATTACAAATAAACACCAAATTACAAAGATCCTCTCCCTTTACGAAGATATGCTTTATACATTTTAGGATCCAGCTCAATCGCTCTGTTTGCATCAGCAACAACTTCTGCTCATATAGAAAAAGATTAATACAAAATACAAATTTGGATAATAGCATAAATACCAACCATAAAGGAAAAATCAATTAAATTATATCCAAGTCTGAAATATGAATGCAAGTGGAATCACAACGGTGCACAACACTGAAAATGTAAAATAAAGAACAAATAATATAGTTTGAAACCTTTGTGTAAAAGGTGGAAAATTTTAGTTTGCAACACAACCACAGATATTACACCAGCCATCTTCATAACAAGTTCAGAGCCTGTATGCCTGGCTGTATGCCTGTATGAATCACAACATTATCAATTACATACACTTCTGGCTGTATGCCTGTATGAATCAATAACTTCAAGGGAAAATGAACCCACAATATCCATCTATCAAACTTTTTTACCTCCAATTGTATGCCCAAAAATTCCCAAACATCAAAAATCAAAACATAGTTACAATATTTTCAACATCCTTAGCCTATGAATCTTTGAACCGTGTCATAATTCCCAATATATTTGAGCACTCTAGAGTCAATAGCACATATATATCTTTTAATATGAGTGGGATAACAAAAATATGAAATTAATATATGCTTTTTCCATGTTGATAATCCCTTACAATATTTTCAACATCCTTAGCCTATGAATCTTTGAACCGTGTCATAATTCCCAATATATTTGAGCACTTTAGAGTCAATAGCACATATATATCTTTTAATATGAGTAGCATGGGATAACAAAATTATGAAATTAATATATGCTTTTTTCCATGTTGATAATCCCTTACAATATTTTCAACATCCTTAGCCTATGAATCTTTGAACCATGTCATAATTCCCAATATATTGAGCACTCTAGAGTCAATAGCACAGATATATCTTTTAATATGAGTAGCATAGGAAACCACCAACAAATCCATCAAGTCCCTAAGTAAATCCAAGTGAAAGTGCGCAGCTTTTCAAAATCACCAAACCAAATTAGCTAAAAAAGATATACACCACACGCAAACATAATATCTTTGTATATTATGCTTAATAATACTAAAAAAATCAAAATCAGGAAAAAGGGTAAGAAGACTTGACCACTAAATTTAGCTATTAACATTAAATAATAGAATCAGAACCTAAATTAAAGCTTATTAGATTGATCACTGAGCGAATGAAAAACAAGTACAGCCCCAAAGGTTAAACAAAATCAACCCAGTGCCGACAGAACTGGAAATATAACATGTCTCGATTTTGCAAATAAACAGAAAAGGGGTTGATTACCAGTGAAGTTGTGGAGCTTAATGTTGGCCTGAGCACGGTCGGCGAAAAGATCGGGGTCTTTAGGGTTAAGAGAGATAGCTTGGGAATAAAGGTCAACGGCCAGTTCGAAGTGGTCGTCAACAAACGTCTCCTTAGCCTTCATTCCAGATCCGACGACGCTGTCATTGAATGATTGGGGTTTGTGAGTTCACCCGGCAGACAGAAACTTGGATGGATGGATTGATCGATTGGGATTAGATTAGACCGGGAAGATTACAATAAGGGAAGAAGAATGCTTGACTTGAGAGAGTTGAGGGCCGAACAAATAAATAAGGATAAATTGGAAAACCAGACTACAGAAACACAAAACAAACTAAAACCATTACCGATCTGCAAAGTTAGGAAAACATAAAGAAACTAAACTAAAATCATACAAAATCCAACTTAGTTCAAGCTCAAAAGTAATACTATCAATCATAACAAGAGAACAGAATCAATATTGTCGCTACAACTTTTCAAAAAAAAATATAAATAAATAAATATTGTCGCTACATTTTTTTTCTTATGATTTTGTACTGAAATAATTAAAAATAAAATTAAATAATTCAAAAGTCTTTCTTAATTAAAGCGCTCCATAATTGTTATTTAACTGAATATTAAATATAATATCAAAAAATAATGTTATTTTAAATTAATCTCCAAAAGACTTTTTTTGGATTAATATTATATACTTAAAATAAAATTTAAAGTCTTTTGGATTATTTAATTTTATTTTTATTTAACATTAACTTTATTTAATTATGATCATAAAAATAAACTTTTATGGAGAAATTTTAAAGTTTAACATAGTGTAAAAAATTTAAGGTATTTATATTCACCACAATTTATTAAAAAAAATTATTTAGAACAAGATATCGACCAATTTTATCCCTCGCAAAAAACTTCTGAATAATAATATATAGTGAGTAATAATTCTTTCACTAAATAGTTTTTTCCCTCACAAATTTTCATCATAAATTGGCTCTAAAAATCTTTCTATCGCCCCAATTTTACGAGGAAAAAAATATAAATTGTGAAGAATGTTTCTTTCGCTAATAACTATATTGTCACTATACTTTTTTCATTCACTGTTCCTTTGCTAAACAACTCCTCATGTAAAGGAATAAATTTTTTCACAAAATTTCCTTCGCTAGAGGCCATTTTTGGTGTAGTGCTATCTAAGTCCAGATCAATTTCTGAAATATTTCGGTGTGCCGACGACTTTATCGGGTAATTATCGAGTCTAAAATTCTATTCTGCAGTTCAATATTCGTTTAGATATTTTAAATATCAGTCGTATTATTTTTCATAGCCTTATAATAATTTTTAAATAATTATAATTTATCATGATTTTTCAAACACTGAAATTGTAGCATCCCCAAATCCGGGTACTTTTTTTCACGAATCTGGTATACTATTTCTATAACTATTGCGGAAGATATAAACATAAATTGTTTATACATTAAACTTTTACACATCATTCCCAAGATCTACAACCTTAACTTAATACATACATTCAATATCTTAAAAGATTTATAATGCTATTTTCGTCAGAAAATTTAATAGATCTAACTGCATAATAGCTTAATCTTGCACTTTGTCTTCGCTTCTGTCTTTACTCAAGCTTTCATCTTAATCTGAAAATTTTATCATGATATAGCAAGGGTGAGCATCAAATTTGCCCAGCAAGTTTAAATTTATTTGAGGATATATCATGATTGAAAGAATTTAACAATAAGCTAGCTAACTTTCAACAATATAAACATTGTGAAAGAGCATGAACAAATTTTCTTAGCTGAACGACCAAATCAATAAAAATGAATGGTCAATAATGAACATGAACAGATTAACTGAACCAAATGGTAATGAAGGTGATCAGCCTTTCATACCTGATGAACATTTACAATTTGCACAACGTGCGAATCAATAATCAATATAGACGTGAATAATCAACAACAATTATTCATTAACATGCTTTGAACATACAACTCAAGTTTGAGTTAAGGAAAAACTTACCTGATTCGTTGACTACTGCTACGCAATTTAAGTTAACTTCTTTTGATAAGACCTATCATTAATAATAAGATTAGTCTTTCAATCAGCATATTCTACTTTGTATCATAATACAATTACTTTGCCAATAGATTATCTAACACTTAATCAAATATTAGATAACATCCTAACACATCGGTATTATTATCATTCTTGGATAATTCTTCAATCACTGTATCATATTCATTAAGATTAAATACTTAATCTTATACATTATAAGTTCTTCTTTATACTCTAATAAGTCAAATACTAATCCAACAACCTGGATTCTAAATTTAACAACCAAATTGCCAATCCAGCAGACTGGATACAGAATTTAGCAACCTGGATTCAACAAATTTCCAATCCAGCAAGCCAAACTACAATCCAGCAAACTGGATTATAAATCCAGCAACTAGATTGCAATCCAGCAAGCTGGATTCAACATATTTTCAATTCAGTAAACTTCTTTTCAATCCAGCAAGCTAGATTCTATATCCGTTCACGAAAATACCAAATCAACTTATTATTTTTCTATCCATTGTACAAACATGTATACACATATTTCATACACAAAAAGTATTTTTCCAAAATTTTTCAACTTCCTTTGGTATTTTTTAAAAATCATTTTTAGTTAATTTCTTAAGAAATTAGCTACCTCGTGCTTAACTCCAGAAATTCCCATCTCTTGGCACAATCTTATACGTCTTAACGTGACACTTCATTTTAAATTTCGTGGCCATCGGAGTTATAGAACTCCGGTTATAGCCATTTCCGTCGGAAAATCACAGAAATTGAAATGGTCATAACTTGCTCATTTTAACTCGGAATGAGCTCATTTTTGGACAGTAGGTACTTTATACCATATATTTTCATGTGCCAAAAGGCCAGAATTTTTCTCACACATTAAGTGACCGAAACTGCCATTTTAAAATTTTGGGCAGAAGCTAAATGCCATTTTGCAGTTTTTTGTGCTTTATTAAATATTTTCCATACGGAAATCTACAACTCCTTTTTCAGTGATTCCACTTGGAGATGTTAGATAACTTATCATAGTATACTCCCAAATTTTTCCAGAATTTTTACATACCCGAAAAATGACTAAACTGTCCCTACTCTTTGACTGTCCAAAACAGTCTATTTTTCCTTTTTAGACACAAAACTGTTTTTGGTAAAACAGTCACTACAACTTGTGTACTCAACATTTTTGAGTGCTACCACTTGGGTTTAGTAGTTAACACGTATATCTAGCACCTCCCTTTGACGGATCGCAAAAAGAAGCTATAGATTTAAAACGGTGAAAATCCAAAGTACATAGAAATTTTAGAGCTTATAAAACTAGAAAAATCACTTTTCTTTATTTTCGATTTCCAACTAAATCAACACCCAATATGGGTAGATCTAAACATTAAACACTCATAAACACATAGATCTAAGGTTTTTGAGTTTAGAAACATAGATTAAAAGTTTGATTTACAATAATCAAAAATTATATAAACAAAAGGGGTTTATACCTTTTTGTTCACATGCTCTCCTTCTTCTTCTTCCATGGATGGCTATGGAGTTTTGATGACTTATCAAAAACTTCCCTTCCCCTCCCCCATGGCTGCCGAACCACTTCTTTCTCTCTCTCTCTAGTTGGTTCTTATGTTGGCTAAATGGAAGGGATGAAAGAGAAAGAAACAAGATAACTTGTTATTAGATTAGATATTTGTTTGTTAAAAAAATCTATAGATATATTTTGTATATCTAATCTATATCTTCCAATATCTCTACTATCCTTATCTCTTTCCTTAATCATTATTACATAGATATATGGAATCTTAGTGTGCAAAGTGGCTCCTTAAAATGAATGCCACCTAGCTTGAGTTGGTAATTATCTTTTGCCACATGTGTGGTGCTTAAAGTGATGATGTGCATGCACATCTTCCTCTCCTTTTCTCCCTCATCAAATCCGGCCAAGTGGCCTTTATCTTATCCAAGTTTTGCTTGATTTTTATTGCTCCACTAAGTATAACAAATGTCTAAAATGTCCCTCTCCCACTTGGGCTAAAAGTTGGGCCATTCTTTTAATTCTTTTGGCTACTAACTTTAATTCGTTGGGCCATAACAAATAACATCATCCATTACTTGTCCCACCCATAATAATTTGGGCTTCTTAATTTATTGATTGGGCTAACACTTGGGCCACCATAATTAATCTCTTTGGACTTCTAGATTAATTTCTTGGGCCATGAAAATAAATTAGGTCCAATACTTTTAATATTATCTCTCCCACATGTTCCTTAACAATTGGCTCGCTTGAGCTTAAAACTTAATTCCTTTGGCTTTTCCAAATAAAATATTTGGACTTCCTAGCTAAAATGTTTGGGCCATAAAATTAATATGATCCATTACATTTAATTATATCTTACCCTAATCATTTAGTTAGGGTTTCCATGCACTCAATTTAAATACAAATTCTTACCCCAAGTACATTTAATTTCCTTAACCCAATTAGACTTACATTAATTAGGTTATAAAATTAATTAACCGAGATGTATAAAATAAATCTCTTAAAATTAGTATATATTTTATATACCATAATTCTCTCATCCCATAACCCTTAAGTTATTTAATTCTTCATTCCTAATATATAATTAGGATCATGCTAATTTCTTTTATTTGTCATCACATAATATTCGTATTCACTTACTCACATAATCATTAAATAAATTATGACATGCTCCACAAATCTCTTAGATTAGGTCACTAGTATATATTTAATACTAGAACCACTAAATAACAATAACCATTTAGGTTATTTAATTCTCATACATAATTTAAATAACTTATTTAAGTTATACAATTTATATTGTATAATTTAATTTAATTTTCAACCTCCTCTCCATAAATTATTTTCAAACAATTTATTTATAAATTAAATATATAATTTAATATATTCAATCATTTATTCAAATATGAATTTAATTTACTAACTACTTTGATACCAATATTCATATCTACATATTGGATCTCATCTCATATTTTAACTTTACATCATTGGTATAATATTAAATATTATATCATTATCCATATAACATCATATCATAACATATTTTACTTCTCACTCTAATTTTGACTTTTCTCCATAAAAGGTCAACTGTTGACTTTGAACAAAAGTCAACATTTACACATTTTGTGTTTACTGTCCATTCTGACTAATCTTGACGTTGCGGATGTAACCGAGCAGTCTGTGCTTCAAAATACTATCTCTAACTCAATTTTTTGAGTTTTAAATTACTCCTTTCTTATTGCTAATCGTATTAACTAACGACTTTAAACTTAGTTATCTTCTTATCTACCATTCAAGACCAACGTTCAAGCTATGTTAATTACTAACATAGTTTTATCTTGATCCTTATATCATTAACTTAATTCAACATTCCTCTTGCTAAAATATTATATATAGCACCTTACTAAGTATATATATTTATATACATATACTCATCTTCGTTTAACCTCATAGCATCTCTTCATGTGAAATCTTATCTTCTTACTAAAATTTTCATATGTACTTATATAGCATTTCTTAGACTATTCAGTTCACACCGAATTTACAAGTATCGTAATACCTTATTCTCGATATTCCTTCAAATACATATCAATTCATTTCAAGGGTTTTGGAATTTTGCAACCCATATTTCTTTATTCTCATTCAATTAAGAAACCATATAGGTTCTTCTTAAAAATTTTGAAATCCTTAAAATTCCTTCACAGAAACGTCAATTTCATACACTTATTTTCTGTCTAGGTTAATCTTATAACCTTTAATCCATCATTTTAGGATTTTAATAATTATCTAAATTCTCGGGTTGTCACAGAAATCATTATTAAATAATTTAAATATTAAATAATTTTATTATCATTAATATTTAATTAATATTAAATTATTAATAAAATCATTGCCAAAATATTAAAGTTATTTATAATAACTCAAAATATTTTTATTACCTTAACTGATTTTTAAAATATTTAAAATTATTTTTAAATAATTACCATTAATATTTAAATGTTAATGTACTATTTATCAAAATATTAAAAGTCATTAATTATAAATTTAAATATTTTTAATTTATTTATATCCTTTTTAAATAATTTTTAATTCAATAAAACCATTTTAAAACAATTTATTTAATATAATTATTAAATAACTCTAATATCATTTAATATTAAATTATTAATAAAATTTACCTTTAAATATTAAAAGTTAAACTTTATAACTAAAAATATTTTTAAACTATTTATTTTCATTTAAAATGATTTTTTTAATATTAAAATTATTTTTAAACTAATTTATTTAATATAAGTATTAAATAAATCTAATATCTTTAATATTAAATATTTAAGTAAATTTGCCTTAAAATATTAAAAATTATGTTTTATAACTTAAAATATTATTAAATACCTTATTATCATTTAAAATAATTTTTAAAATAATAAAATCATTTTTAATTAATTTATTTAATGTATTTATTAAATAAATTAAATATTAATAATATCTAAATAAATATTAATATTTATAAAAAATATGTCAAATTATTAAAAGTTAATTTTTATAACTTAAAATAATTTTTAAAACTAATTTTGTAATTTTTAGAAATTAATTTCTATTTTTAAATGATTTTTGAAAAAAATAATTAATTAAAATTAACTAAACTGTCGTTATAGCCTTTAGCGACAGAATCTGTCGCTTTAGGTGTTCTTGAGGCTCAAGAACATGCATAGACAGTGATAAAGGTACCTACTTTGACCATGATTAATTCACTGCATATGTTATTTCTGGGCAAGCTATGACATGGATATTGTAGTATTAATGTAACACTACAAGTATCAAGTAATATATGGGTTAGATTTCAACACACAAGCAAGATATAAGCCTGCAAACTAGTTGTCAGATGTGTTCTTCATGTTCTGGGCTACCCAGAAACATGAAGTCATGGCCGGTCAACGGTTTTGGTGGACTTATTGTGAAACCCCAGATTTTATGAATAAAGATTTAATTTTTTCGAACTATTTTTTAAATATTATGGTGTGAATTTGAGATAATGTTATAGTTGTGGGTAATATTTATAAATTTTACAAAGTATGCAAGTTGTTGTATTATATTCGATTGGTCGGTGAATATTATTTTTGTCGGAGAATATTCGTACGACGACACAATTATTGATGGACCCCACAACGGAATTATTGTCGGATTGAGAAAACAACAAAAATATTTTATGAAAATAACGGCGGAAGTTTTACCGTTAATACTGTTGAACTACTCGGTAGTAAAAGTACAGTAGTACGTGTGGTTGCATAGTAGCATACGGTATTGATTATTGATGCTTACGTGAGAAGTCACTCAATTTTGTTTTATTAGTATTATTAATGTAATAAAACAGAAAAGCTTTTTATATAAAACAGAATACTTTTATAAAGTTATTCGTTTTATTAGGCTAATAGTAAAATCTTTTTATATAAAACAGAATACTTTTATAAAGTTATCTGTTTTATTAGACAATAATTAGAATATATTATATTTTATTATGCATAGTATTTGCACAGTGCCTGCATAGTATTTGTATAGTAAAATCTTTTATAAAGTTATTCGTTTTATTAGACTATAAATAGAATATATTATATTTTATTTAAAAGATTTTACTTTAAATATGGACCGTCAGATTAAAGTAAATCAATCTAGACCGTTCATGAGTTAGTTACTATGCAGTCCATTTTTCTATAAATAGAAGCTCATTCCTTCATTATTTCTTACGAATTCACTGAAACTCTAGAGAGAAAAAATTCTAGAGAGAGAAAAAAAGTGTTCTGCTACTTCACTACTCCTATATCCGGTACTCTTCCTTTCAAGGTAAGGAATATTATTTGTTGTACCCGTAAGGGATATTATTTCTTATGTATTCATGAAGAGAACTTCTGTTATTTCATTCTTTATTATTCTATTGGAATAACCTGTATACGCGGGCTACCCTATACTTGGTAAAATTCTTCTGTTATTCCATTCTTTATTATTCTGTTGGAATATCCTGTCTGTGCGTTTACGCCGGACCTGGTTCAATTATTTATTATTCTGTAGGAATATCCTGTCTGTGCATTTTACGCTGGACCTAGTTCCATTCTTTATTATTCTGTAGGAATATCCTGTCTGTGCGTTTACGCCGGACCTGGTTCCATTATTTATTATTCTGTCGGAATATCCTGTCTGTGCGTTTTTCGCCGGACCTGGTTCCGTTATTTATTATTCTGTTGGAATAACCTGCCTGTGCGATCTATCACATGCATGGTGATTTCTTTCGTTATTCCATTCTTTATTATACTCAGTTAGTTAAAGTTTTGACTTTTATACTCCATGAAATTAGTGAAATATCTTTAATATTTGCGTTTCATCCAGTATCTTTTCATGAAAATATTCTTCTGAGCATTCTTAAATTTTACTCTACAAAGCAGTATCATGTTGACAATTTAGATGTTATCAGTTCCTAGATAAATTAATTCTTGAACTTGTTTTATTGAATTCTTATATCATTGTCATCATCCTCATGCTTATATTATGTTAAAAGTCATCTGTGGCCTGTAGTGCATAGATGAACTTGGTATGATTATGACCAATGATTATTCGGTATAATCATAACCGTAATGTTACAAATGATGTGAAAAAAGTCCTCATTAGCCCGTAGTGCATTGATGGACAGTTTTTGGTATGATTGTGGCTATGAATTCTCTTTGGCCGTAGTACAGAGATGAATTATTTTATGGCATGATCAGGACCGTTGATGAAAACATGATTATCTTTAGCCGTAGTGCATGGATAATTCATGGTCGTGATACTAAAGAATATCCTTGGCCGTAGTGCAGGGGGGATTCGATGATGTGGATTATTTATTAAGCTGAGTCTCAACGATAAAAGTCATGAAAAACCTTTTAAATCATAAAAGATAGTAGATTTTATTCTCTACTTGACTCTTTTAATGGATTGCTTGATCCGCTGCAGTTAAACTTGATGTCTATTGTATTTTATCAGTTTAACATTGTTGAAGACTAATGATAATTTATTTTGCATTATCTTAGTCATAATATTTCTTACTGGGCTAGTTGAACTCACCCTTTCTTTCACTGTTCTCTTCAGGAAATGAGAATATAGTTTGGACGAGTTGGAAAACGGAGTGATGGACCAGATGATAGCATTAGTAGTCCTCACTATTCTATGTAATGTGTGATAATAATTATAATGAGGACTCCTTTTGAGTTTGTATACTCGCTAGTAGACAATATTTGTATTCAAACTCACAGTTTATGTTTTGTCGTATTGTACATGACAGTTGTATTATTAAGTTGTATTTGAATTCTGTACCATATATCTGGCGACTCAAGATGGGTGATGTATACCTAATTTTGGGGGCGTCACAGTTGATATCAAAGCTTAGGGATATGATCCCTGGCTAGGATGTGAGAATAGAACTAGGAGGGGAGAGACGGGTAATTCCTTCCCTAGTATAACCTACCTAAGTTTATTTGGTATTTAATTGGTCGATCAGAGTATAGGGATAATATGTGATAGGTTAATTAACCTTTGTTTTGTGGCAGTATTTGAAAATGACATCCGAGAATGTTGAGAATAGCAATGGAGCACATGAGACCGTGGAGACACTTCTAATCTCCAACCAAGATAATGTGATTAGAGATATCCATGTGGTGATTGAGGAATTAAAAGTTACACTCAAGCTAGTCCCAAAGGTAGCAACTGAGAGTGAGGAAGAAGAGGAACCTGAGGAGGATTTATTAGAAGAACTTATTGATCAAAATGTAGAATTGTAAAATCGTATTCATGAGTTAGAAGAGCAGGCTGAAGAACGGAAGGCGGTCGTGGAGCAAAGGAATGTAACAATTCAAAATTGTATTACCCGATGTGCGATAGCTGAACAGGAGCGCTCTTTGGCAGAGTATACGATATTAAAGTTGGAATCTGAGAATTCAAATGTTAAGGAGCAGCTGAAAGAAGAAACAACTGAACGAGTGAGAATGAAGGATGCGTGGGTAAAAGCCGCACGACATGTTGATATTGTAGAAAGAGACGTCCGATCCAAAAAGGCTAAAATAGATGATATACATTTCTCTTTTTGGATAGTAATTGGAAGAACTCAACATCGAGTTTTGAGTTACCCTGTACAGAGTGGTCAATCTCAATTCGATATGGATCGAAGATTGATGATTCAGATCATGGATCAGGAGTACGATGAAGCAGTTGAGGGTGGAATATGTCCTATAGAAAAGTTAATTCCAGCGGTAGTGATGACACCAAATACTGCCCCAGACGAGTCAAAGTAGGGTAGTTCAAGGGAGAGCGGTTGTCAGGACTTCCCAATAAGTGAGGAACCCAAATGAAGTTATCGCGGGTAAGCTAATCATAAACCCTTGCGAAGTTTGTACCTTATTCGATACCGGTTCCACCCACTCTTGTATTTCACCTAGTTGTGTTCAACGTTTAAACTTGATTCTTAAGAAATTAGACTTTGACTTATCTGTTGAAAATCTGTTAGGAGGAACCTTCGTTACCTCCACTATTTATAAATCTTGTTTGATTCAAATCGACACTTTCACGTTACCTGTCGATCTTACCTCTTTAAAAATACTTGACTTTGATGTGATTTTAGGAATCGACTGGTTAACTACTCATCATGCTTTTTGTAAGGTTGTTAGCTTTCATACTCCTAACCAACATGTTATGCGAATTCAAAGTAACCAAACCACTAAAGTTAATCATTGTCATATCAAGCCATAAGTAAAGAGCCTCGATCCTTTTGTTGTTGACTTCCTTGTGTGGAATGCACCGAAGCCAGACTTTCTGTAGGCGATGCCGTGAATGACGATGGCAAGTTGATAGGTATCAATGTGACGTGCTATCCAAGTCTTGGATGAGGGTCACAATTTTGAACGATATTTCTATTATTAATAAAGTTCCTGACATATTCTTGAAGACTTCTTAGCCTACCCCAGAGCGTGAAATCAAATTTTATATTGACCCCAGTACAAAACCCATTTCTTAAACCCTCAAATATTTATTTACTTAAAACGAACGTAACATGCGCCAAAGACGTTGGCTCGAGCTGTTAAAGATTACGATCGTACCATTCAATATCATCGTGGAAGTACGAACGTGGTAGCTGACGCGTTGAGTAGAAGATCGTATGCGGTTACAAGTGCGAATATACGAACCCACGTGAAGATAACGAATATACGAGTAGAATCGACTTTAATTGATAAAGTTAAAGCCGCTTAAGCTACATACTCAGAGCTGATGAATGTGAAGAAGAAGGTTCAAGAGGGCGTTATTCTAGAAGCAAGAATCGACGACGAGAGAAAATCTCAACCCTCGATTTAATTGGCCCATTTGAAATCCTTGATCGAGTAGAAACTGTGGCCTATAGACTCGTTTTACCGCCAAGTATGTCGCGTGTTCATAACGTTTTTCATGTATCGATGTTATGTAAATATGTGGACGACCTGAACCACATTATTGAATTAAAACTAGACGAGATTGTAGAAGATTTAACGTATGAGAAGATACGTGTTAACATCTTGGATAAGAATGATCATATTTGACGCTCAAAGGTTATACCTCAAGACTTAGAATTTGAAGTGAAGTCAAGGTATCCTCATCTGTTCGGCATACCAGGTACGTACGTAAATTTCGAGGGCGAAATTTCATAAGGAGGGCAGATTGTGAAACCCCAGATTTTATGAATAAATATTTAATTTTTTCGAAATATTTTTTAAATATTATGGTGTGAATTTGAGATAATGTTATAGTTGTGGGTAGTATTTATAAATTTTACAAAGTATGCAAGTTATTGTATTATATTCGATTGGTCGGGGAATATTATTTTTGTCGGAGAATATTCGTACGACGACACAATTATTGGTGGACCCCACAACGGAATTATTGTCGGATTGAGAAAACAACAAAAATATTTTATGAAAATAACGGCGGAAGTTTTACCGTTAATACTGTTGAACTACTCGGTAGTAAAAGTACAGTAGTACGTGTGGTTGCATAGTAGCATACAGTATTGATTATTGATGCTTACGTGAGAAGTCACTCAATTTTGTTTTATTAGTATTATTAATGTAATAAAACAGAAAAGCTTTTTATATAAAACAGAATACTTTTATAAAGTTATTCGTTTTATTAGGCTAATAGTAAAATCTTTTTATATAAAACAGAATACTTTTATAAAGTTATCTGTTTTATTAGACAATAATTAGAATATATTATATTTTATTATGCATAGTGTAAGACCCCAAAATATTAATAAATGAAATTTAAATTCTTCTATTTATTATTCTGAAATAGTAAGAGTTGATTTGATTAATGTGGTCAGTTATGGGTAAAATGCGTAAATATTTTAAATAAACAAGTGGTTATAAAATATTCATTGTTGTCGGGGAATATTCGCTTGGTCGTGAAATATTCTTACTGTCGGAGAATATTCGTACGACGGCGCAGTCTTTTGTGGGCCCCATAACGGAAAGCGATTGGATGAATGAAACGATAAAAACAAGTTGTTTATAAATAACAGCGTAGTTGTTACCGTTAATACTGTTGGAATACCCGATGGTTAAGCACGGTAATACGCGTTGTTGCACAGTAGCACACAGTATTGCACCAATTATTGATTCTTACGTAAGAAGGCACTACTCAATAATGATTACAGTAATTACTGTTTAATATTTTATTGATTAAATAATTGCTACGTTGATATTTTATAATTGTCACTACACAGTATTTTCTATTATCGGAACAATAATTCATATTATCTGAATAATATTATTAGATAACATTATTGACAATATCTAGAAAGTTCTGTCTAAGGAGAGGTTTGGTCATCTAATTGCGCGCCAGTAAGGAGAGATCCTTATTGGAAAGCCCCCTCTTTCCTGGGAACGGTCTGGTTGCCAGTACTGTGGTTCTGTAATATTATTTGTGTATAATTAATTATTGATTTATATGATGAGGAAAATAGTGATTTTATGTGGATATAGATGGAGAAAATTTTTAATGTGACAATTGTTGAAAATTAATATTTTATCTTTTTCTGATAAAATAATTCATTTAAATATATTATTTTAATAATATATTGATGGTGATATTTTTATAATGAATGTGGGATATATGAGTATATGAGGAGTAAGAGTATTTTTGTGGCATTAAATGATTAACACATGTTTTGTGTGTTGGTGGACACAATTCTTGATCGAAAATTTATTATTGACTGTAAAATCGCCCGTTTGTGGATTTCGGTCAATTTATATTTGGAATTTGGAAAAACTTTCTTCCGCAAAGTTGTAGAGAATTGAATTTCCTATAAAAACTCGCGAGATTCGAATTTTCTGATAAAAGGGCTATTTATTATGAATTATTGAAGTTCTGAAGTTCCGAAATAATTGATTTTTGGAAGTTTTAATTATTTTTTTCAAAGAAAACGTTTTTTGTTTGTTTTGTGGGCTACAACATGTGCATAATGAGCTGAGTTCAGATGGTCTTGAGGTGGGCTTGAAAATTATATATATATATATATATATATATATATTATATTAAATTTTCTGCTTTGGTGTTCTAAGCATTTTCCTATAAATAGGGTGCTTAGGTTAGAATTGAAAATCACACCAGAAACACAAGTTTCTCTCTCTTTCTCTCTCTATATTAGTGAGCGTATTCTTGTAAGTATTTTAATACTTTGAGTATTGCTATACGGTGCAAGTTCAAGTCATAACAACCTATATCCGGTGTTTCAACTAGAAGTACTGTTTTTGCTGAGGTAAGGGATGTTATTTTTTCTTAAATGATATTATTTTCTTCAATATCATTATGCCGAAGTATTGATCTGAACTTTTTATCAAATTTGGAACTTTTTATGTCGGGGTTAATATTCATGAGTTACTATTCACGAGTTACTATTCATGAGTTACTATTCACGAGTTACTATTCACCAAAAAATGAAATTTTCTTCTTTTTGTCCAAAATATCTATTATGGATACTAGCTTTGATTGTATCCATGTTTTGATCATTCTTGAATTTTACTCCACTATGATTATTTATAAGGTATTTTTGAACATAGATAAACTGTAATACGAATCCCTAATATTTGTTCTTTTGCTTCACTGGATTCGTTTTCTTTAAAATATTTTTCATCATCCTCAGTCTTAAATGATGATATAACTGAATATCTTTGGCTTGTAGTGCAAAGATGAATGATTTCTGATGAATATCTTTGGCCCGTAGTGCAAAGATGAACATGTGTTGAGGTGAACATGACCAACTGATGAATATCTTTGGCCTGTAGTGCAAAGATGACTATTTGATTCAAGATATTTATTGATTGATGTTATAGGGATAAAATGTTGATGATGGGCTTTTAAATTCATAGATAATCGTAGATTTCATTCTCTACGTAACTCTTCTATGAATTATTATTTTTCGCTGCGAATATTGATTTAAAACTTGTTGTCTATTGTATTCTATTAAAATTTTCCCTGTTGAAGACTAACGATAATTTGTTGTATATTATCTTAGTCATAATATTCTTTACTAGGCTAGTTGAGCTCACCCTTTTTCTTGTTGTTCCATTTTCTTCTCAGGAGGTTAGAATGTAGTAAGTACTAGTCGGGGTATGGAATGAAGGTTATAAGAAGTTGTTTTAGTAGTCCTCACCATTTTTTTTGTAAAATATTGTTCCAATAATTGTAATGAGGACTTATTTGAGTGTGGATATTGTCTAGATGACAATATTTGTATTTACACTCACAGTTTTTATGTTGTATTAATAAAGTTGTAGTTATTTCTGTACCATGTTATTGACGACTCAGAATGGGTGTTGTATACCTATTTTGGGGGCGTCATAGTTGGTATCAGAGCTTAGGGATATGATCTCTGGCGGAGATCGGGGAATAGAACTAGGAGAGGAGAGACGAGTAAATCCTTCGCTAGTGTGTCTTACCTAAGCTTATTTGTTGGTCGGTCATAATATAGGGATATTATGTGATTTGTTAATTTGTTAAATTAACCCTTGTTTATGGCAGTATTTGAGAATGTCGACTGAGAATGTTAACAGTGGAGTAAATGAAATCGTGGAGACACCTGTACTCACCAACGAGGAGAACGTGCAACAGGCTGGCAATGTTCCTCCTGTGAACAACACCACTGAGCAGACGATGAACGATGAGATGTTTAGAAGCTTTTTGCGATTCATGCAAAACCAGACGAAGGAGATTCCTGTTCAAAATATAGGAAGAAACAATGGCAACGCACAGCTGGTCACAGCCAAGCAGTTCAAAGAGTTGGGACCACCAGAATTCTGGGGAAAGCCAGATCCGATTAAGGCGGAGACATGGGTCAAGCAAATTACCAAGATATTTGATGTCTTGGGATGCACGGAGGAACAGAAGGTTCCATTCGCCACCTTTATGTTCCGTGGCGAGGCAGACTACTGGTAGAAATCTGTGAAGCGTACCCATCCAGCCGCACTCAGTATGTTTTGGGAGACATTTCAGAAACTATTCAATGACAAGTACTTTCCTGAAAGTATTCGTCATATGAAGGAGGTAGAGTTTATTAGACTGGAGCAGAATAACATGACGGTGTCCCAGTACGAGGCGAAATTTGCAGAGTTGTCCAGGTTTGCACCTCATTTGGTGGAGAATGAGGAACGTATGACGCGGATGTTTCTGAGAGGTTTGAAACCCGGCATACGTCAATATCTCATTTCTCATAAATTTTCTCTCTATTCAGATGTTGTCAACAGGGCTCAATTATTAGAGCGAGATAACGAGTACGGTCAATCGAGGGACCACAACCAGGATCATACCGGTGACAGTAGTCATCAGAACAATGATAACCAGCGGAGAAAGAAGAATACTGACAAGAGCGACAACCACTCTGGTGGTAATCATGGCCATGAGAATAGAAGAAGCGAGTCGGGAGGAGATTTTAAAAAGAGGAGATTCAACAATGATAATACGAAGACGTCAGCACCAGCAGCAACTGGTTCCAAGGGAGGAGAACGACCACCGGTTATATGCTATAAGTGCGGAAAAGAAGGACATATCAGCCCAAACTGCCCACAACAGTTTAAGGTATGTTATAAATGTGGAAAGGAATGACATATCGCTCGAGATTACACTGTAGCGAAACCAAGTCCAACGGGGGTGGTGAATCAAAAAGTTGTCCCAGAAAAGTCAAAGTCAACGGTTCCTGGAAGAGCGTTTTTCGTGACTGGTCAGAATGCGAGGAACCCGAACGAAGTTAGCACGGGTTAGTTAATTATAAATTTTTACGAAGTCTATACCTTATTAGATACCGGTTCTACCCATTCATTTATTTCTCCTGCTTATACTCAACGTTTAAAATTGACTCCGGAGAAAATTAGACTTTGACTTATCTGTTGAAACTCCGTTAGGAGAAACTTTCGTTGCATCCACTGTTTATAAATCTTGTTAGATCCAAGTTGGCACCATCAAATTACCTGTTGATTTTATCTCTTTAAAGATACGTGCTTTTGATGTGATTTTAGGAATTGATTGGTTAACTACTCATCATGCCAAAATTGATTGCTTTCGTAAGGTTGTTAGTTTTCATATTCCTAAGCAACCTGTTATTCAAATTCAAGCAACCAAACCATTGAAGTTAAACTCTTTCATATCAAGCCGTAAAGTCATTCGTTTATTGAAAAACGGATGTCAAGCTTTCTTAGCTATGTCATGGACTTGAACAAAAATACGACAGAATTGTATGATATTTCTATTGTTAGTAAAATCCCTGACGTATTTCCTGAAAAATTTCTTGGCCTACGAGTGATATTGAATTTTGTATCATCTTTGAATCTGATACAAAACTCACTTCTAAAATCTCATATCGAATGGCTCCTATTGAACTTCAGGAGTTAAAAACCTAACTGTAGAAGTTTGTACCCGAGCCTCTATCTGGTGACTTCCTTTGTGAAATGCATTGAAGCCAGACTCTCTGTAGGGGACGCCATATTCGTGCGGTAGTAAACTGATAGGTGTCATTGTGACGTGCTATCCAAGATTGGGATATGAGTCACAGTTGAGAGCAAACCTAAGTCAGTAATCAAAATACGTAGCTTTCTAGGCTTAGCTGGTTACTATCGGAGATTCGTGGAAGGATTTCTCGAATCGCTACTCCGTTAACTCAGCTGACTCGAAAAGATACAAACTTCGAATGGACCGAGGAATGCGAGAAGAGCTTCCAAGAATTCAACATGCGACACCGACGTTGGCTTGAGCTGTTGAAAGATTTCGATCATACCATCCAATACCATCCTGAAAATGTGAACGCGGTAGTTGACGCATTGAGTAGAAGATCATACGCAGGAACGAGTGCGATGATGTCAAGTATACGCGTAGAATCAACTTTAATCGATAAAGTTAAAGTTGCTTAAGCCACAGACCAAGAGCTGATGCGTATGAAGAAGAAAGTACAAGAAGGTGCTATTCCGGAAGCGAGAATCGATGAAGAAGGAATACTTCGAGTCCACTCTAGACTTTGTGTTCCTAACGACTCTGATTTGAAGTACAAGATTATGATGGAGGCACACAATACACCATTTGCGATCCATCCTGGAAGTACCAAAATGTATCGTGATCTTCAACATACATTTTGGTGGAACAATATGAAGAGAGAGATTGTAAAGTTTATTTCGAGGTGTTTAACTTGTCAACGTGTAAAGGCGGAGTATCAAGTGCCAAAGGGTCCATTGCAACCACTTGAGATTCCGAAATAGAAGTGGGAACACATTACCATGGATTTCGTTACGGGTATTCCCACGGTTTCTCAAGGCATAAATGCTATTTGGGTTATTGTTGATAGATTAACCAAGTCTGCTCATTTCTTGCCGATACGGGAGACTTATTCCCTTGAACGTCTTGCTAGTATGTACGTGAATGAGATTGTGAGGTTGCATGGCATGCCAGTATCCATAGTTTCGGATCGTGACCCAAGATTCACTTCAAGATTTTGGGTTAGCTTGCAAAAAGCTATAGGCACGGATTT
Organism: Panax notoginseng; assembly: GCA_016801055.1. Lineage (NCBI taxonomy): Eukaryota > Viridiplantae > Streptophyta > Magnoliopsida > Apiales > Araliaceae > Panax > Panax notoginseng. The sequence continues at coordinate 88,424,088 of CM029017.1, read as the reverse complement.
ACGATTTAGTTTAGCTTACCATCCTCAAACAGACGGACAATCAGAGAGGACTATTCAAACTCTTGAAGATCTATTAAGACTTTGTGTCCTAGATTTCAAAGGGAGTTGGGATAAGTTCCTACCATTGGTGGAATTCTCCTACAATAACAGTTATCAGGCAAGTATAGGTGTGGCTCCATTTGAAGCATTGTATGGACGAAAGTGTCGCTCTCCAGTATGTTGAGATGAGGTGGGAGAAGCAACGTTGTTGGGACCAGAGTTGGTACGAATGACTACAGAGAAGATCCAAACGATTCGACAACGTATACAAATGGCACATGATCGACAAAAGAGTTATGCGGATCTTCATCGAAAGGACGTGAAATTTGATATTGGGGATCATGTATTGTTGCAAGTTACTCCATGGAAGGGAGTTAGAAGATTCAGGAAGAGAGAAAAGCTCAATCCACGATTTATTGGTCCATTTCAGATTCTTGACCGAGTAGGAAATGTGGCCTATAGACTCGCGTTACCTCCAAGCATATCTCGTGTTTATAACGTTTTTTTACATATCTATACTTCGTAAATATGTGAAAGACCCAAACCACGTTATTGAGTTAGAACCGGACGAGATAGCCGAAGACTTAACGTACGAAGAGGTACCTGTCAAGATCTTGGATAGGAAGGAGCATGTCCTACGCACGAAGGTCATACCACAAGTTAAAGTTTTGTGGAGAAATCATGCTATTGAGGAAATGACCTGGGAGTTGAAAACGGAAATGAAAGCGAGGTATCCTCATCTTTTCGAAACACCAGGTACGTATGTCAATTTCGAGGACGAAATTTTATAAGGAGGGGAGGTTGTAAGACCCCAAATTATTAATAAATGAAATTTAAATTCCTCTATTTATTATTCTGAAATAGTAAGGGTTGATTTGATTAATGTGGTCAGTTATGGGTAAAATGCGTAAATATTTTAAATAAGCAAGTGGTTATAAAATATTCATTGTTGTCGGGGAATATTCGTTTGGTCGTGAAATATTCTTACTGTCGGAGAATATTCGTACGACGGCGCAGTCTTTTGTGGGCCCCATAACGGAAAGCGATTGGATGAAGGAAACGATAAAAACAAGTTGTTTATAAATAACAGCGTAGTTGTTACCGTTAATACTGTTGGAATACCCGGTGGTTAAGCACGGTAATACGCGTTGTTGCACAGTAGCACACGGTATTGCACCAATTATTGATTCTTACGTAAGAAGGCACTACTCAATAATGATTACAGTAATTACTGTTCAATATTTTATTGATTAAATAATTGCTACGTTGATATTTTATAATTGTCACTACACAGTATTTTCTATTATCGGAACAATAATTCATATTATCTGAATAATATTATTAGATAACATTATTGGCAATGTCTAGAAAGTTCTGTCTAAGGAGAGGTTTGGTCATCTAATTGCGCGCCAGTAAGGAGAGATCCTTATTGGAAAGCCCCCTCTTTCCTGGGAACGGTCTGGTTGCCAGTACTGTGGTTCTGTAATATTATTTGTGTATAATTAATTATTGATTTATATGATGAGGAAAATAGTGATTTTATGTGGATATAGATGGAGAAAATTTTTAATGTGACAATTGTTGAAAATTAATATTTTATCTTTTTCTGATAAAATAATTCATTTAAATATATTATTTTAATAATATATTGATGGTGATATTTTATAATGAATGTGGGATATATGAGTATATGAGGAGTAAGAGTATTTTTGTGGCATTAAATGATTAACACATGTTTTGTGTGTTGGTGGACACAATTCTTGATCGAAAATTTATTATTGACTGTAAAATCGCCCGTTTGTGGATTTCGGTCAATTTATATTTGGAATTTGGAAAAACTTTCTTCCGCAAAGTTGTAGAGAATTGAATTTCCTATAAAAACTCGCGAGATTCGAATTTTCTGATAAAAGGGCTATTTATTATAAATTATTGAAGTTCTGAAGTTCCGAAATAATTGATTTTTGGAAGTTTTAATTATTTTTTTCAAAGAAAACATTTTTTGTTTGTTTTGTGGGCTACAACATGTGCATAATGAGCTGAGTTCAGATGGTCTTGAGGTGGGCTTGAAAATTATATATATATATATATATTATTATTATATTAAATTTTCTGCTTTGGTGTTCTAAGCATTTTCCTATAAATAGGGTGCTTAGGTTAGAATTGAAAATCACACCAGAAACACAAGTTTCTCTCTCTTTCTCTCTCTATATTAGTGAGCGTATTCTTGTAAGTATTTTAATACTTTGAGTATTGCTATACGGTGCAAGTTCAAGTCATAACCTATATCCGGTGTTTCAACTAGAAGTACTGTTTTTGCTGAGGTAAGGGATGTTATTTCTTCTTAAATGATATTATTTTCTTCAATATCATTATGCCGAAGTATTGATCTGAACTTTTTATCAAATTTGAAACTTTTTATGTCGGGATTACTATTTGTGAGTTACTATTCACGAGTTACTATTCACGAGTTACTATTCACGAGTTACTATTCACCGAAAAATGAAATTTTCTTCTTTTTATCCAAAATATCTATTATGGATACTAGCTTGGATTGTATCCATGTTTTGATCATTCTTGAATTTTACTCCACTATGATTATTTATAAGGTATTTTTGAACATGGATAAACTGTAATACGAATCCCTAATATTTGTTCTTTTGCTTCACTGGATTCGTTTTCTTTAAAATATTTTTCATCATCCTCAGTCTTAAATGATGATATAACTGAATATCTTTGGCCTGTAGTGCAAAGATGAATGATTTCTGATGAATATCTTTGGCCCGTAGTGCAAAGATGAACAGGTGTTGAGGTGAACATGACCAACTGATGAATATCTTTGGCCTGTAGTGCAAAGATGACTATTTGATTCAAGATATTTATTGATTGATGTTACAGGGATAAAATGTTGATGATGGGCTTTTAAATTCATAGATAATCGTAGATTTCATTCTCTACGTAACTCTTCTATGAATTATTATTTTCCACTGCGAATATTGATTTAAAACTTGTTGTCTATTGTATTCTATTAAATTTTTCCCTGTTGAAGACTAACGATAATTTGTTGTATATTATCTTAGTCATAATATTCTTTACTGGGCTAGTTGAGCTCACCCTTTTCCTTGTTGTTCCATTTTCTTCTCAGGAGGCGAGAATGTAGCAAGTACTAGTCGGGGTATGGAATGAAGGTTCTAGGAAGTTGTTTTAGTAGTCCTGTAAGACCCTGAATTTTATGAAATAAAAGTATTCAATTTTTCTTATAATTATTATTTAGTAAATGATTAAATTGATAAATGTTAAAGTTAAGGGTGATATATGAATTTTTTTCAAAATACACAAGTGATTATAAAATATTCATTGTTGTCGGGGAATATTCGCTTGGTCGTGGAATATTCTTACTGTCAGAGAATATTCGTACGACGGCGCAGTCTTTTGTGGGCCCCATAACGGAAAGCGATTGGATGAAGAAAATGACAAGAGTAAGTTGTTTATAATTAACGGCGTAGTTGTTACCGTTAACACTGTTGGAATACCCAGTGGTTAAAATACAGTAATACGCGTTGTTGCACAGTAGCACACGGTATTGCACTAATTATTGATTTTTACGTAAGAAGGCATTACTCAATAATTGTTACAGTAATTACTGTTCAGTATTTTATTTTATTGATTCAATAATTGCTGCGTTGATATTTTATATTACTGTTGTTTTAATAATTGTCACTACACAGTATTTTCTATTATCGGAGCAATAATTCATATTATCTGAATAATATTATTAGATAACATTATTGGCAATGTCTAGAAAGTTCTGTCTAAGGAGAGGTTTGGTCATCTAATTGCGCGCCAGTAAGGAAGAGATCCTTATTGGAAAGCCCCCTCTTTCCTGAGAACGGCCTGGTTGCCAGTACTGTGGTTCTGTAATATTATTTGTGTATAATTAATTATTAATTTATATGATGAGGAAAATATTGATTTTATGTGGATATAGATGGAGAAAATTTTTAATGTGACAATTGTTGTAAATAAATATTTTATCTTTTTCTGATAAAATAATTCATTTAAATATATTATTTTAATAATATATTAATGGTGATATTTTTACAATAAATATGGGATATATGAATAAATGAGGAGGAAGAGTATTTTTGTTGGATTAAATGATTAACACATATTTTGTGTGTTGGTGGACACAATTCTTGACCGAAAATTTATTATTGACTGTAAAATCGCCTGTTTATGGATTTCGGTCAATTTCTGTTTGGAATTTAGAAAAACTTTCTTCTGCAAAGTTGTAGAGAATTGAATTTCCTATAAAAAATCGCGAGATTCGAATTTGCTGATAAAAGAGCTATTTATTATGAATTATTGAAGTTCTAAAGTTCCGAAATTATTGATTTTTGGAAGTTTTAATTATTTTTATTAAGAAAAACGTTTTTTCTTACTTTTTCTAGAAGGTTAGCATGTGTTTATGGCTTAATTCAAGTATATAGAGGTGGGCTTGAATATTTTGTAATTATATTATTATTATATTCAATTTTCTGCTTTGGTGTTCTAAGCATTTTCCTATAAATAGGGTGCTTAGGTTAGAATTGAAAATCACACCAGAAACTGAAGTTTTCTCTCTATTTCTCTCTCTATATATCGAGCGTATTCTTATGAGTATTTTGATATCTTGAGTGTTGCTATACGGTGCAAGTTCATTCAGCGTTATTCGAGTCAGAAGTACTGCTCTTTTGAGGTAATAAGAGTGTAGCTGGGTCGAGCGGGGGTAACAGGAGAATAGAACGGTGGTCTATAGATATTTTGGGGGCGTTACAGTTGGTATCAGAGCTATAAGTAAAGAGCCCCGAGCCTCTCGCTGGTGACTTCCTGTTGATGGGGGATGCACCGAAGCAAGACTCTCCGTAGGGGACGCCGTTCTGCGGTGGCAAACTGATAGGTACTGTACCTTTATGTAAGGTGTCATAGTGACGTGCTACACAAGTTGGTGTCCAGAGTCACAGTTGGTATATTTTAGTATCAAAACTCACAAAATATGTGTTGTTGTATTTTGCACGACAATTGTTGTAATAAAGTTGTAGTTATTTTCTGTACCATGTATTCGGCGACTCAAAATGGGTTGGATGGAATGGACCTATTTTGGGGGCGTTACAAGTCCTCACCATTTTTTTTGTAAAATATTGTTCCAATAATTGCAATGAGGACTTATTTGAGTGTGGATATTGTCTAGATGACAATATTTGTATTTACACTCACAGTTTTTATGTTGTATTAATAAAGTTGTAGTTGTTTCTGTACCATGTTATTGACGACTCAGAATGGGTGTTGTATACCTATTTTGGAGGCGTCACACATAGTGTTTGTACAGTGCCTGCATAGTGTTTGTATAGTAAAATCTTTTATAAAGTTATTTGTTTTATTAGACTATAAATAAAATATATTATATTTTATTTAAAAGATTTTACTTTAAATATGGACCGTCAGATTAAAGTAAATCAATCTAGACCGTTCATGAGTTAGTTACTATGTAGTCCATTTTTCTATAAATAGAAGCTCATTCCTTCATTATTTCTTACGAATTCACTGAAATTCTAGAGAGAGAAAATTATAGAGAGAGAAGAAAAGTGTTCTGCTACTTCACTACTCCTATATCTGATACTCTTCCATTTAAGGTAAGTGATATTATTTGTTGTACCCGTAAGAGATATTATTTTTTTTGTATTCATGAAGAGAACTTCTGTTATTTCATTCTTTATTATTCTGTTGGAATAACCTGTATACGCGGGCTACCCTATACTTGGTGAAATTCTTCTGTTATTCCATTCTTTATTATTCTGTTGGAATATCCTGTCTGTGCATTTACGCCGGACCTAGTTCTATTATTTATTATTCTGTCGAAATATCTTGTCTGTGCGTTTTACGCCGGACCTGGTTCCATTCTTTATTATTCTGTTGGAATATCCTGTCTATGCGTTTACGCCGGACCTGGTTCCATTATTTATAATTCTGTCGGAATATCCTGTCTGTGCGTTTTACGTCGGACCTGGTTCCATTATTTATTATTCTGTTGGAATAACCTGCCTGTGCGATCTATCACATGCATAGTGATTTCTTTCGTTATTCATTCTTTATTATACTCTGTTAATTAAATTTTTGGCATTTATACTCCATGAAATTAGTGGAATATCTTTGATATTTGCGCTTCATCCAGTATCTTTTCATGAAAATATTCTTCTGAGCATTCTTGAATTTTACTCTACAAAGTAGTATCATGTTGACAATTTGGATGTTATCAGTTCCTAGATAAATTAATTCTTGAACTTGTTTTATTGAATTCTTATATCATTGTCATCATCCTCATGCTTATATTATGTTGAAAGTCATCTGTGGCCTTTAGTGCATAGATGGACTTGGTATGATTATGACCAGGGATTATTCGGTATAATCATAACCGTAATGTTACAAATGATGTGGAAAAAGTCCTCATTGGCCCGTAGTGCATTGATGGACAGTTTTTAGTATGATTATGGCTATGGATTCTCTTTGGCCGTAGTGCAGAGATGAATTATTTTATGGCATGATCAGGACCGTTGATGAAAACATGATTATCTTTAGCCGTAGTGCATGGATAATTCGTGGTCGTGATACTAAAGAATATCCTTAGCCGTAGTGCATGGGGGATTCGATGATGTGGATTATTTATTAAGCTGAGTCTCAGCGATAAAATTCATGAAAAACCTTTTAAATCATAAAAGATAGTAGATTTTATTTTCTACTTAACTTTTTTAATGGATTGCTTGATCCGTTGCAGTTAAACTTGATGTCTATTGTATTTTATCAGTTTAACATTGTTGAAGACTAATGATAATTTATTTTGCATTATCTTAGTCATAATATTTCTTACTGGGCTAGTTGAGCTCACCCTTTCTTTCACTGTTCTCTTCAGGAAATGAGAATATAGTTGGGACGAGTCGAAAAACGGAGTGATGGACCAGATTATAGCGTTAGTAGTCCTCACTATTTTATGTAATAATGTGATAATAATTGTAATGAGGACTCCTTTTGAGTTTGTATACTCTCTAGTAGACAATATTTGTATTCAAACTCACAATTTATGTTTTGTCGTATTGTACACGACAGTTGTATTATTAAGTTGTATTTAAATTCTGTACCATGTATCTGGCGACTCAAGATGGGTGATGTATACCTAATTTTGGGGGTGTCACACTAATGTTATTCAATTTGTTCATGTTATGGGTGGTCTAGACGTCGGGCTGTGTAGAGTAACTAACAGACAACATGTTTCAATCATTTATAATGTTTATACATCATCAAGATGCAAGATCTGAGCCCTTCAACAAACTGTCAGAACTGTTCTTCATTTTTTGGGTTACCCAGAAATGAAGAACAATCTGACTGCCCTAGTTTGGGCTTCCACAACTTGTGATCTAAGCAACTCTTTAGTGATTTAGTGGTTCTGGTGTATAGCTAACATGTCAATGAAGAGCTCTAATACATAAAACGAATCTAACTACATTACATGCAACCGATATAAGCCGATCAAACTATGTCAGAGATCACGGTCTTGAGTTTTCTGGGTTACCCAGAAAACACAAGTCGTGATCATCTGGCCTACTTTGACCAGCCACTATTTTAAATCTATTTGATGTTTAGGTGATCTAAAAACATAAGAATATAGTCCATATAACATATTACAACCTGCATACATCAACTATAACAAATGAACAAACAATTTCCAGATCTGTGGGCATGAACTTCTTGTCAGAGTCATCTAGGTAAGTTCTGGGTTACCCAGAAAGGTTTGGTCATGGTTGGTCAACCGACTTTGACCATCAATAACTTTCAATCTGTACTAGATCTGACTCTGATTCAAGTTCCAGAACAAAGTCCTCATGACATACTACAACTTCAAACATTTAAAACACCAAACAAATAAATAGAAAGAGATCTAGGGGACCTGACATTCATTGTCAGACCATTAATTTCAAAATATCCAGATTTTGTAAAACATCAAATTCGAGCCTCTAGAAGTTATGGATCTAACATCTAGTAACCCATATCATCAATATACACTGCATATAACATGTTTAACACAAAATAACTAACATCTAACATGACAACCAAGATCAGATTTGTAATTATGGTTTATACCTTCTATGAACAAATCTTGATTCTAGGCTACTGATTTGTTCTGAGTATTAGTGGGGCTTGCTTTTGAGACTGATATACTAAAGAAATTCGTGGGTTAGAGAGAGAGAGAGAGAGGGTCTTGGATGAATGTTGTGGTCAAATGGGCAAATATGAGCACTTTTCTCTCTCCTAATCTATATATATTATGTAGATGCAATGTATTTGGCTGGAAAATGGCTGAGTTGCTGAAGATTTGAGCATGTGATAATATTTAGAGTTGGTGACTCGCCAATATATGACAAGATTTGCAAGCAACCAATTCAAGAATGGGAGAAAAAGGGCAATTAGGTCATTTTCCTTGCAATTTTAATGGTATTCTTGTCCATGGTACTTGAATCTAGGGCTTAATCAATAGATTTTAAATCTTAAGATTTTTCAAATAATTTCTAGGGTTTGAAAAATTAAGTTTAAAGTTTAATAAAATTTTAATTAGAACACACTAATTAAAATTAGGATTTTTAATAGAGAATTAGGTTTTTTTTTTAATATTATTAGGGTTCCCAAATTAACATTACAATTTACTAAAATAATAGTTAGGATTTCTAACTTAGCAATTAGGGTTCCTAATTAGCAAAGTAGTGTTTCTAATTTTAATAATTAGGGTTTCTAATAATTAGGGTTTTCAAATATTAATTAGGATTTCTCTAATTAATATTAAATTCTATAATATGCAACATAATTCATATAACACAATTTCTGACCGATCTTAAACTCCAGTTTTGAGTTTTCAATTAAGGTTTATTAGAGTAATACTAGGGTTTGTCATGATACACCATAATTGATCAATCATTATCAGTCTACACATACCGTACATATTTATAGCACTAAAATATATTTAATATAATATTATTATTCTCATTCCTTATTCCAAATCCCGAATTAGGGTTTGGATTTCATATCTAATTTATCTTTCATATATATACCATTATTAATTAAGTTGTACTAATTAACTTAACAATCTTGAATAAATTTACATAATAAAATAATTATTATAATAATTCTAATAATTATTTCAAATATTATTGAAATAATATATAATCATATTTCCATGAAAAATAATTCATAAAAATATTTCTATTATAAAATTAATTTATAATAAGAACATAATTTATAATGATTAATAATTCTTAAAAAAAATTATTTGTAAATACTCATGTAATAAATAAATTTTATTTATCACATATTTATATATATACATTACCTTGCACATATTCCTACATTTATTTTAATAATAAATAAAAAAAATTATACGCAAAATTTAATTATATAAAAAATATCGGGTTATTACATTCACCCTCCCTTATAAGGATTTCGTCCCCGGAATCACCGTTTCAAAACCTATACATACTAGGGTACATAACATACATAGACATTGCAAGTAGATCTCGATCAAATTTGATCGAACTGATCTTTAACTATTCAGCCTAAAGCTTGTCTATCTGATTATACGGAAGTTTGATTTCTAATAGAACTCAAATTCTTCCTTCAAAATTTATTTATAAAATAGTTTACTATATATAAGAAAATAAAATTTATTCGAATAATACCTGGAGTTCCATTCCCAACTGCTACCGTATCCTGCATTGTCTTGTTGAAAACTCCGGCGGTTGATTTTGTTGGTTTGTTGATTAAAGTTGGTCCTGTCATCACCACTGTCCTGCTGCTTTTCCCCTTATTCGCACTCCCCGACTCCCTTCTACCTTTTGGACAATCTTTCACCTTATGCTCCATTGATTCACAAATAAAACACCAACTATACATTCTTAAATTGGGGCAGTTAGGAGATATATGTCCTTTCTGCTGTGAGAGCCCCAAATCCGGGTCCTAAATCACCACGGATCCGGTACAATCATTCTATGACTATTTGTGAAAGATATAAACATAAATTATTTATACAATAAGCTTTACACACTATTCTCCAAGGTCGAGTAACCTTAACTTATACATAATTCATAACCTGTTTAACATATAACATTATTATCATACATTACTAATACATTTTAGCTACACATATTATCCCAAGCTGAACTTGGCTCAGACCTTTCCTGTATCCGACGTAATCGTCTTAATCTGCAATGTTAATCATGATATAGCAAGGGTGAGCAACAAGTTTGCCCAGCAAGTTTAAGTTCAATAAATTAAGGATATATCATAATTGAAAGAATTGAACAAAAGCTGGCTACAGTTCTACAATATAATTGTGAACTAGCATGAACAAATTTTACATAATTGAACGAACATTGAATATGAACATATATATATGGACCGAATGGTAATGAAGGTGATCAGCCTTTCATACCTGATGAATACATGCAATATGCACAGAGTGCGATTTAATAATTCTTAGACATGTCAATCAGAAATGATTAACCACAAGTATAATTGAATAATACAACTCGATGTCGAGTTAAGAAAAACATGCATATTCGGTTGATTATCGTTACGTAATTTATTTAGCTTTCCTGAAGACCTATTATAAATAATATTGATCTACCAAGTTAGAATGATATCATCACAGTATAAAATAACCTAAACACATAGCACATAACCCTATCAGTCTATAAAATACGTAAAACCTAGTATCAAGTCAAACTATTTCAATTTGAGTTGAATTTGGCACAAATCTGACATCCCGACCGCCTAGTCGGATAAATATCGAGTTAAAGTTCAATTAAACTCTGCCTAAACACTTAATAATTATCTTAGATAATTTCATTATCAGTCAAATATTTTTCATAAGCTCGTAATAATTTTTAAATAATTATTACTATTTATCATAAAAAAAATTTCAATCATTAATATCGTATTTATAAGAATTAAATACCACATAATTCTTTTATCATTAATATTTATTTAATACTAAATATTAATAAAAATCATAACATAATATTATAATATATTTATAATATATCAAAATATTTTTAATACCATAAAATCACATTTATATGATTTTTAAATAGTTAAATTTATTATCCGATAATTGCTATTAATATTAAAATATTAACATTTTCATGAAAAAATATCAAAAGTTATATTTTATAACTTAAAATATTTTTATAACACTTAAATTATTTTTATATTATTTTTAAATCATTAATTCTATTTTTCCATAATTTATTTAATATTAAATAAATTAATTACCATTAATATTAATTAATTAATAAAATTCATCACAAAATATCAAAAATCATTAAAAATAACTTAAAATATTTTTTTATACCATAATATAATTTTTCATGTATTAAAATTATTTTTAAATAATTTATGTAATATTATAATTAAATAAATTAAATACCAATATTATTCTAAAAATATTAAATATTTATGGAATATATTCAAAATAATTAAAAACTAATTTTTAGGCTTTAAAATAATTTTTAGTAATTTATTTTGTATTTTTAATAATTAAAAACTAATTTTCGCTAATTATTTAATAAAATAATTATTTTCAGAAATTATCTGTCGCTAAAGGGCCCTATAGCGACGAAACTGTCGCTATAGGTGTTATTAAGCTGCCCAGAACCTTTATGGCCAGTTAACCGGGTGACTTGTTTGACCGGTTCTAAATTCATGATCGTATGCTTTTTGGGCTATCTTTTGTTTTAATGTTGTAGTACTAATGTAGTACTACAACCCTAAACAAGTTCCATGACCAATACACAATAAATCAGAGAGATCTAAGGTCCAGAAAGTCTTGTCAGAGCTGTTCTTCATTTCTAGAAAACATTTCTGGGTTTTCCAGAAATGAAGAACAGTTGTTAGACCTTACTTTGAGCCTTCGAATCTAGGCTTTCCAGGTTTGATTAATGTGATCTTAAGGTTCAATCTTGTAGTACTCATGACAAGGTATAATTATCATGTATTAGAGTAGTAAAACAACATCACAAGCAGTAGAACTAGGCCGGTCAAAGTACCTGTCAGGAACGTGTTCTTGAAGATTCTGGGTTTTCCAGAATCTTCATCCGGCAGTCGGTCAACCCTACTTTGACCACCTTTAACTTTGATTCTACAGTTAATCTAGGTGATCGAATAACATGTACTTGTAGTTCATATACCAGTCTACAACAACAAACCAACAACATGACCAAAATCATAAATCACAGCAAGATCTAGCGCCTGTAAAACGTTGTCAGACCCTTTTTGGGTTTCTGGGCTGCCACTACAAAAAAATGGGGCTTCAGCAACAACCGATTTTCGTTGCTAAGGGTACCAAATTTCATTGCAAAAGGGGTTTGGCAACGACTTTACTGTCGTTGCATCTTTCGTTGCGCAATGAGCGTTGCTAATTGTTCCGCAACGAACGTTTTTTTTTCGTTGACAAAAGTAATACATTTTGCAACGAAATTTGGCTTTCGTACAGAGACATCGATCCTTTAGCAACAAAATGTATTGTTGCAGAATAATTAAAATTTCGTTGCTAAAATCCCATTTCGTTGCAAAAGCCTGCTAATTGGCAACGAAATGAACTCTTTTTTTTTTCAACGATCATGCATTTTCGTTGCAATTGTCACCATTTTGCAACAACATTTTTCGTTACAGTAAATTATGAAAATTGTTGCCTAAGCTTTCTTTCGTTGCGGAATGTAAACTTTTTAGCAACGATTTTCGTTGCTGATTATATTATTTGGCAACGACATTATGTTGAATCAGCAACGAAAATGCTTGTTGCTGGTTATTTTTCAATAGCAACGAAAGTCGTCGATTAGCAACGACATTATATGTTTTCGTTTCTTTATATGTGCAACGAAAGTTGATATGATTTGCAACGATAAAAAATGTTGCCTTTTATTTTAGTATTATCAACAATATCCTCTCCGTTGTTATTAGGTTAATTTTTCGTTACAAAATATTATATTTTTAATGCCATTAGCAACGAAAATTTGTTGCTAAATGTATAAAAAATTATTGCTATATTAAAACTTGTTCAATGCTTTGGTAACGAATTATATTGTTGCCAAATCAAAATTTGACATTTTTTTGTGTACCTGGTTGGCTCAATGTCCCCATAGCAAATAATGGCAAAAATACAAAAAACTAAAATATTATTAACTTAATAAAATCATCCACTACATAATCATTCATTATCTTTACAATTAACCATCTAAAGCTACCGCAGTTCTTGATTCAAATAGCCTAAGGTATCCATCAAAATTAATAATGCACACCAAAAAAGAATAAATAGAGCCAAGACCCAAGAGCTTGAATTCAGATACTTCATCACCATAGTGGGATGTGCAACTTGTTTACATATTAGCGAAAAAAGGGTTACCAGAAAAAGAAAAGACAAAAAAGCAACTTATTGTCTCCCAAACCCATTAGATTTAGGATCCAAGTAATTTTCTCAAACAAGCACTCCTTAGTGCTCACCATCAATTACAATGTATTACCTGTTGCAATCAAGAACATAAATAATTATAAAAGAAAGTGATGAAGTAAACCCTCTACTCTGTCATCTTACTTGGTTTATTTTTTGAACCAGAGCAACAGCATGTTGCTGTAAGGAAGGTGTTATTAACACCTATTGTAAGGTTGCAGATCTAACAGGGGTATGACTCATATCATAAGTACCAGAAACCGGGGAAACACCTAGAAGTGCCATCCCAACAAGAGATCCCACATTGCCCAATGGAAAAACCCCAGCTACTGCTAATCCTGTTTAGAGCAAGGATTCAGTAGGTTGATCCCACTTTCTCTTCCTCCTGTAAAATGACTAAGAAGTTATAACAGCTCATGTGCCAACTACTTTTAAAAATATGGCTTCATAAAGTTTAGCAACAATAAAATAGGAAGTTAAAGTTTCCCTTCTTGGAACTCGGTCAATAAACAACAAACAACAATAATAGATCACTATGAGATTTCCATGATAGCAAACTACTCAGAAGTCTACTAGAAATCTAGAATGCAGTAAGATAGCTAAACTGAACTCAATATATCATTAATTTAAAGAATGTTAACGAAAATACAAGAATACAAATATTATTAATCCCCCAACAAAAAAAAATATGAACCCCGATGCTATACTAAATACTAGTAATAAATAGCTGAGCCAGATAGATGAAGACAATGAAGTACAAATATCTCAAATCCGACAGACATCTCACACTTTCAGATTATCAGATATTTAAAACTAGGGATTTTAATTCTGAGAAATTTTTGGATACCTTTGCTTCGTTGATGAGGAATTTGTAAAAGCCATTGACTCAGAATAAGAAACCCTAGGGCAATTGTTCTCTATCATGATGTTGGTATGGCTGCTTGAGTTGGCTTGTTTTCTTCGTCGGTAATATGTATGGTCATGATTACAGATTTTTAGCTCTATATATACATATATATACTAGTTGTGTTCTGTGACTCCGGCACTATATAGATGGTGGAATTTATTTCAAGCTTTGAAAAACTCAAATAATTTATTAAGGTGAGCAAAAATAAAACTGACAGAGGATTAAATTATTTAAACTCAAGCAAAAATAAAAATTATCAACCTCGATTTCTAAGATTCCGGATTCATTATCACGAAGAACAACCTTAATCCCAACAATAGTCGACCAGTGTAGCTCAATCTTACTCTTCAATGATCCATCCAGAATTTCCCACACAATTTTCTTTTTGGCATTGTAACATTTAGCAATCAGACCACCTTCATTCCTAGATAAACTCTGCACATATTTTTTATAACTAGATTAGAACCTTTATCTCTAAGTACTTTCATAAATTGTAGTTAAATAAATAAAAATATTAACCTCCCAATTGCCAATTTTGAGTAATGTAGCAGGGAAATTTGAAGTCTTCAACTTTTCGGAATCCACTTTTGCCAGAGAAACTTCTTGATCTGCAGATTTCCTTGTTCGAGTTAACTTCTTTTCCAACAAGTTTATTAAGGATGGTGTTTTGGTCAGCTTCAAACCAAGAGGACTGCTTTCTTGAGAACTGCCAACATTTTCTTCCTACAAAAAAAAATTTAAATCAAAGGTTTTTTCATTACTTCAGTACACAAGTTCTTTGTCATGGGGCTTTCAATAAAGAGAATGACCATGCGACATTCATCCTACTCGTTAAACTTCAACCGTGTTATCCTAACCTCATACGTGGTATTAATAGAAGATTTAGGAAGCAAAAGGAAGCAAATCCCATTGAAACAACATATGATATCTAACTAGAAAACTTAGAGAAACTAAGTGTGATTGTTATCATACATATAGCTACCAAAATAATGTATACAGAAGTACAAGACAATCAATAATTTCATATTAACTTTTAGCCATGATCATCGTCTTATAGAAAACATAAAAAACCAAAAAACTCACCAACTCAGGTACATAATCCACTCCTGCTTTCACCTTCAGACTCATGATCTTGAACTTCACCTTGCTCTTCTGATCTGACTTCTATCACTCTGTAATCTTTCAATAAGGTAGCTTTCAGCTCTTATTTCTTCGTAGCTTAATTAATTTGCTATTATGATATAATGGCATAATGCAGAATTGCAGATGTCTAGAGAGGACTGGCCAGCAATGCCAATATATACTGCATTGGAAAGAGATCTAGTTGTGATCTGAAAGATCTCGTCTTTCAAATTTCATAGTAAAAATTATTAGAGAACCTTGGAAGCTAGCTAGAAATAGGTCAGGCCTATTTCTTTTCAAATACAACCCCCCTTCTCCTCTTTTGCATTTTTCAGGTCACAACTTGATTACAAATAGTCTAAATCATAAACTGCCAAGTAGAACAACCAGAAATACCAAATATCCTTTTTAAATTTGCTCCACAATGGGCCAAAGGCTAGAATCTGGTAATTGGAGAAGAAACAGCTGAAATATATACTATAAACAAGGCTATTTTTCAAATACAATGCTAGATTACATGTCTTTTAAACTTGTGTACTTTGTATAAACATTGCTGGATTTTGTAAAGATTGAGATATATGGTTTTCGCAGTATTGCAAAAGAAAGAATACAACTACAATATATTTATCTTTTGTAGGTTTTAAGTCACTGATGGGAAGAATTATTAAGATGACAGCAAAATCTCTAACAGATCTTTTCAAAATCGCTAATCTACAAATAGGATAAGCAATTTTCCTACTCACTTTAAAGAATGTTTGTGCACAAGAACACCATAGAGATTACACCCTTTAAGGCACCATATGAATATTGTTCCTCGAGAAACTTTTCACATATCATAAGAATTTTATTTATTTTAAATTCTTATTCTAATATTTCCCAAAAATCCAAATCGTCACAACCAAACTGCAGCAATCGAATGTATTTTATTTTTAAAAAAATCAGAGATTAAGTGGAGGTTGTTTGATCAAATTCAATTCCCAAAAAACAACTAATCCATTATTATTGACAAAAGCTTTTAACCTTTTATCCCAAAAATAAAAATTAATGACTTTACAGCAGAAGTAATAATAGTTTTGGTCTTTTGGTGAGAAAACCATATATAATTCCAGAGGCTAACCTAACTTAAGTTATCACATATTTCTGGCATTAAAAAAAACATAAATTCAGACAGAAATTGGAGGTCATTTGGTGCAATTGACAAAAACCAACAAGTGTATTGATTATAATTAAAGAACTTGAAGCCAATACTGTCCCAAACAATTTAAATTCGTGATTTTAAAAACAGACGCTATAACATTTCAGGTTTCTTCAAAGAAATAATTTGAACTCAAGTGCATACATGAAAATAACCGAATAAATGAAAAAAAATCGATAAAAGTTTTGATTCGGTTTTATCCGTTTTTTACTCATTTCTAGTAATTATTATAAATAAATTTACTACGGTAAAAAAAATAATATATTTATATTCACAACACAATTAATTCTAAAAAAGTTATTTAGAACAAAACATCGATCAAATTTATCTCTCACAAAAAAATTCTGAACAATAATATATAGTGAGTAATAATTCCTTCATTAATAGATTTTTTTCCTCGCAAAATTTCATCATAAATTAGAGCAAAAAAGCCTTCTATCGCCTTAATTTTGTGAGAAAAAAAATATAAATTGTGAACGATGTTTGTCTCGCTAATAACTATATTGTCACTATATTTTTTTTCTTCACTGTTCCTTCGCTAAAAAAATAAGGAATAAATTCATTCACAAAATTTCCTTCGCTACATCCCTAATTTCTTGTAGTGTTAGTTAACTAATAAATTAGAGTGACTCAATGGTATCTAAATGGACCAATAACTCATAGGTCTTAGGTTCGAAACCTAGTTGTGATATTTTTACTTCTTATGTTATATTTTTTGTGTATTAAATAAATTCTATATGTATAAAGTAACTATGAATATATATATATATATATATATATATATATATATATATATATTCATAGTTACTTTATATATATTTAGTTTAATGTTGGGATTTGTATAGTATTTTATTTAGTTTGACAAGAAATTTTGAAAAGAATATGTATGTATATATGGTAGTAAAATTTATCTAATACATAAAAAATATAGTACATGAAGCATGAAAAAAAAATTAATAATGACTTATAAGTAAAAAAAAGTTAAAATTTAAGTTATTGTCAAACACTAAATAATAACAAATGATTTATAACTTAGTTTGACCAACTTATAAGTCATTGCCAAACACCCTCTAATTGATATAAAGAGAAATTAATATTTGATTATAAAAAAAATTTACAAGTCAAGAAAAAGGAGAATTTGAAAAAGGGGAATTAAAAAAGAACTTACATATCATTGGTGCAACTTAATTGGTCTATGCCGGAACCATTGGCGCGACTTAATCGGTGTAGTTTGGTCGATTTTTGGTGCAATTTTGGAAGCGATTTCGATTCCTTGCTCATCCCTTATCAAAAAGTATATATGTAAAATAACGAGTTACAAGAAAAATTCATATAAATTATTTTAGAAATTAATTATTTTTTTTTCAAAATTATAAGTGTGCGAATATGATCATTATAAACTACATCCAATTAACTAAAAACTTTAAGTTTTGTAAATTAAAAAATATATCTATATGATGAATATTTTAATTTCAAAAATTATAACTTTAAAAAAAAAATGGGCATTTATTTTGAGACGGACGGAGTGAAACATTTCACTGTATAAAATTGTGTCCAAATAAATAAAAATTTTTAAATGAAAGATGATGCGTTTTGGGGGGAAAAAAAGAGACATATTAATTGGGTTTGTCTTAATTTTAGGCAATAATTTACTAGTCGTTGTAAAAAAAATGTATTAAATACGCAACGAAAAAAAAATACAATCGAATAATTGTACTCTCAAAAATTATAAAATGGTCATTATTTTTAATTTCCGTTTGAAAAAACGGACGGAATGCTGACTGTACATATTTTTGTTGATGTGGCCCGTTATTTTTGCTGACGTGGAACTGGGCTTGTAGGCTTAAAATTTTTTAAAAGAAAATGTTACTCACGAGTGTTGAACTCCAGACCTCTCAAAACTAAAAACCTTATATTCCAACAAAAGCTACTAGACCAACTACCTATCATGCTAGAATTTATGTAAGACTAATATTTAAACCACCTAGCATCGTTTCTATGCATGTGAAGATGAGATAATACACTTTTTGGCCAATGTACTAAGAATTGTGATAATAATAATAATAATTGTAATAATAATAATAATTGTAATAATTATTATTGTATTAATAATAATAAATTTTAAATACTTTAATAATAATAATAATAATAATAAAAATACCCTAAAATAATATAAAGCAGTTACAAATTAAATACCCTAAATATAAAATTACATTAAAAGTTTTTTTAACCACTGAATCAAATTTTTTTTGTACTAGTCACGTGGGTATCAATGTTTTTCGAATAAAATTTAATATTTTGACAAATTTTTCTTTTTATTGTTATAGGACTCGATCAAATTAAATTTAAATTTAAAAAAATCCATGAGTAAGTATAAGAATCGATCTAATAAATTACAAAGATGAGTACATTAGCGAATAACAAATATTTATAATAGAAAGATTTGCCAGAGTTCAATGATTAAAAATAGTCACTACAATTACAGTTAGTTTTTTTTTGAAAAATAATATATTTATCATTAAATTTCATAATAAAATCATATTACAACTAAACTCTAATGGATAAGATAGAATAATGATGTGTGAGTTCTTTTAATTTTTTTCAATTCATATATTCATATACATTGACATTTAATACAGACAATTTGTCGGATCACTCTTATTTTAATTTTAATTATTATTTTAATTATTATTTTTAATTTAATTATTATTATTATTACAATTGTAATAATTATTATTATTATAATAATACTAATAATTGTAATAATAATAATTATAATAATCGTAATAATTAAAATAATAATAATAATTATTATTATTACAATTATTATTATTACAATTATTACAATTGTAATAATTATTACAATTGTAATAATTGTAATAATAATAATTAAAATAATAATAATAATAACAATAATAATAATAATAATTAAATAATAATAATAATTAAAATAATAATAATTATTATTTAAAATTTTAATTATCGCATTGGTAAACACTTTTGTCTTACGAACACTTTTTAGTTTCTAACATTGGTAAATGCAGGCATGTAGCAGCATGACTTATTTCATGGCTGACAAATCTATGTTGAAATTTATATCTCAATATATCATCTTTTGTATTTTGTTCCAGTCTTAATACTAACGGGCTTTGCAGGATTAGTACCGTAATAATAATAATATTTATTTTATTATTAATTAAAATTTTAATTATTATTATTATTTTAATTATTTAAAATTTATTATTATTATTACAATAATAATTATTACAATTATTATTTTCATTATTATTATTATTTTATTACGAAAATAAAAATTATTGCCAATGAATGTGGTCCATATTAGGCAACGAAATATAGCAACAAAAATTTTTTTGTTGCCCACGATGAGAAGAAATCAAGTGGTTAGAAATTTTGCAACGAATTTTGTTTCCAAATTTTGCAACGACTTATGAATTTCGTTGCAAAAAGTGAAAGCCTGACATAATCTGCAACGAAGGACAAGTTTCGTTGCTAAACATACACTTTTAGCAACAACTTATAAAGTCGTTGCCTGAAAAATCGTTGCTAAAGCCCCATTTTTAGCAACAAAAAAACTTTCGTTGCCCACGATGACGGGAAATCAAGTGGCCGAAAATTTTGTAACGAATTTCTAACAAAATTTATTCCCGCCAATGAATTAGCTACGAAATTTTGCAACGTCTTATGAATTTCGTTGTAAAAAGTGAAAGCCTGACACAATCTGCAACGAAGGATAAATTTCGTTGCTAAACATATACTTTTACAGATCTGTTTTATCATCTTAACCAGTAATGATAAGTTAGTTTTATACTTACTTATCCAGTATCTATTACTTGAATTAGTTGCTTATACTCATGTTTCTTAGTTACTTTTCATGCATTTTATATTCATTTTGTAGATCTTATGCTTGGGAACGGTGTGAGCGACTATTGGTATGAAAACGCAAGGAAAAGCAACCAGGACATCGTTTGGGCTTTTATGTTCATTTCATGTTCTTGGCTTGGAACTTAGATTATGTTATAGAGCTTCTTCTTAGCTTTCCAGAATATCTTGAATCATTCCAATCAAAGTTCGGATGCAAGAGTTATGACCTTTGTACCAACGGACGTTGACGTCACTGTTTTGGGTGGCCATTTACATAGCTGTCACTTCCAACCCAATTTCAGTCTTCATCCTTTCGTTATTTCTCAATTATCAAAGAATAAAAGTTGTAGAGCTCGTAGAGAGCTTCGATTTGATAGGTGGCAGGCCCCGTAACTCTTCCCGGATCAAAAGTTATGGTCGTTTTACTAGAGGACACTACAACAGAAAACCAATGGCGCGGGCGCGTGAATTTGTAGTGCATTTCCTGCGCGGCCGCGCAATTCCCTAGACCCAAAAAATGAGTTCTGCTACTTTAGCGCGGACGTGCCTAACTCCAGGCCATTCCCAACGCGGCCGCACCACTTCAGAAGTTTACCAGAGTTGACTCTTTCACTAAACAAGCAATTGGAGCGTAACTTGGAGGGGGTTCAATTAGGGCTTATATAATTAGACGTATTTCATTATGTAAAAGGGGAGACCACCCCTTGGGGGATCAATAAGCGACTGTTATTTTTCTTTCTTTAACTTGAATAAGTAGATTAGAGTAGATTAGAGTAGTGATTTCTAGAGTTGATTAGATTGAAGACTTAAAGCATTTGGAAGGCATTAGAGATTCAATATTGGAGCAGGAGAACAAATTTGCACCTCAATTCTCTAATCTTAACCTCTCTTTGATTCCTATTTGTAATCTTATGATGTTTATTCAATATATGGATGGTAGATTTGATTCAGCTATGATTTAAACTCTATTTTGAGATTGCAATGAATTCTATGGATTAGTTTATTCTGATGTACTTCATTGTTAGCCTTATTAATTGGTATGAGATTGTCTATTTAGATTCATGTTATTTACTTAGTTGATTGCCCATCAATTATTGTGTTATTCCATATGGACTTGAGAGATGAAGTATGGGTTTGGATCTGATCTTAATAGCTTTTGATTGTATATTCTATATTGTGATAGGATGTATGATTTGTGCTTAGGATAGACATATACCGAAGCACCATTCATAGTAAATTGAGAACTTGGGCTTAAACCCTAATTATTTGTAAATCATATAGACATATAGTGGTTTAGATAATGTGGGTGTTCATGTGTATTCTATCAACTGTGGATTATATATGATATGAGTATGGTACATTGGGAGATGGCTATACTTTACTTTCGTGTTCTTGACTAACAATCCTGTACAATTAGTTTGGCTTAACATGAAGTGTGTGGATTTGAATGAGTCAATTGATGAAATTGTGATCTTAGGTCTTCATTATCTAGTCTTACTCTAGGAATAGTTAAGTTTATTTAATTTCCCAGTTTAAATATAAAATATCAAATCATTCGTTTAAATAAGACTGAAATGGTTATGGATTAGTGTTTGGTGAAATTTATTAGTTAATTCTCTGTGGGAACGATACTTTATTTACTCTTTATTACTTGTTGACCGTATATACTTGCACGCATATATTGATCGATAAAACGACCAACAAATTTTTGGCGCCGTTGCTGGGGAATTAGTTTAATAATTTTTGCCAACATTAATTTCAATCAAATTGGTCTTAATTTAATCATTTTTTTATTTTAATTATTTTCTTTTATTTCTCTCTTTTCAGGTACCATGGATGGCTTTGCTTATCAATGGCCATATACAAATATAACTCAACCAAGGGATGCAAGAACTGAAGGACTCAATGTATTTTCTACATTGTCAGCACAAATTGCAACACTTTCGGAGAGGTTGGATGTTCTTACAGCCCAACATACTCGAGAGATAGCAGTTACATGTGAATATTGTGCTGGCGAGCATCCGAGTTATCAGTGCAACATCAGGTTTGGACAAGTACAGTTTGGGGGTGATTACCTTAACAACTATGTTTATCCCAATTATCATCAAGGTTGGGGGTATCACCCAGATTTTGAATGGAGTTATAACTATCGAGACCAATACTGTGTCCTAAGTCTAACACATCCATCAGATTTCTCATATCCACCTCCAATGCAACAAGAAGAAAATTCAAGGTTGAAGGAACTCATGTCAAAAAGCATAGCAGACCATGAAGAGATGATGATGAGTCAGGAGTTATCAAGCCAAAATCTTAACAGATAGATGGAACAACTCATTAACTCCTCAATGAATGGTCTTCAATACATGGATTTCGAAACTGAACAAGATAATTCAAGATTGGAGGATTTGTGGTTCAAATTTATAGCATCAACTAAGGAAAAGATGATTGAGCAAGAGAGGTCAATTCAAAATCTTTAGAATCAGATGGATCAAATGTTTGAAGCCTTGAACAATCGCCCTCCAAACAATTGGTGTTATGACATGGACGATGAAACTGATGGAGAGCCAGAAGTGTACATGCCACTGAATGAACTGAAAGGAGTGGACATTGAGGAGACAACTGGGGGTATGGAAAATGAAGAACATGAGCTGACTTGTATAATACCCCAAGTGCCTTCTCAGTTAGAGTTGAAAAATTCAATGAACTTTGCACACCTATGTCCCCTTGGTAGTCACATCCAAAGCAAGAATTTCTGCAATTATGAGGCCTCTTACAAACCATGGTGGGCTGAGGAAGAGATAATAGAAAAAGAAAAGCCCGTTATATCTGTCATGCCTCAATGCAAAAATCTATTCACAGATACAACAGAAGGAGCACCTGGCTATGTAATAGAACTGGAGACATCACGTACAGGAAATATGCTAGGTTGTTTCAATTCACAGACTCGCAAGATGGGGAACCTACTTGCACACATTGCAGTTCTAATGGATGGAGGGTTCCTAACTTATCGTAGAGGAATTAGATAGCGGTGTTAAGAAAAGAGTCCCACTAACGGACTATAAATCGAGCGCTAGATGGGAGGCACCCTATCCAATCTTTCTCCCTCCTTGTTTAATTCTTTTTTATATTTCCATTTACTTCTTCTGCTATGTTTAATTCTTCATACTTTCCATATTTCATAGATGTTTGATAGTTGTAAGTCTTAATAATAGTTTTATTGTTTCTCCTCTCAGGTTCAATCCAATTGCTATAAGCATTCAGGATTAAACATAAGTCAAAAATACTGAAGCTACCAGGGTACAGGGTAGCGCGGCCGCGCCCAACTACAAGCCTAACACAGCGCGGCCGCGCCATATCTTAGTCATAGAAAACAAACACTACTAAACTTTTAGAATTTTTGACTCAAGCATTCGGACAGTTAGAAGTCCACACTCAGTTTCCAACTTTAGATTATCTCAAACTTATCCATCGCCTGACATACCATCGGATCATGAGGAGGCGAACGGAGATGACATTGCCACATAGGGGAGTATTCTTTCACTTTTAATTACAATGAGGGCATTGTTCGTTTTAAGTTTGGGGGTATTGGGTCTAATCAGTAGTATAGAGCATGTAGTGTAAATTGCATCATTTATCCATGTTTCATATAGTAATTGCATGTTAGTTGTTATTATTTAATGTTGCAGTAAAAATTTTTCTTTTTGTTTGTTTAATATCTGTTTTAGTTTATTTGTTTAGTTGTATAATGTGACACCCCCAAAATAGGTATACATCACCTATTCTGAGTCGCCAAATACATGGTACAGAATACAAATACAATCGTTAATATACGATAAGAGAGCTGTGAGTTTTAATACAAATACTGTCTTCCAGACAATATCCACTCTCAGAATAAGTCCTCGTTACATTTATTGTCACACTATTTTATAGAATAGTGAGGACTACTAATACTATCATATAGTCCATCACTCCGTTCCCCGACTAGTCCCAACTATATTCTCATTTCCTGAAGAGACAATGAAAGAAAGGGTGAGCTCAACTAGCCCAGTAAGAAATATTATGACTAAGATAATGCAGAATAAATTATCATTAGCCTTAAACAGTGTTAAACTGATACAATATAACAAACATCAAGTTTAACTGCAGCGGAACAAGCAACCCATTAGAAGAGTCAAGTAGAGAATAAAATCTACTATCTTCTATGATTTAAAAGGTTTTTCATGACTTTTATCGCTGAGATTCAGCTTAAAAAATAATCCACATCATCGAATCACCCTTGCACTACGGCCAAGGATATTCTTTAGTATCACGACCACAATTATTCATGCACTACGGGCCAAGAATATTTGTGTATTCATTAATGGTCATGATCATGCCAACCACTGTCCATCAATGCACTACGGGCCAATGAAAACTTTTACCACATCATTTGTAACATTACGGTCATGATTATACCGAATAATCCGTGGTCATAATCATACCAAGTCCATCTATGCACTACAGGCCACAGATGACTTTCAACATAATATAAACATGAGGATGATGACAATGATATAAGAATTTAATAAAACAAGTTCAAGAATTAATTTATCCAGGAACCAATAACGTCCAAATTGTCAACATGATACTGCTTTGTGGAGTAAAATTCAAGAATGCTCGGAAGAATATTTTCATAAAAAGATACTGGATGAAGCGCAAATATCAAGGATATTCCACTAATTTCATGGAGTATAAAAGTCAAAACTTTAACCAACTGAATATAATAAAGAATGGAATAACAAAAGAAATCACCATGCATGTAATAGACCGCACATACAGGTTATTCCAACAGAAAAATAAATAATGGAACCAGGTCATGCGCAAACGCACCGACAGGATATTTCGACAGAATAATAAATAATAGAACCAAGTCCGACGTAAACGCACAGACAGGATATTCCGACAGAATAATGAATAATGGAACCAGGTCCGGCGTAAACGTACAGACAGGATATTCCAACAGAATAATGAATAATAGAACCAGGTCTGGCGTAAAACGCACAGACATGATATTCTAACAGAATAATAGTAAAGACAGAACCAGGTCCAGCGTAAAATGCACAGACAGGATATTCCAACAGAATAATAATAAAGACAGAATAATAGAAGAATGTCACCAAGTATAGGGTAGTCCGCGTATACTGGTTATTCCAGCAGAATAATAAAAAATGGAATAACAGAAGTTCTCTTCATGAATACAAAAGAAAATAATACTCCTTACGAGTACAACAAATAATATCCCTTACCTTGAAAGGAAGAGTACTGGATATAGGAGTAGTGAAGTAGCAGAACACTTTTCTTCTCTCTCTATAATTTTCTTTCTCTAGAGTTTCAGTGAATTCGTAAGAAATAATGAAGGAATGAGTTTCTATTTATAGAAAAATGGACTGAATAGTAACTAACTCATGAACGGTCTAGATTGATTTACTTTAATCTGACGGTCCATATTTAAAGCAAAATCTTTTAAATAAAATATAATATATTTTATTTATAATCTAATAAAATGACTAACTTTATAAAAGAATTTACTATACAAATACTATGCAGGCACTATGCAAACACTATGCATAATAAAATATAATATATTCTAATTATTGTCTAATAAAATAGATAACTTTATAAAAGTATTCTGTTTTATATAAAAAGATTTTACTATTAGCCTAATAAAACGAATAACTTTATAAAAGTATTCTGTTTTATATAAAAAGTTTTTCTGTTTTATTACGTTAATAATACTAATAAAACAAAACTGAGTGACTTATCACGTAAGCGTCAATAATCAATACCGTATGCTACTATACAATCATACGTATTACTGTACTTTTACTATCGAGTAGTTCAATAGTATTAACGGTAAAACTTCCGCCGTTATTTTCATAAAATATTTTTGTCATTTTCTCAATCCGACAATAATTCTGTTGTGGGTCCACCAGTAATTGTGCCATCGTACGAATATTCCCCGACCAATCGAATATAATACAACAACTTGCATACTTTGTTAAATTTATAAATACTACCCACAACTATAACATTATCTCAAATTCACACCATAATATTTAAAAAAATATTTCGAAAAAATTAAATCTTTATTCATAAAATCTGGGGTTTCACAATCTCCCCTCCTTATGAAATTTCGCCCTCAAAATTTACGTACGTACCTGGTATACCTAACGGATGAGGACACTTCGTCAGATTCTAACTCTTGAGGTATAACCTTTGAGTGTTGAATACATTCCAGGATTTTAACAGGTACATCTTCATACGTTAAATTATCCGCTATCTCATCCGGTTCTAAATCAATAATGTGGTTCGGGTCGTCCACATATTTACGTAACATCAATACGTTAAAAATGTTATGACCATGCGACATACTTGGCGATAAAACGAGTCTATAAGCCACAGTTCCTACTCAATCGAGGATTTCAAATGGGTCAATTAAATCGAGGGTTGAGATTTCCTCTCTTCATCGATTCTTACTTCTAGAATAACGCCATTTTGAACATTCTTCTTCACATTTATCAGCTCTGAGTATGTAGCTTGAGCGGCTTTAACTTTATCGATTAAAGTCGATTCTAATCGTATATTCGTTATCTTCAAGTGGGTCCCTAGAGTCTTTCACTCTATCTTCATCATTTGTAAGTTATACAAAATGGGTCTTTGTGTTAACAACATCTCACTCGCATACAATCTTCTACTCAACGCGTCAGCTACCACGTTCGCACTTCCACGATGATATTGAATGGTACGATCGTAATCTTCAACAGCTCGAGCCAACGTCTTTGGCGCATAATACGTTCGTTTTAGTTAAAGAAATATTTAAGGGTTTAAGAAATCGATTTTGTACTGGGGTCAATACAAAATTCAATTTCACGTTCTGGGGTAGGCTAAGAAGTCTTCACGAATACGTCAGGAAATTTATTAACAATAGAAATATCGTTCAAAACTGTGACCCTCATCCAAGACTTGGATAGCACGTCACATTGATACCTATCAACTTGCCATCATCATTCACGACGTCGCCTACAGAAAGTCTGGCTTCGGTGCATTCCACATAAGGAAGTCACCAGATAAAGGCTCAGGGCTTTTTACTTATGGCTTGATATGACAATGATTGACTTTAGTGGTTTGGTTACTTTGAATTCGCATAACAGGTTGGTTAGGAGTATGAAAGCTAACAACCTTACAAAAACCATGATGAGTAGTTAACCGGTCGATTCCTAAAATCACATCAAAGTCAAGTATTTTCAAAGAGGTAAGATCGACAGGTAACGTGAAAGTGTTGATTTGAACAAGATTTATAAATAGTGGAGGTAACGAAGGTTTCTCCCAACTGAGTTTAAATAGATATATCAAAGTCTAACTTCTCCGGAGTTAACTTCAAATATTGAACACAACTAGGTGAAATAAAAGAGTGAGTAGAACCAGTATCTAACACGGTATAGACTTCACAAGAGTTTATGACTAACATACCCGTGATAATTTTATTCAGGTTCCTTGTCACGAAAAAAAATGAGCTCTCTTAAACTACCGACTTTGACTTTTCTAGGACGACCTTTGGTGCCTCCATCTTAGCTGAACTTGTCTTCGGTGAACGACAAAATTGGGCTAAGTGACCTTCTCTTCCATAATTATAACATGCTTTGGACGGCATCGCGCAGTTTGGACTGATGTGTCCCTCCCCTCCACATTTGAAGCATATGATCGGTGGTCGTTCTCCTTCCTTAACCACGAGTGCTGGTGCTGACGTCTTTCCATCATTGTTGAATCTCCTCTTCTTGAAATGTCCATTCTTATTATTTTGGCCATGATTACCACCGAAGTGGTTACCATTTCTGGCCTGCTGATTCCCTCCACGCTTATTGTCACCGCTTCGATGACTGCTTTCACTGGTATTATCATTTTGCCTGTTGCTCTATTTTGGTTGCATTGACTCGTTATCGCGCTCCACTTACTGAGCCCTATTTACAACATCTTAATACAAACACAGTTTATGAGAAATAAGATATTGACGTATCTTCGACTTCAGACCTCTTAAAAACATCCGTGTCATTCTCTCTTCATTATCCACCAAGTGGGACGCAAACCGGGACAACTCGGCAAACTTAGCTTCGTACTGCGACACGGTCATATTATTCTGCTCCAACTTGATGAACTCTACCTCCTTCATGTGACGAATACTTTTGGGAAAGTACTTGTCATTGAACAGTTCTTAGAACTTTTCCCAAGACATCTTAGTGCAGCAGGTTGAGTACGCTTTACTGATTTCCACCAGTAATCTGCCTCTCCTCGCAACATAAAGGTGGCAAAGGGAACCATTTGCTCCTGGGCGCATCCCAATACATCAAATATCTTGGTGATCTGCTTTATCCACGGTTCCGCCTTAAGTGATTTTGGTTCTCCAATAAACTCCGGTGGTCCCAGCTCCTTGAACTGTTTAGCGGTGACCGTCCGAGAGTTTTCAGTATTTTTACCTATATTTTGGTCAGGAGCCGCTCTCGCCTGCTGTTGCATGAATTGCATAAAGCCTATGAACATTTCATCATTCATCATTTGGTCAGTGTTGTTGTTTGCATGAGGATTATCGCCTTCCTGATGCACATTATCCTGATTATTGATATGTGGTGAATCAACGGTCGCCTGTGCTCCATTGCTATTCTCAACATTCTCGGATGTCATTTTCAAATACTGCCACAAAACAAAGGTTAACTAACATATCACATATTATCTCTATACTCTGACCGATCAATTAAATACCAAATAAACTTAGGTAGGTCATACTGGCGAAGGAATTTCCCGTCTCTCCCCTCCTAGTTCTAGTCTCACATCTTAGACAGGGATCATATCCCTAAGCTTTGATACCAACTGTGACGCCCCCAAAATAGGTATACATCACCTATTCTGAGTCGCCAAATACATGGTACAGAATACAAATACAATCGTTAATATACGACAAGAGAGCTGTGAGTTTTAATACAAATACTGTCTTCTAGACAATATCCACTCTCAGAATAAGTCCTCGTTACATTTTATTGTCACATTATTTAACAGAATAGTGAGGACTACTAATACTATCATCTGGTCCATCACTCCGTTCCCCGACTCGTCCTAGCCATATTCTCATTTCCTGAAGAGAACAATGAAAGAAAGGGTGAGCTCAACTAGCCCAGTAAGAAATATTATGTCTAAGATAATGCAAAATAAATTATCATTAGCCTTAAACAGTGTTAAACTGATACAATATAACAAACATCAAGTTTAACTGTAGCGGAACAAGCAACCCATTAGAAGAGTCAAGTAGAGAATAAAATCTACTATCTTCTATGATTTAAAAGGTTTTTCATGACTTTTATCGCTGAGACTCAGCTTAAAAAAATAATCCACATCATCGAATCACCCCTGCACTACGGCCAAGGATATTCTTTAGTATCACGACCACAATTATCCATGCACTACGGGCCAAGAATATTTGTGTATTCATTAATGGTCATGATCATGCCAACCACTGTCCATCAATGCACTACGGGCCAATGAGAACTTTTACCACATCATTTGTAATATTACAGTCATGATTATACCGAATAATCCCTGGTCATAATCATACCAAGTCCATCTATGCACTACAGGCCACATATGACTTTTAACAGAATATAAACATGAGGATGATGACAATGATATAAGAATTCAATAAAACAAGTTCAAGAATTAATTTATCCAGGAACCAATAACGTCCAAATTGTCAACATGATACTGCTTTGTGAAGTAAAATTCAAGAATGCTCGAAAGAATATTTTTATGAAAAGATACTGGATGAAGCGCAAATATCAAGGATATTCCACTAATTTCATGCAGTATAAAAGTCAAAACTTTAACCAACTGAATATAATAAAGAATGGAATAACAAAAGAAATCACCATGCATGCGATAGACCGCACAGACATGTTATTCTAACAGAAAAATAAATAATAGAACCAGGTCATGTGTAAACGCACTGACAGGATATTTTGACAGAATAATAATTAATGGAACTAGGTCCGGCGTAAACGCACAGACAGGATATTCCGACAGAATAATGAATAATGGAACCAGGTCCGGCGTAAACGCACAGACATGATATTCAGACAGAAAAATGAATAATGGAACCAGGTCCGGCGTAAAATGCACAGACAGGATATTCCAACAAAAAAATAGTAAAGACGAAACTAGGTCCAACGTAAAATACACAGACAGGATATTCCAACAGAATAATAATAAAGATAGAATAATAGAAGAATGTCACCAAGTATAGGGTAGTCCGCGTATACTGGTTATTCCAGCAGAATAATAAAGAATGGAATAACAGAAGTTCTCTTCATGAATACAAAAGAAAATAATACTCCTTACGAGTACAACAAATAATATCCCTTACCTTGAAAGGAAGAGTACTGGATATAGGAGTAGTGAAGTAGCAGAACACTTTTCTTCTCTCTCTATAATTTTCTCTCTCTAGAGTTTCAGTGAATTCGTAAGAAATAATGAAGGAATGAACTTCTATTTATAGAAAAATAGACTGCATAATAACTAACTCATGAACGGTCTAGATTGATTTACTTTAATCTGACGGTCCATATTTAAAGCAAAATCTTTTAAATAAAATATAATATATTTTATTTATAATCTAATAAAACGAATAACTTTATAAAAGAATTTACTATACAAATACTATGCAGGCACTATGCAAACACTATGCATAATAAAATATAATATATTTTAATTATTGTCTAATAAAACAGATAACTTTATAAAAGTATTCTGTTTTATATAAAAAGATTTTACTATTAGCCTAATAAAACGAATAACTTTATAAAAGTATTCTGTTTTATATAAAAAGTTTTTCTGTTTTATTACGTTAATAATACTAATAAAACAAAATTGAGTGACTTATCACGTAAGCCTCAATAATCAATACCGTATGCTACTATGCAACCATACGTATTACTGTACTTTTACTGTCGAGTAGTTCAACAGTATTAACGGTAAAACTTCCGCCGTTATTTCATAAAATATTTTTGTCGTTTTCTCAATCCGACAATAATTCTGTTGTGGGGTCCACCAATAATTGTGCCGTCGTACGAATATTCCCCGACAAAAATAATATTCTCCGACCAATCGAATATAATACAACAACTTGTATACTTTGCAAAATTTATAAATATTACCTACAACTATAACATTATCTCAAATTCACATCATAATATTTAAAAAAATATTTTAAAAAAATTAAATCTTTATTCATAAAATCTGGGGTTTCACATATAATCCCAAGTATCTAGTTAGTGGAATTCTAGTTTGGCCAATGAGGAATTTAGAAATTTCATGGATTCTTGAATGTGGTTGATAGCTTGAGTTTAGCTATAATGTTATACATGATTTGATCCATGCTTGTTGTTTAGATGCTACCGGTTAGCACATAAGTGTTCATGTTTGCTTGTTGGTAAAAGATTAACTTGTTTGGCTGTTGAGAAGAAACTGTTATTCTTAATGATAGAATTATGTAGGAAGTGAATATTGACTATGAAAACACTGATACTCAAACTTTGGGAACACATGGGTATGCTTGCTATAAAAAAAAGAAAAGCAAAAAGAAAAGAAAAAGAGAAAAATATGAAAAATTATCGTGGCTAGTCTAGTTTCGGGGCCTTTGTTACTTGAGCATGTACGCCCGAGGGGATTTTCTTTACACCTAGCACCCTAAGGTCTTTAATGGTCTGTGAGTCGTTGGTTGAAAGCTCGCTAAGGGGTAGCACTGTTAGCCTAATGGAATGAGGCATTGCACAATCATGGGAAAAAAAAAAAAAAGAAGAAAAGAAATCAATAAACACCGTAAGAAAGTGTGAAAATCGCCCTCGTGTGTAAAAATAAAGCAGAATAAACCCATTGTTGAACCTTAGTTTGTATTGATGTGTTGGAGTAGTTGTGGTTTCATTTGTATGCATAGTTCTTGATTTGAACCTTAGTTTTCTTTCTTAAGCAGTATGGCATGTGGTATCTTCACCTTTGTCAAGCTTATTTGTGGACACAACACACACACACACACAACATCTTTATAGCAGGTTAAGATTGTTTGATTGTATGTCATTATGTCTTTAGATTAGTTTGATGCTTTGTTCTTAGATCTTGATATTTCTTTGAGGCACATCTTATTGAAATTCATATTTGGTTGGAAATCTTGGGATTCATTTGCATAGTAGCATAGCTTGCATAACATGTAGATTGCATTATGTTGTGTTGCTTGGGGACAAACAACGATTTAAGTTTGGGGGTATTTGATAAGTAGGTTTTATACTTACTTATCCAGTATCTATTACTTGAATTAGTTGCTTATACTCATGTTTCTTAGTTACTTTTCATGCATTTTATGTTCATTTTGTAGATCTTATGCTTGAGAACGGTGTGAGCGACTATTGGTATAAAAATGCAAGGAAAAGTAATCCGGACATCGTTTGGGCTTTCATGTTCATTTCATGTTCTTGGCTTGGAACTTGGATTATGTTATAGAGCTTCTTCTTAGCTTTTCAGAACATCTTGAATCATTCCAATCGTAGTTCGGATGCAAGAGTTATGACCTTTGTACCAACGGACGTTGAACGTCACTATTTTGGGTGGCCATTTATATAGCTGTCAATTCCAACCCAATTTAAGCCTTCATCCGTTCATTATTTCTCAATTATCAAAGCATGAAAGTTGTAGAGCTCGTCGAGAGCTTCGATTTGATAGGTGGCAGTCCCCGTAACTCTTTTCGAATCAAAAGTTATGGCCGTTTTACCAGAGGACACTACAGTAGAAAACCAATGGTGCGGGCGCGCGAATTTGTAGTGCATTTCCTGCGCGGCCGCGCAAGTCCCTGGACCATAAAAACGAGTTCTGCTACTTTAGCGCGGGCGCGCCTAACTTCAGGCCATTCCCAGCGTGGCCGCGCCACTTCAGAAGTTGACCAAAGCTGACTTTTTCACTAAACAAGTAATTAGAGCGTAACTTGGAGGGGGTTCAATTAGGGCTTATATAATTAGACGTATTTCACTATGTAAAAGGGGAGACCACCCCTTGGGGGATCAATAAGCGACTGTTATTTTTCTTTCTTTAACTTGAATAAGTAGATTAGAGTAGTGATTTTTAGAGTTGATTAGATTGAAGACTTGAAGCATTTGGAAGGCTTTAGAGATTCAATATTGGAGCAGGAGAATAGATTTGCACTTCAATTCTCTAATCTTAACCTCTCTTTGATTCCTATTTGTAATCTTATGATATTTATTCAATATGTGGATGGTAGATTTGATTCAGCTATGATTTAAACTCTATTTTGAGATTGCAATGAATTCTATGGATTAGTTTATTCTGATGTACTTCATTGTTAGCCTTATTGATTGCTATGGGATTGTCTATTTAGATTCATGTTATTTGTTTAGTTGATTGACTATCAATTATTGTGTTAATCCATATGGACTTAAGAGACGAAGTATGGGTTTGGATATGATCTTAATAGCTTTTGATTGTATATTCTATATTGTGATAGGATGTATGATTTGTGTTTAGGATAGACATATACCGAAGCACCATTCGTAGTCAATTGAGAACTTGGGCTTAAACCCTAATTATTTGTAAATCACATAGACATATAGTGGTTTAGGTAATGTGGGTGTTCATGTGTATTCTATCAACTGTGGATTATATATGATATGGGTATGGTACATTGAGAGATGGCTATACTTTACTTTCGTGTTCTTGACTAACAATCCGGTACAATTAGTTTGGCTTAACATGAAGTGTGTGGATTTGAATGAGTCAATAGATGAAATTGTGATCTCAGGTCTTCATTATCTAGTTTTACTCTAGGAATAGTTAGGTTTATTTAATTTTCTAGTTTAAATATAAAATATTAAATCATTCGTATAAATAAGACTGAAATGGTTATGGATTAGTGTTTGGTGAAATCTATTAGTTAATTCTCCGTGGGAACGATACTTTACTTACTCTTTATTACTTGTTGACCGTGTATACTTGCACGCATATATTGATCGGTAAAACGACCAACAACTAACGAGGTGTCGGTGGCTCGAAGTCCACTCATACACAATGGTCACCAAGAGTTGAGAATAAAAATTCATTTCAAAAAGTACATAGTGCGTTTTTAGCTTGATGTCAAAAATATCGAATTTAGCATAGCTAGAAGATTGGGAAAACTTATGTCTCCACTAATAATCATTTGCTTAAATAGTCTATTTATTCCTATTATCCTTAATACTTCCTCACACTTAATTCTACCCAGTTCGTCAAACCACACTCATGAGTTTAGGAACTTTTCACAATCATATGAGTTTAAGAACTTGTCCTAGTTAGACTTTTGGCATCCATTCGCTCAGGGGTTCATAAACATTTCATATAATATGAGTCACGAACGTACCATAACTATGAGTTTTAAGAACTCATACTTAACCTGATATTCTCTACCTATAACCTATCTATCTGTTATACACATGAGAAAGGAATCACCCTCTCAACATGCATATAGCAAATAGCGCGACACAAATATTCTAATATTATCCTAACCCCCTTCTCAATACGAATTTCCTTTAATCCGTATTAATAATCCTTTCCTGAATCTGTACCAATTCATAGTACAACTGACACACAACATTCTTGCCATATACTTTTCAATCATTCACTTGATCCTTCTCCATACTATAACCTTATCCGATCACGGGGTGATCTCATCGTATATATTACGATTAATTTCTATGCTATGATCGTTTTGTTTTACGATCTTCTATCCCTGCACTTTAGTCTTTTAGACTCGATCTATTCATCACTACTATTCAACTTTATTATCAGAGTTAGGGAACTCTGTATCTTATAACTCGCCTAGATTCGTCTTTGAATCTTACCGAATCACTAACTCTATTTGAGTTAGTTCTTGTCCTAATCACTGCGGTTATTAGTCTCAGGTATTCCTACCTAAAGTTCATAACCTACAGCTTTGATACCAACTGTGAGAGCCCCAAATTCGGGTCCTAAATCACCACGGATCCGGTACAATCATTCTACGACTATTTGCGGAAGATATAAACATAAATTATTTATACAATAAGCTTTACACACTATTTCCCAAGGTCGAGTATGTAAGACCCCAAATTTTATGAAATAAAAGTATTCAATTTTTTTATAGTTACTATTAATGAGTTACTATTCATGAGTTACTATTCATGAGTTACTATTTATGAATTACTATTCATGAGTTACTATTCACGAGTTACTATTCATGAGCACTATTCATGAAGCATGATAATTTTTTTTCGTAAGAAGGCACTACTCAATAATTATTACAGTAATTATTGTTCAGTATTTTATTTTATTGATTCAATAATTGCTGCGTTGATATTTTATATTACTGTTGTTTCAATAATTGTCACTACACAATATTTTTCATTATCGAAGCAATAATTCATATTATCTAAATAATATTATTAGATAACATTATTGGTAATGTCTAGAAAGTTCTGTCTAAGGAGAGGTTTGGTCACCTAATTGCGCGCCAGTAAAGAAAAATTCTTATTAGAAAGCCCATTCTTTCCTGGGAACGGCCTAGTTGCCAGTACTGTGATTCTGTAATATTATTTGTGAATAATTAATTATTGATTTATATGATGAGAAAAATATTGATTTTATGTGGATATAGATGGAGAAAATTTTTAAATGTGACAATTGTTGAAAATTAATATTTTATCTTTTTTTGATAAAATAATTCATTTAAATATATTATTTTAATAATATATTAATGGTGATATTTTTACAATTAATGTGGAATATATGAGTATATGAGGATAAAGAGTATTTTTGTTAAATTAAATAATTAACACATGTTTTGTGTGTCAGTGGACCCATTTCTTGACTGAAATATGATTATAGCTTGTAAAATCGCCCGTTTGTGGATTTCGGTCAATTTCTGTTTGGAATTTGGAAAAACTTTCTTCTGCAAAGTTGTAGAGAATTGAATTTCCTATAAAAACTCTCGAGATTTGAATTTTCTGATAAAGGGCTATTTATTATGAATTATCGAAGTTCCAAAATTCTAGAATAATTGATTTTTGGAAGTTTTAAATATTTTATTTATGAAAAACGTTTTTCTTACCTTTTTTCTAGAAGATTGGTATGTGGGAAATGCTAAGATCTGATTTCAAAGGTGGGCTTGAAAATTTATATATATATATATATATATATATATTATATTATATTAAATTTTTTGCTTTGGTGTTCTAAGCAATTTCCTATAAATAGGGTGCTTAGTTTAGAATTAAAAATCACACCAGAAACTGAAGTTTTCTCTCTATTTCTCTCTCTATATTATCGAGTGTATTCTTGTGAGTATTTTGATATCTTGAGTATTGCTATACGGTGCAAGTTCGTTCAGCGTTATTCCAGTCAGAAGTACTGCTCTTTTGAGGTAAGGGATAGTAAGGGATTTTAAGGGTTATTATATTTTTCAGTTCGTAATTGAAATGATATTTTGATGAGTTTTATTGATTGTGTCCAAAAATGGTGATTTTTGGATGTATAAATTAATAGTTATGAATTTTACGGGAAAAGACTATTTTAAAAGTAACCGCTTATAATTCCTTGTGGTTAACTCCAAAATTGATGAAATTTTTATTGGAAGTATATTTGTATAATATTAGTGTACTCTGTGAATTTCAGAATTTTTGGATAAAATTACAATTTATGATAAATGTCTGAATATTCGGTGGTTTTGGCCATGTGAAAAATAGTAAATGAATTTTAAAAATTTCGAAAAAAATATATGTTTAATATGTGACTATATTATGCTAAATCCCAGAAAAGAAATATTTTGGGAACTGATTTGATATTTTTCATGAAAATATTCTAGTTATGAGTAAATGAATTAAATATGTTATGTGAAGTAAGAAAATTGAAAAATATGATTTTATGGCTTGAGAATCATATATGAGGTATATGTAGATTTTTGATGAGGGTTTTGGTTATTGGTGATGAAATTTTATGAGTTTGGCATTTTAGGATGATTAAATGCATTTATTAGTAAAGTGTAAATAATTAAAATAAATTGTTTATAAGTTTACTAAATGATTAAAATATTGTGGTAGTATTAATAATATTAGATTATAAGATTATTAAGTGATTTATAATATTTTGATTAAGGTGTTATGAGATCATTGATTTATGAATCTTACTCTTGAGATTAAATCTATATGTTGATTATATTATTTTTTATTATCATATATAGCATTCTTATAACCCTAATGATGATATTTCTTTTTGACTTGAGTGTAAAGATGGATAGATTATTGGTATGATCGTGACTATATGTTCTCTTTGGCCAGTAGTGCAAAGTTGAATTGTTGACTGGTATGATCATGACCATTGAATTTATAATTGAATATCTTTAGCTTAAGTGCAAAGGTGAATTGATCAACATGTATGGTTATAATTATGGTTTATATAAATTCTGAAATGATTATGTATTTCTTTGAGATATGAATATCTTTGGCATGTAGTGCAAAGATCAATTATTGTTGAATATCTTTGGCCCGTAGTGCAAAGATGACTTGTTGTTGAATATCTTTGGCATGTAGTGCAAAGATGAACTGTTGATGAATATCTTTGGCCCGTGGTACAAAGATGAATTTATTAGTATGGTTATGAACAGGAACTGTGATTTGGTATAACCATGATCTTTGATGTTTCAGGTAAAGACAGGTGATAAAAATTATCTTCGTCTTGGATGCGAAGAGGAATTTAGAATCACAATTATGATTATGAATTATTCATATGATTTTGGAAAGGAACTGTTGATTGATGTTACATGGATAAAACATTGTTGGTAGAATTTTAACATGGAGAAGATAATAGGCTTTATAGTCTATTTGACTCTTCTAATGGATTGCTCGTTCCGCTGCAACTATGGTTGAAAAGTTTTATCATCTACCATATGTTCTAAATCTCTGATTTATTACTGATGAAGACTATTGATAATTTATTTATCTTTAGTCATAATATTCTTTACTGAGCTAGTTGTACTCACCCTTTTGCTTCACAATTCCTTTCAGGTAATACGAGTGTAGCTGGGTCGAGCGGGGGTAATTGGAGAATAGAACGGTGGTCATCATTTAGTAGTTATATTTGTTGAATCAAATAGGGTAAAGCGAACCCAACGTTAGAAGGGTGTTTTGCCACTATCATACAAGATGTCTAATGACATACAATCTCGAGTTATCATAAGACAAGGTTGTGCACATCCACTTGCTGAGTATATCTACAAGCACTACCTATATGTTCTTGGAGTTGGTTAAAGTATAATTCTCAATTAGAGACAGTAGAGATAATGATATGTCAAGAGAAGACTCACCATTGGGAAGAATATTATAGTAATTTTCTCTTTTTCTTTGGGGTCTATTGGGTCAACCAAGGATAATTCTGTGGGCATATGATATCTATCATAACCTAGACGCATGACCTCCCATGTACGAAGGTTTCCTTGAGCACTTCCCAAAGGTTTTAATTTCTAAAACAGTTTTTGACTGTACCTTTATGTAAGGTGTCATGGTGACATGCTATTCAAGTTGGTGTCCAGAGTCACAGTTGGTATATTTTAGTATAAAAACTCACAACATATGTGTTGTTGTATTTTGCACGACAATTGTTGTAATAAAGTTGTAGTTGTTTTCTGTACCATGTATTTGGCGACTCAGAATGGGTTGGATGGAATGGACCTATTTTGGGGGTGTCACAGTTGGTATCAGAGCTATAAGTAAAGAGCCCCGAGCCTCTCGCTGGTGACTTCCTGTTGATGGGGGATGCACCGAAGCCAGACTCTCTGTAGGGGACGCCGTTCTGCGGTGGCAAACTGATAGGTACCACTGTGAGGTGCTGTCCACTGATGGGACATTTGTCACAATTGGTATCAGAGCTTAGGGATATGATCTCTAGCGGAGATCGGGGAATAAAACTAGGAGGGGAGAGACGAGTAAATCCTTCGCTAGTGTGTCCTACCTAAGCTGAATTTTCTTACTTAAGTTGACAAATTGTGATATGTCAATTAACCTTTGTTTTGAAGCTGTATTCTAGAATGATATCTGAAATACAGGAGATGAGCAATGGAGAAATCATGATGACAGGGAAGATGAAATCTGAAATGAAAGCAAGGTATTCTCAACTCTTTGAAATATCAGGTACGTAAATTTCGGGGACGAAATTTCATAAGGAGGGGAGATTGTAAGACCCCAAATTTTATGAAATAAAAGTATTCAATTTTTTTATAGTTACTATTAATGAGTTACTATTCATGAGTTACTATTCACGAGTTACTATTTATGAATTACTATTCATGAGTTACTATTCACGAGTTACTATTCATGAGCACTATTCATGAAGCATGATAATTTTTTTTCGTAAGAAGGCACTACTCAATAATTATTACAGTAATTATTGTTCAGTATTTTATTTTATTGATTCAATAATTGATGCGTTGATATTTTATATTACTGTTGTTTCAATAATTGTCACTACACAATATTTTCCATTATCGAAGCAATAATTCATATTATCTAAATAATATTATTAGATAACATTATTGGTAATATCTAGAAAGTTCTGTCTAAGGAGAGGTTTGGTCACCTAATTGCGCGCCAGTACAGAAAAATTCTTATTAGAAAGCCCCTTCTTTCCTGGGAACGGCCTGGTTGCCAGTACTGTGATTCTGTAATATTATTTGTGAATAATTAATTATTGATTTATATGATGAGAAAAATATTGATTTTATGTGGATATAGATGGAGAAAATTTTTAAATGTGACAATTGTTAAAAATTAATATTTTATCTTTTTTTGATAAAATAATTCATTTAAATATATTATTTTAATAATATATTAATGGTGATATTTTTACAATTAATGTGGAATATATGAGTATATGAGGATAAAGAGTATTTTTGTTAAATTAAATGATTAACACATGTTTTGTGTGTCAGTGGACCCATTTCTTGACTGAAATATGATTATAGCTTGTGAAATTGCCCGTTTGTGAATTTCGGTCAATTTCTGTTTGGAATTTGAAAAATTTTTCTTCTGCAAAGTTGTAGAGAATTAAATTTCCTATAGTAACTCAAGAGATTTGAATTTTCTGATAAAAGAACTATTTATTATGAATTATCGAAGTTCCAAAATTCCACAATAATTGATTTTTGAAAGTTTTAAATATTTTATTTATGAAAAACATTTTTCTTACCTTTTTTCTAGAAGATTGGCAAGTGAGAAATGCTAAGATTTGATTTCAAAGGTGGGCTTGAAAATTTATATATATATATATATATATATATATATATATATATATATATATATATATATATATATTAATATTATATTAAATTTTCTGCTTTGGTGTTCTAAGCAATTTCCTATAAATAGGGTGCTTAGGTTAGAATTAAAAATCACACCAGAAACTGAAGTTTTCTCTTTCTATATTATCGAGTGTATTCTTATGAGTATTTTGATATCTTGAGTGTTGCTATATGGTGCAAGTTCGTTCACCGTTATTCTAGTCAGATGTACTGCTCTTTTGAGGTAAGGGATAGTAAGGGATTTTAAGGGTTATTATGTTTTTCAGTTCGTATTTCTTCTGAC
Source organism: Panax notoginseng (assembly GCA_016801055.1). NCBI lineage: Eukaryota > Viridiplantae > Streptophyta > Magnoliopsida > Apiales > Araliaceae > Panax > Panax notoginseng. The sequence continues at coordinate 88,382,698 of CM029017.1, read as the reverse complement.
CTTTAGAAAATTCTGAAAAAATTTGAAATGATATTTTGATGAGTTTTATTGATTGTGTCCAAAAATGGTGATTTTTGGGTGTATAGATTAAGAGTTATGAATTTTACGGGAAAATACTATTTTAAAAGTAACCGCTTATAACTCCTTGTGGTTAACTCTAAAATTGATGAAATTTTTATTAGAAGTATATCTATATAATATCAGTGTACTCTGTAAATTTTTGAATTTTTGAATAAAATTACAATTTATGATAAATGTCTGAATATTCGGTGGTTTTGGCCATGTGAAAAATAGTAAATGAATTTTAAAAATTTTGAGAAAAATATATGTTTAATATGGGACTATATTATGCTAAATCTCAGAAAAGAAATATTTTTGGAACTGATTTGGTATTTTTCATGAAAATGTTCTAGTTATGAGTAAATGAATTAAATATGTTATGTGAAGTAAGAAAATTGAAAAATATGATTTTATGGCTTGAGAATCATATATGAGGTATATGTAGATTTTTGATGAGGGTTTTGGTTATTGGTGATGAAATTTTATGAGTTTGGCATTTTAGGATGATTAAATACATTTATTAGTAAAGTGTAAACAATTAAAATAAATTGTTTATAAGTTTAAAAAATGATTAAAATATTATGGTATTATTAATAATATTAGATTATGAGATTATTAAGTGATTTATAACATTTTGATTAAGGTGTTATGAGATCATTGATTTATGAATCTTACTCTTGAGATTAAATCTATATGTTGATTATATTATTTTTTATTATCATATATAATATTCTTATAACCCTAATGATGATATTTGTCTTTGACTTGAGTGTAAAGATGGGTAGATTATTGGTATGATCGTGACTATAGGTTCTCTTTGGCCAATAGTGCAAAGTTGAATTGTTGACTGGTATGATCATGACCATTGAATTTATAATTGAATATCTTTAGCTTAAGTGCAAAGGTGAATTGATCAACATGTATGGTTATAATTATGGTTTATATAAATTCTGAAATGATTATGTATTTCTTTGAGATATGAATATCTTTGGCATGTAGTGCAAAGATCAATTATTGTTGAATATCTTTGGCCCGTAGTGCAAAGATGACTTGTTGTTGAATATCTTTGGCATGTAGTGCAAAGATGAACTGTTGATGAATATCTTTGGCCCGTGGTACAAAGATGAATTTATTAGTATGGTTATGAACAGGAACTGTGATTTGGTATAACCATGATCTTTGATGTTTCAGGTAAAGACAGGTGATAAAAATTATCTTCGTCTTGGATGCGAAGAGGAATTTAGAATCACAATTATGATTATGAATTATTCATATGATTGTGGAAAGGAACTGTTGATTGATGTTACATGGATAAAACATTGTTGGTAGAATTTTAACATGGAGAAGATAATAGGCTTTATAGTCTATTAGACTCTTCTAATGGATTGCTCGTTCCGCTGCAACTATGGTTGAAAAGTTTTGTCATCTACCATATGTTCTAAATCTCTGATTTATTACTGATGAAGACTATTGATAATTTATTTATCTTTAGTCATAATATTCTTTACTGAGCTAGTTGTACTCACCCTTTTGCTTCACAATTCCTTTCAGGTAATACGAGTGTAGCTGGGTCGAGCGGGGGTAATTGGAGAATAGAACGGTGGTCATCATTTAGTAGTTATATTTGTTGAATCAAATAGGGTAAAGCGAACCCAACGTTAGAAGGGTGTTTTGCCACTATCATACAAGATGTCTAATGACATACAATCTCGAGTTATCATAAGACAAGGTTGTGCACATCCACTTGCTGAGTATATCTACAAGCACTACCTATATGTTCTTGGAGTTGGTTAAAGTATAATTCTCAATTAGAGACAGTAGAGATAATGATATGTCAAGAGAAGACTCACTATTGGGAAGAATATTATAGTAATCTTCTCATTTTTCATTGGGGTCTATTGGGTCAACCAAGGATAATTCTTAGACATGTCAATCAGAAATGATTAACCACAAGTATAATTGAATAATACAACTCGAGGTCGAGTTAAGAAAAACTTGTATGTTCAGTTGATTATAGTTACAAAATTTATTTAGCTTTCCTGAAGACCTATTATAAATAATATTGATCTACCAAGTTAGAATAATATCATCACAATATAAAATAACCTAAACACATAGCACATAACCCTATCAGTCTATAAAACACAAAAAACCTAGTATCAAGTCAAACTATTTCAGTCTGAGTTAAATTTGGTACAAATTTGACATCCCGACGACCTGGTCAGATAAATATCGAGTTTAAGTTCAATTAAACTCTGCCTAAATACTTAACAATTATCTTAGATAATTTCATTATTAGTCAAATATTTTTTATAAGCTCGTAATAATTTTTAAATATTTATTACTATTTATCATAATTTTTTTTCAATCATTAATATCGTATTTATAAGAATTAAATACCACATAATTCTTTTATCATTAATATTTATTTAACACTAAATATTAATAAAAATCATAACATAATATTATAATATATTTATAATATATCAAAGTATTTTTAATACCTTAAAATCACATTTATATGATTTTTAAACAGTTAAATTCATTATCCGATAATTGCTATTAATATTAAAATATTAACATTTTCATGATAAAATATCAAAAGTTATAGTTTATAACTTAAAATATTTTTATAACACTTAAATTATTTTTATATGATTTTTAAATCATTAATTCTATTTTTTTATAATTTATTTAATATTAAATAAATTAATTACCATTAATATTAATTAATTGATAAAATTCATCACAAATTATCAAAAGTTATTAAAAATAACTTCAATATTTTCTTATACCATATTATAATTTTTCATGTATTAAAATTATTTTTAAATAATTTATGTAATATTATAATTAAATAAATTAAATACCAATATTATTCTAAAAATATTAAATATTTATGAAATATATTCAGAATAATTAAAAACTAATTTTTAGGCTTTAAAATAATTTTTAGTAATTTATTTTGTATTTTTAATAATTAAAAACTAATTTCCTCTAATTATTCAATAAAATAATTATTTTCAGAAATTATCTATCGCTAAAGGGCCCTATAGCTACGAAACTGTCGCTATAGGTGTTCTTGAGCTGCCCAAAACCTTCATGGCCAGTTAACCGGGTGACTTATTTGACCGGTTCTAAATTCACGATCATATGCTTTTTGGGCTATCTTTTGTTTTAATGTTGTAGTACTAATGTAGTACTACACCATATATTTATCATTATTATAATTCGCAATATTAACAACCAGATCGTTCCCAAGAAAGACGGGACTTTTCGATAAGGATTTCTCCCTATTGGCGGGCAATTAGGTAACCAAACCTCTCATCGACAGAACCTTCTAGACATTGTTAATTATGCAAATAATAATATGAATAACTTGTCATCTCAATTATTGATTTAATAATATATAAAATATTGACAATAATTGAATCAAATAACGTGAGATACAATGCACCAATTACTGTAGCAATAATTAAACAAATCTGAGTGACTTCTCACGTAAGCATCAATAATCAATACCGTGTGCTACTATGCAACCATGCGTATTACTGTACTTTTAACACTGAGTATTTCAACAGTTAACGGTAAAACTTTCGCCGTAATTTTTATAAAAAAGATATTTTTGTCGTTTTCTTATTCCGACAATATATCCGTTGTGGGGTCCACCAATGATTGTGCCGTCGTACGAATATTTTCTGTTAAAACAAATATTTCCCGACCAATCAAAAATAATATAACAACTTGCGTACTTTGCAAAATTTATAAATATTACCCACAACAATAACATTATATCAAATTCACTTCTTAATATTCAAATATGATATTTATAGAAAATTCATCTTTATTCATAAAAGTTGGGGTCTTACATTATAATTAAATAAATTAAATACCAATATTATTCCAAAAATATTAAATATTTATAAAATATATTCAGAATAATTAAAAACTAATTTTCAGGCTTTAAAATAATTTTTAGTAGTTTATTTTGTATTTTTAATACTTAAAAACTAATTTTCTCTAATTATTTAATAAAATAATTATTTTCAGAAATTATCTGTCCCTAAAGGGCCCTATAGCGACGAAACTGTCGCTATAGGTGTTCTTGAGCTGCCTAGAACCTTCATGGCCAGTTAACCGGGTGACTTGTTTGACCGGTTCTAAATTCACGATCATATGCTTTTTGGGCTATCTTTTGTTTTAATGTTGTAGTACTAATGTAGTACTACAACCCTAAACAAGTTCCATGGCCAATACACAATAAATCATAGAGATCTAAGGTCCAGAAAGTCTTGTCAGAGCTGTTCTTCATTTCTGGATTTTCCAGAAATGAAGAACAGTTGTTAGACCTTACTTTGAGCCTTCGAATCTAGGCTTTCCAGGTTTGATTAATGTGATCTTAAGGTTCAATCTTGTAGTACTCATGACAAGGTATAATTATCATGTATTAGAGTAGTAAAACAACATCACAAGCAGTAGATCTAGGCTGGTCAAAGTACCTGTCAGGAACATGTTCTTGAAGATTCTGGGTTTTCCAGAATCTTCATCCGGCAGTCAGTCAACCCTACTTTGACCACCTTTAACTTTGATTCTACAGTTAATCTAGGTGATCGAATAGCATGTACTTGTAATTCGAATACCAGTCTACAACAACAAACCAACAACATGACCAAAATAATAAATCACAGCAATATCTAGCACTTGCAAAATGTTGTCAGACCCTTTCTGGGTTTCTAGGTTGCCCAAAAACCAGATGGTCATGGTCGGTCAACGACCTTTGACTCTTAATAACTGGAGTTCTAGACATGATCTGACCCTGATTCCAGTTCCCGATCAAAGCCCTTACAACATACTACAAGTCTATAACTTTAAACAGAACAAATCATTAACAAGGAAGGACCTACAGCCTCTGACATATGGATGTCAGACAACATTTTAGGGTTCTTAAATCAGTTTTGAAAAATCCATTCTCGAGCATCTGGATGTTATGGATCCAAGTTATTGCAACCCAGATCACTAAGTAACACCCTTATACACTATTCTAAACAACAAACAACATCATCTATCATCATATCATAAGATTTTTAGGTTTAGGGTTTTTATACCTCTTTGATGCTTGATCTTGAATCTGATCCTTGTGATCTGATCTAAGCTTGCTATGGAATGATATTAGCTTGACTTAACCCTCCCTTTCTCTTTCCATTTTCGAAATCTTAGAGAGAGAAAGTTTTGGTTCATATGAAAAAATAAAGTTAGCATTTTCTCTCTCTTTAATCTATATAAATGATATGATTCAATGTATTTGCTGGCAATTGATGGCTGATATTTAACACATGGCTAAGGCTAGGGCTAGGGTGGTTCACCAACTTAAGATCATGGTATGATTTACAAGTTACTTACAAAATAATACAAAAAGGGTACTTTAGTCATTTTGATTTTAGTTTTAATGGCATACATGTCAATTGTCCAAACCCTTAGGGTTTAGGGTTTAACCCTTAGGTTTGCAATTTAATTTCTAAGATTTCCAAATTTCGGTTTTCAAAATAAAAAATTAATATTTCTAAATTATAATTAGGATTTTTTAATTATATTAAAATTTCCCAATCATAATTCAAACTTGCTAATTAGGATTAATATTTCATAATTAAAATTAAAATTACCTAATTATCAATTAGGGTTTCAAATGTACAAATTAAAGTTTTTAATAATTAGGGTTTCTAATTAATAGAATTCTAATTAATCATTTGGGTTATCCCTAATTAGATTTGTAATTAATACTCAAAAGCCTTATACATAGCATTCAAATTCCCAAATTAGGGTTTTTAACTTCCGAATTAAGGTTTCGAATTCCCAAGACTAAAATTAGGATTTCCAGAACTAGTTTTAGGGTTTCTTATAAACCGTAAGAATTTTCTAGCTGAACGTTGATGTTCTTAATAAAATATCAGGGTTTGCCACTGATATAGCTTATCTGGTCAACCCTTGACCCTTAACCACATACTGTACACATATATAATCATATACATAGAACATATACACTTATACCCTTAATCCTGAATAATTCACCGCAAAAATTTTAAATTCACAAAATTCCTTCTCGGAAATCTCAAATCTATTTACTTGTTTTCTGTTTAGGTTTATTATTTAACCTTAATCCATCATTTTAAGATTTTATAAATATCTAAATTCTCGGGTTGTCACATTCACCCCTTCTTCTAAAAATTTCGTCCCCGAAATTTACCTTACACCTTATACCATGCATCATACACCATTCATACACAGCATCACATGCTACCCAATACATTTCTAACAAATGTAAAAAATTTCAATTGTGCTAAGGAGTTATATAGACTATTGTCTGTCATTTTTGCAAAGGTTTTATGGAAATTCATCCGCAAACCGTCATAACTTACGGACATATAGGGGGATTAGCCCGGTATGCCTTGTACTGATCAAGTACTGCTGGTCGGAACCATTTTCCTGTTCCTCTTATCCGCCTTAGGCGCACAAATATTTTTTTACCTCAGTTTTATCGGATTCCGCACCAAAACAATTCGGTTTGGAAAAATTTTCAAAGAACGCTTAGAATTTTATAAACGTTGGTCTAGCCAAATGAAATAGCATAGACTCATATCAATAATTCAATTCAATCGAACTATTTAGGTATAGCCAAATCACGTTGGCAAATTAAAATTTTAAAATTAGTTTGAAAATGACGTCATGATACCGTACTGTATTAACAGCCCGTTTGAGGATGCTGTAATGACCATGAATTTTAAACTCCTAATTTAATTAAATAGGTGGTTTAATTTTTAATGAGTTAGTGTTGTGAGATTATTTAAACCTTATGTGGTTATGTGAATTTATAAATATGATTAAAGGGAGTCACTAATAGTTTATTTAAATTAGTGGACTAACCGTAAGACTTTGATATCAAAGAATTGATAGGATTATTAATAATTAAATATTCAATTTATTTGAATATAGTAACAAGAGTTGAACATGTGGATTAATTTCAATTATGAGTAATTAATTGATAATGTGTTAATTAATAATTATTATGAATAAATAATAATTAATGTGTAAAAGATTAATAATTTATAAAATGATTATATGTTTACTTGATTAATTTGTACAAGCATGAATAGTAAACCTTTATTATATGGTAGTTAACTATATATTTTATATTGTACAAGGTGACGCACTAATATATCTATATATAGACTATATAGTCATGAATTATTTACCTTCATGTGAGTTGTATAATAATATTGTTATATGAAATTAATTGTGTATATATATGTTTTATAACCAAAGTATATCGTATGTGTATAGTATAAATGTCGACGTCGGGATTTTATTTGTCCCTTTTTGTTAACTGTTCTTTTGTGTTCTCATTTTAGGTGAGATTTGTTTGAAAAAATAAGTGAAAAAGGTCCGACATGTATAATGTCGACGATTGGACTGTAAGAGTTACCAGTTGGTTTTTTAACTGGTTGTACCAACACAACCGAGAAAAGGTTTGCACATTGACCCAGTGATGTGACACTGCTAAACGGGTCAGTAAAACCGAGATTCAATTAAGGTCCGGGGACTTGCTTATGCGGAGGGAAGGTGTTAGGCACCCCCCGACATCCGTGTAACCAAGGTGACCGCCTCTTTTTAAGAAACTATTATTTGAATGTGTGTGTGTGTGTGTGGATCAATGTGCTGTTATTTGGAAATAGTGCGAGGCCTCGTTCGAACCTATATACACAGGTTTGAATTTATGGAAAAATTCAGTTTTAAACAAGATATGGAAGTGATGTTTTGTAAAAGAGGTTTTCAAACCCTTATGCTCAATAGTAATTAAGACCTTTTTCTACTTCTATTTTATTCCGTATTCGGCTGGATTGATTTTATTTTACAGATGCGAGGCATTTGTATGAAAATAATGTACAAAAGGTGCTGAAATCCTCGTGGGTATGAAAACCATCTGAGGACATCCAAACATCATAGATAAATTTACAAGCTGCTTACATCTGAAAATATCCATCACGGGAACCGAATTTAGATTCAGTGGACTGAACCTGTGATCACATGATTCCTAGGCTCACATGATGCTGCAATTGATAAAAACGCAGTAAATAGGTATATATATATATATATATATATATATATATATATAAAAGCTATAAATATATATATACAGACATGATCACCAGCCACGAAGCACCTCCATGGGGGATCAAAAATGTAAATAAAGTTGTAAAAGCTATCAACCGCCACGGAGGAAACTCCAGGCGGGACGAAATGTACAGAAAGTAATAAAAACGGTCAACCACCACGAAGTAAACTCCAGGTGAGACGAAATATATATATATATATATATATATATATATATATATATATATATATATATAAAAGTATGTAAACGCACCGGATATAAAATCCAGGCTCATTGGATAATATCCAACAACAGTTCATATATATAAGTATATATATACGAAAGCATTTAAACACACCAGACATAAGTCTAGGCTCATCGAACAGAGTTCGACCATAGTTAATATATATATATATATATATATATATATATATATATATATATATATATATATATATATATATGCCGATGTCGGAATTTTTAATTGTCCCTTTCCGTTACTTGTTCTTTGGTGTTCTCATTTTAGGTGAGATTTGTTTGAAAAAACAAGTGAAAAAGGTCCGACATGTATAATGTCGACGATTGGACTATAAGAGTCGCTAGTTGGTTTTTTAAATGGTTGTACCAACACAACCAAGAAAAGGTTTGCACATTGACCTAGTGATGTAACACTGCTAAACGGGTCGGTGAAACCGAGATTCATTTGGGTCCGGGGACTTGGTTATGCGGAGGGAAGGTGTTAGGCACCCCCTGACATCCGTATTACCACGGTGACCGCCTCTTTTCAAGAAACTGTTATCTGAATGTGTGTGTGTGGGTCAATATGCTGTTATTTGGAAGTAGTGCGAGGCCTCGTTCGCACCTATATACATAAGGTTTGAATTTTATGTAAAAATTCAATTTTAAGCAAGATATGGCAGTGATGTATTATAAAAGAGGTTTTTCAAACCCTGATGCTCAATAGTAATTGAGACCTTTTACACTCCCCTTTTATTAAGTGCTCGGCTTGATTGATTTTATTTGACAGATGCGAAGCATCCGTACGAAAATACTTTACAAAAAGGTGCTGAATTCCTCGTGGGTATGAAAACCATCTGAGGGAATCCAAACATCACAGATATAATTTACAAGCTGCTTACAGCTAAAAATGTCCATCACGGGAACCAAATCTAGATCTAATGGCTTGAATATGTGATCACATGATTTCTAGGCTCACATGATGTCGTAATTGATATAAACGCAGTAAGCATGTATATATATAAAAGCTGTAAATATATATATACAGACATGATCACGAACCACGAAGTACCTCCATGGGGGATCAAAAATATAAATAAAGTTGTAAAACCTATCAACCACCACGGAGTAAACTCCAGGCGGGAAGAAATGTACAGAAAACTGTAAAAACGATCAACCACCACGAAGTAAACTCCAAGTGGGACGAAATGTACAGAAAGCTGTAAAAACGGTCAACCAGCACGAAGTAAACTTCAGGTGGGACGAACTGTAAATATATATATATATATATATATATATATATATATATATATATATATATATATATATATATATATTAAAGCAGGTAAACGTTGCGGATGTAAAATCCAAGCTCATCGAACAGAGTTCGACCACAGATATATATATATATATATATATATATATATATATATATATATATATATATATATATATATATATATATATAGGAAAGCAAATAAACGCTCCAGATCGAAGTCTAGGCTCAATCGAGGCATAACTCGATAATGTTAGTATATATATATATATATATATATATATATATATATATATATATATATATATATATGATGAAATAAATATATATATATATACTGACAAAAGAAACCACGGACACGACTCTCAACGTGTAGAAGGGTGTGTGCAAAGATGAAGAGAAGGACTCTAAAGTGTGTGAGAAGGCTTACAGTGGGCTGCCAAAGAAGACTTCAATATCTTTAGAGTGGATAAACACAGACTTTTGTAGGTACAAAAGGGCTATATATGAGCTCACAGGTGTTTAAAAGGGGAAAGTACACTGCCTGGGATGAGTGCAGAGCAAATTGGGCAGGGCTTCCTCGCCGTTTTCTCTTGGAAAATCAGCACCCCAAGCCCCATATTTATAGAGGGGGGAGCCACAGGTCCACCCGTGGCACCTAGTAGCAGGTGTACCTGCGGCTGCCCGGGATACCCCGGGCAGTGTGGGTCCCGCCGTGTCGAAGTACGTACGCGTTGTTCGCTCGGTCGCTCATAACTTTCAATCTGGGAGTCCGATGGACGCGTGCCATATCATCCCGGAAAGCTCTTTCCGAGAGCTACACAATGACATATGATTTGACCTTTTTTGATTCCAGGAAGATGGGTCCATGATCAAAATGTCATTCTCGGGTGTCCGTCAGGCAATCCGTTTAGCCGTTTTGCGTAGTTTGCACTCGGAAGTTAAGATATCGCTCTTGTGGGACTTCCTTTGAAATATTTTGAGTTGAAATGAGTTGATTTGATGTGAGTTGAAGTTAAGTTGGCAAAATGACCATTTTGCCCCTCCTGGGGTTATCTCTGGTTTTTGCGCAGTTATAGCAGTCTTTTCTCAGGATTAAATCTGAGGTTGGTTTGCAGACTTTGACTATCCTCAGGGTCATCTTTGAGGTTGGCTTGACCTCCTGGGCTATCTCCAGGCTTTGATCTTGATCCCCCGGGGCTATCTCCGGGGTTGAAACTGACTTTCCCGGGATTATCTCCGGGGTTGGAACCTGATTTTTCGGGGCTATCTTCGGGGTTGGAAACTGGATCTCCCGGGTTGATCTTCGGGGTTTGAAGTTGATGTCGTAGTCCTCCAGGGTTATCTTTGGAGTGTGAAAAAGATGCTTTTGCCCTCCTGCATGGTTAGTAACAAGGGAAAAAAATTTCGAGTGTCTACAGATGCCCCTCTTTATCATGTTCATACAATGCAATGGAATGGACATGATAAAGATTAGTAGACACTTGAAACATGACAAGGTATTTTAATGATGCAAATCGCAATGTAGTGAATGTTTATGATGAATGTGACAATATTTTCACAAATCGCAGTTCGTAAATCGCACATCGCATTTCGCACTTCGCTTTTCGCTTTTGGCCAAATCGCACATCACAATTCGCACATCGCATATCGCATCGTAAATCGCATATCGCAAATTGCATATCGCATATCGTATATCGCATATCGCAAATCACATATCGCATGTCGCATATCGCATATCGCATATCGCATATCGCATATCGCATATCGCATATCGCATATCGCATATCGCATATCGCATATCGCAAAATCGTAAATCGCAATGTAATGAATGTTATGATGAATGTTAAAATGTATTCGCTAATCGCTTTACCTTTACCGATCATCGCTGATGCATATGCTGGTGTTGACTCCAATGGTTTGGCATTTAATCGCTGATGCTTGTTTGATGAAGATATGTTGAGATGTTTTCCACATCTCTGATGGGGATGACGTTCTGAAAATCACCAGACTCTCCCGACGTATTTGCAGGTAGTTTACAATGGTGCCTACCCTACTGATCGCCAAAATTTTTTGGTTCCCACTCGAATGGTGATATACGAGGCTTTTATCGCTGAACTGTATTGATGTTGCTCTGGATGCCAATGGTTTAGAATACCAGATCTTCTAATACCTTCGTTGAAGTTATATTCCACGGATTACTTCACTAGATTTCGCCTGATGTTACGCTCACCCTTTTTGAGGTGATTTAGAATTTCCTTTCACTGTTGGGGGCAGGTGCCCCATTTCCTTGACCGTTTGATTCGCAACCTGGTTGAACTGATGACTTGAATGCCGCTGACATCGCTAGAGGGTGAAACTCGCTATTTTGCTACCCAAATTTGAATTTCGTTGTAGAGGTCTCGATTTTTGAGAATTTTTCCCTTCTTTCGTTGGGGCACGCTTATATCGCCATGATTTCTTTTAGGAGTTCTCCCCCTTATTTTGATGAGAGGCTTATCCCGCCTTAAACTCCTTTCATTACTTGGAATCGCAAAATGCCCCAGTCCTTTCGCATGTTCTTGCTGGGGATTCATATGAGAAACTCTCTTTGTTGACCAAGTCGCTATTGAATAATATCTGAATCGCCATTGAGATGATGATAAACCATGATGATGGCGCTGACTGGTGCATTTTCCACTTTAGGATGGTTGATAAATGCCCCAGTGTCGAGTTGTTGTTGCTTCCAAGATTGCCCCCAATCTTGTCGTAAGGGATCCAATATTCGGTTGTCGCCAGTTTTGAAATTGCCCCAGCCTTGCTTGTTGTCTGGGGTAGTTGCCTGGACAGATGAGCTGATTAGACGTCTAGATCGCGAGAAGCTTTTGTCTCTGTACCATATGGTGAACATGTAGTGGATGTGGGATTTAATATTGACAGCTCTTTCTGGTAGAAATGTCGCTTTGGTTGAGAGAGATGAGGCTCTAACTCATAGGGATACCGGTGTTGTTGAGCGAGATGAGGCTATATTTGCCCGAGATGTCACTATTACAGATAGCACTGCAGTGAGGTCTCATTCCATTGGTATCATCACAGAGATAAGCACATGTATTGATGAGCATCGCGTCACCATGTAGATGACTGTGGAAATTTTAGGTCGCTTTGTTATCATAGGGCAGAAGTTTACAGCGTTACACCCTTCTTCTGAGAGGGATGCCATGTTGAATTCGATTGTGTGCATATACATTGATTTATTGCAGGGCTTGGATTTTCCTGCACAGACTAGCTTAGCCATTTTTGTCATGTATAGTACACATTGTATATATCAAACAACATTATATATGGCAAGGAAATATATGTTGATTCACTTCCCTTTTAGTTGTGCCTCGCTACTTGCTTGATGTTTGCTTGTTTCTCCAGGACCTTGTGATCTGGATGTATTCTGAACTCCTCCTTGATGGATGGACAGTGAGATGTCTCAGGATTTTTAGAATGGATCGTCGATCTGTGTGTATTCCCTACCATCTTTGGTGTCTTGGGACTGATTTTTGTATGTGGTTATGGATAGGAGTATGTTTGTTTTTGTTTTTTTGTGGTGAGACCGGACCATAAAGATGGCTGCCTACACTCCCGTTTATTGGGGAGATCAGGTCGACGTAGTTTGCCCATGTACAGGGCGGATTGCAGATGAAAAGTTTTAATCCCATGAGCAGATTAGACTGCGGGGAAGAGAAAGTTTGATCCTAGGTTGAGGATAAACTGAAGGTATGAGAAGTTTGATCCCATGTATGGGTAGCCAAACTACAAACATAAGAGGTTCAATTCGCAGTGGGATGACTAAAGTGGTATGATCGTAGTGAAGCCAGGCTGCTGGCTTGAAAGGATGTTTCCCTAAGGGGCAAAGTGTGGAAGAGTTGTATGTGGTAAAGGGTTAAAGAACCGGAATGACTGGTAATCTGATGATCCAAAACTAGGATATTTGCTTGATGGTAACCTCAGACATAGTACCGTTTCACGGTGTCTGAATTGATGAGTTACGAAAATTCATTGCCGTCCATTTCCTGTAATCTGAAAGCACCTCCTGTTAATACCTCCTTGACAATAAACGGGCCTTCCCAGTTCGGGGAGAATTTTCCTTTTGACTGAGCTTGGTTGTCAATGATCTTTTTTCGAAATCAAGTCGTGTTGTTTGAACTGCCGTAGTCGGACTTTTCTGTTGTAGGATCTTCTTTACAAGTAGAGGGTCGCTCATGTGTGGGCCACATACTTTCCCATGGATTTCATCCATAGCCTCTGAGCTTGGTCCTCGTCCAGACATCTGAGAAGACCTCGTTCTGCATCTCTTTTCATATAGTGCATCTCCGTTCAAGTAGGATTTTATAACAAGTTGATGGATCCGTCTTTTCTTAATCGGGCTCGCCTCAGCGGGTGTAGATCCATCTCGTAAGTACTTCTTGATGTGTTGATACTAAGGATGTTGGGTGGGAGGTAGGTCATCCAATACTTTTCAATGGAATTCCCATAGGCTGGAGCTTTTTGTTGCGCAAATGTGAGGGTTGACATGTCTTCCTTGTCATGGATGTTGATCAAGGAGGCCAAGGTTGCTAGTGCGCCTGCAAAGTCATTCCTATTACGAGTAATGTGTAGAAAGGAGATTTCTTCAAACTCTAAGACCATATGTAGAACTTGCTGATGGTAAGGCAGCAAATGTAGAACCTGTTGAAGAGTTTTTTTTTTTTTTTTTTCTTTTTTTTTCTTTTTTTTTCTTTTTTCTTTTTTCTTTTTTTTTCTTTTTTCTTTTTTTTATACATTAGATTGTGGAAAAGAGTCCTATGGCTCACTGATAGGTAACTCCGGCATTGATGAGGCCGAATAACAATCGTCCGTAGCAAAAGGTTCCCCAAGGAGTTATGAAAATAATTTTCTTACGATCTTCCTCAGCAACCACGATTTGATGGTACCTCGCAAAGAAATCAGCAAAGGAGTACATATCGTATCGATCTGTATTGTCAACAAGTATGTGGATGAATGGCACGGGAAAGCTATCTTTGAGGCAAGCTTTATTCAAATCTCTGTAATCCACACAAACTCGCACATTCCTTCCCGGTTTCGGAACGGGGACTATGTTGGATAGCCATTCAGGGTATCTTGACACCATGATGATGCCGGTTTGAAATTGTTTCATAATTTCTTCTTTAATTTTTAACTTCCACTCAGGTTTTAATCGCCTGAGCTTCTGCTTGAGTGGCTTGAATCCCTCTTTGATGGGAAGGCGATGAATGATAATGTCCGTGTATAAACTGACCATGTCTTCGTGAGACCATGCAAACACATCCTGGAATAGAGTCAATAGAGTAACCATGTTATTCCGTCGGTTTGGGGTAAGGTCTGAACCAATCTGGATTAACTTAGGGTTTTCTAAGGTTTCGAGATTGAAAGGAGTGGTTTGATCAAGGTTGGGTTTGGGTTTGTCTTTGACCCATTCTTGAATTTCTGGAGGCACCTCAATGTCATATGGTATATCCACCAAGGTTGAATTCATCTCTACATCAAAGGTACAATCCTTGTGGAGAAGAGGCACCGTATCAGCAAGCACAGGCACATCTAAATTCAGAGTCCTGAAACAAAATATGCTTTCACCTAGTATATATGAAATGTGTTGATCATACATAGTGTTAGCATATACTGGCAAAATAAACCGCTAATACTGTACAGAAAAGTAAGTAGTTATTATATCTACAGGGCAGAAAGAGTTTCTGCCCTCTTTACCCTTGACGACCAATGCAAGGAATGCTGTTCCAATTGGCAAGAGCAAATTCCGGGTGAACCGCAGTGATAGAGGGATTATCATCATCTTCCCTGTCCCGAATGATAGCCATTATGTCTGGGCAATCATTGTCTGGGGTGTATCTGTTGGTATGCTCATTATGAACGATGATGCGTATGTCGGACATCATCCTGATGACGTCTTGCTTGATTCTTCGTTCCTCTTCCTCCACTGCGAGATCTGGAACAAAGATTTCTTTCTCTTTCACCAGTACCGGCTTGGGAAATAACATTGCCATTATATTGGCTGGCACCTTTACGGGAGGTTGTGCGGACTCGGAGCTTGAAGGCGAAGCTAAACGCCGCACGTTTGAAGCTACAGGAATCTGCTGATGCTTATAAGGATTCCTGTGACTAGAGCTGGCAGAATAACGTAGTCCAGCTGTCCCAATTTGCTGGGTTAAATGAATAGGGTATTTGACACCCTGACAATCTTTACCCAACCCTTGTCCCGATTTATGACCCAACGACATCATTTCTTGTGTGGCTGACATTACCTCGACAGAAATATGGGGTTCGGGCAGTGGCGTTCCAATAGCATGGTATTCGGTATTGCTTATTTCCAAAGAATAAAAACTAATTGGCTTAACATCCTTATTGGCATTGATGAGCGGCATGTCCCCATGCTGAGGAATCTCTGGTTCAGCGTTGACTGTGACCAGACTATTGTTGATGATGTATTTCAACTGTTGGTGAAGAGTGGAGGGGACTGCCCTTGCCATGTGAATCCATGGTCGTCCCAAGAGCAGGTTATATCCCGAATCTATTTTGAGCACATGGAAGGATACGCAGAATGTATGAGGACCAATCTCAATTGGGAGCTCAACAACTCCGACCGAGTTACGGCGGGCTCCATCTAAAGCTTTGATGATGGTATGGCTACTCCGAATTCGATTGGGATTGATATTCATCTTCACCAAGGTATCATATGGGTAGATATTTAGAGAGGAACCTCCATCTATTAAAACTCCCGCCACCATATATCCGGAGGATAAGATCGTAATGTGCAATGATTTGCAATGACTGGTCCCATTGGGCGGTATATCATCATCAGTGAAGGATATCACATTGTTGTTGAAAATGTGATCAACTAGATATTGAAACTTTTCCGTATCAACTAATGTCGGTAAATATGCTTCTTCTAAAACCTTTAGTAAGACCTTCAGGTGAGTCTCGAAAGTCAAGACCAAGTCCAAGATTGATATCTATTGTGGAGCTTCTTTCAAGCTTAAAACCACTTTGGCTTCGTTATGACCCATAGTGCGGAGGAAATTTTCAATCTTCTCAATGGGTACTTTCCCCTTAGACTTGATGACAGGCTTTATTACCCGTTGGGAAAGATACAGTGGATTTTCCTTCGACACTGCATCAGTTGTATGTGAGGTGGATCCTTCACCTTCTCCATAATTCCACGAAACTGCACGCAAGCTAACAATAGGATATTGTGCTCTGCACGACAAGTTGATTGGCTCGGGAGCGGCCATTTTCAAAGGATTGTTGATTCCCTTGAGTTGAATTACTAGCATGACAAGTGTTTTGTTAACCCCATCACTTTCAGTGGATATGACTGCTACTACACTCTTCCACTTAGTAGGACACGAATCCTCACTTGCCCGTAACACAGTGTCGTTATCTGCCAGACGCAGTACGCCACTGTCGATTAAATTTTAAATAAGGTGGCGGAGTGCCCAGCATTCTTCTGTGCTGTGACCGCGAGATTGAGAATGATATTGACATATTCCCTCAAAGTTATATCCTCCTAAACAGGGATTGATTGGAGGTAGAAGGGAACTAATCCTTCCTTCATTGATTAACATATGAAGGATTTCCTCCATAGGTTGGCCCAAATATGTGAATTCCCTTTTGTTGGCAAAATCCCGACGGGCCTTAGCATTCGCTATCTTCGTCACTTTGTCTTCCAGCATTTCATTTTCTGAAAGTGAAGAGGGAATATTCATGACAATAGGTAGGAGACTGGCATGCTCCTGGCTAATTAGCTGACGAGTCACTTGATGCTGATAAGTCACCAGTTTCGCCAATTGCTCAATTTGTTTACAAAGAGCTTTCATCTTTCGTTCCATTGTGAATTGGAACTTGGCATAATTCCCATCTATCATCACCATCTTTGGGGGTCTGGGAGGATTCACAACTGAAATTGGAACTCTGTCCACTGCTCCAATTAATCATGTTGACCTCTTCTTCCTTGTGTTGAGGAAGAGGGTTGTCTTGAACGTGAGGTTGATCGAGTTTGGTGACCACGATTTCCCCGTTGTCTATCAGGTCTTGGATTTTATGTTTCAAGGCCCAACAATCCCGAGTATCATGTCCAGGTGCCCCGGCATAATAAGCACATTTCTGAGCAGCATTAAAACCCTGACCATTAGGGCTGTCTAGTGGAAGAAGATGCGTGATTTTCTTCTGTGTTGTTAGAAGATTGAGAATGTTCTCGAGGGTGTCCCCTAAGGGTGTGAATACTCGAGGTCGTTTGACTTCTCCACCTTTTGATACTGGAGGGTTTGAAGACTGTGCTTGAAAGGGAGTGTAATTTCTCCTCTGGATAGGCATGTTTTGACTACCTTTTTGACCCTGTAGTATCAGGGAAACATCCTCTTCTTTCTTTTTATGGACCCTCCGGGGGTTGTTCCCATAATTTCCAGATTGGATGTGATCAGCAACCTCTTTGAGTGCAGCTAGGTCTTGAATCTTTCCGAATTTCAATCCCATTTCAGCCATCTCCCCATGTTTGACCATTTTAGAAAATGGTTTGCCGATGCCAGTTAAAACTCTTTCATAGAAAGGTGCTTCTTATATGTCTATGAAAGTCATGACCATCTCTAGTTCTGTCATGGAAGGACTAACTTGGGCAGCCAGACGTCTCCACCTCTGAGGATACTCTCTAAAAGACTCATTAGACTAATTCTTGATCTTGGTAATTTGATACCGATCAGGAGCCATTTGAGATTGAAAGTTGTATTGGGTGAGGAAAGCGTGTGCTAGCTCTTCCCAACTATGGATCTTTGAATTGTCTAATCTTGTGTACCACGGACGGGCTTCTCCAGTTAGACTTTTTTGGAACAGTTGCATTCTGAGTTTTTCATCCTCTGTATAAGATCCCAGTTCTCCAATAAACACCTTTAGATATGTGTAAGGATCTCCTAACCCGTCATATTTTTCAAAGTCAGGAGTCTTAAACTTTTCTGGATAATGAATACCAGGGAAAATGCACAAATCAGCATATGAAACACTCCCGTGTGTTCCAATTCCTTTGATAGTGCGAAGGGTCTCTTCCATTTGGAGGACTTTCTTTTTGATGTCACCAGTGTCTGGGTCTCCAGTGGGATGGGCAGCATCATGAGTTTTGTTGGTCGGATCCAACTGCAGTTCAGGTATTGTAACGACCTGGGTTCCTCCTTGTGTGGAGGATTCAGCATGTACGGGTATTTTCTGACCCTGCATAGACTGGTGTAATTCTTTTAGTAGAATAACCAAATCTGTAATCTGTTTGCTTAATCCGTCGAATTCTTTGCTAGAAACTGGATTAAGTTCAGTCTAGTCGGATGACGACATGATTGACTGTAGGCCTGTTGCCTTTTTGGACTTTAAACGGGTGATAGGTCTGATTGATTCCTTGCAAAAGACTTGCATAGTTTAGTCTTTAGGGAAGTTGTATGTGTACTCATTTCTTCATATTTCTCATTACATGGAGATAGATATGGAAGATAGTTACAAGTAATTGTGCTTTACAAGTAATTTGGAATGATTCCTCCGTTTTGGGTTTATCAGAGGCTGACCTATCTTAGGTTACTCTCGCGGCTTTTTGGCATGAAGGTTCCCAAATCATCGCAATCTACTTGACGGGAAGTTAATCCAGTCTTTCAACTGGAGCGAATTGGGTGGTGCCTTTCCTGAGCCTCGGAGAATTAGTCTTCTCACGAGTCCAGTAATCAAACACCGACGGGATAGCCTCCTGGTGGAGGGACCACACAACATACATTCACATACATCGCATCTCACCGTATGACATGATGACATGTGCGAAGCATTAATATCACAAGTAGTTATGGTGCGAAGCACTAATATCACAAGCAGTTTATAGTGCGAAGCACTAAGATCACATGCAGTTTATAGTGCGAAGCACTAAGTAAGGAAATGCATTCGTACACATTCATCATAAAAATGTAAATGCAACATCCACACACAAGCAGATAACAATTTTGAAAAATTTGTAATAGCGGCTTAAGTCCTCTTACTGGAGTCCCCAGCAGAATCCCCACATGTCGACGTCGGGATTTTTAATTGTCCCTTTCCGTTACTTGTTCTTTGGTGTTCTCATTTTAGGTGAGATTTGTTTGAAAAAATAAGTGAAAAAGGTCCGACATGTATAATGTCGACGATTGGACTATAAGAGTCGCCAGTTGGTTTTTTAAATGGTTGTACCAACACAATCGAGAAAAGGTTTGCACATTAACCCAGTGATGTAACACTGCTAAACGGGTCGGTGAAACCGAGATTCATTTGGGTCTAGAGACTTGGTTATGCGGAGGGAAGGTGTTAGGCACCCCCCGACATCCGTGTTACCACGGTGACCGCCTCTTTTCAAGAAACTGTTATCTGAATGTGTGTGTGTGGGTCAATATGCTATTATTTGGAAGTAGTGCGAGGCCTCGTTTGCACCTATATACACAGGGTTTGAATTTTATGTAAAAATTTAATTTTAAGCAAGATATGGCAGTGATGTTTTATAAAAGAGGTTTTTCAAACCCTAATGCTCAATAGTAATTGAGACCTTTTACACTCCCTTTTATTAAGTGCTCGGCTTGATTGATTTTATTTGACAGATGCGAAGCATCCGTACGAAAATACTTTACAAAAAGGTGCTGAATTCCTCGTGGGTATGAAAACCATCTGAGGGAATCCAAACATCATATATATAATTTACAAGCTGCTTACAGCTGAAAATGTCCATCACGGGAACCGAATCTAGATCCAATGGCTTGAATCTGTGATCACATGATTCCTAGGCTCGCATGATGCCGCAATTGATATAAACGCAGTAAGCAGGTATATATATAAAAGCTGTAAATATATATATACAGACATTATCACCAACCACGAAGTACCTCCATGGGGGATCAGAAATATAAATAAAGTTGTAAAAGCTATCAACCACCACGGAGGAAACTCCAGGCGGGACGAAATGTACAGAAAGCTGTAAAAACGATCAACCACCATGAAGTAAACTCCAGGAGGGACGAAATGTATAGAAAGCTGTAAAAAGGTCAACCACCACGAAGTAAACTTCAGGTGGGACGAACTGTAAATATATATATATATATATATATATATATATATATATACTTATATATATTAACTGTGGTCGAACTCTGTTCGATGAGCCTGAATTTTACATCCGGTGCGTTTATATGCTATATATATATATATATATATATATATATATATATATATATATATATATATATATATTAAAGCAGGTAAACGTTCCGGATGTAAAATCCAGGCTCATCGAACAGAGTTCGACCACAGATAATATATATAAGTATATATATATTAAAGCAGGTAAACACTCCAAACCGAAGTCTAGGCTCATCGAACAGAGTTCGACACGCAGTTCATATATATATATATATATATATATATATATATATATATTTATATATATATTGACTAACATTATCGAGTTATGCCTCGATTGAGCCTAAACTTCGGTCTGGAGCGTTTATTGACTAACATTATCGAGTTATGCCTCGATTGAGCCTAGACTTCGGTCTGGAGCGTTTATTTGCTTTCCTATATATATATATATATATATATATATATATATATACAGACTGAAATGAAACCACGGACCGAAGTCCGGGCAAAAGAAATCAACACGACTCTCAACGTGTAGAAGGGTGTGTACAAAGATGAAGAGAAGGACTCTAAAGTGTGTGAGAAGGCTTACAGTGGGCTGCCAAAGAAGACTTCTATATCTTTAGAGTGGGTAAACATAGACTTTTGTAGGTACAAAAGGGCTATATATGAACTCACAAGTGTTTAAAAGGGGAAAGTACACTGCCTGGGATGAGTGTAGAGCAAATTGGGTAGGGCTTCCTCGCCATTTTCTCTTAGAAAATCAACACCCCAAGCCCCATATTTATAGAGGGGGGAGCCGCAGGTCTTCTTGCGGCACCTAGTAGCAGGTGTACCTGCGGCTGCCCGGGGTACCCCGGGCAGTGTGGGTCCCGCCGTGTCGAAGTACGTACGCGTTGTTCGCTAGGTCGCTCATAACTTTCAATCCGGGAGTCCGATGGATGCGTGCCATTTCATTCCGGAAAGCTCTTTCCGAGAGCTACACAATAACATATGATTTGAGCTTATTTGATTCCAGGAAGATGGGTCCATGACCTAAATGGCATTCCCAGGTGTCCGTCAGGCAATCCGTTTAGCTGTTTTGCGTAGTTTATGCTCGAAAGTTAAGATATCGCTCTTGTGGGACTTCCTTTGAAGTATTTTGAGTTGAATTGAGTTGATTTGATGTGAGTTGAAGTTGAGTTGGCAAAATGACTATTTTGCCCCTCCCGGGTTATCTCTGGTTTTTGCACAGTTGTAGTAGTCTTTTCTCAGGGTTATCTCGGAGGTTGGCTTGCAGACTTTGACTATCCTCAGGGTCATCTCTGAGGTTGGCTTGACCTCCTGGGGCTATCTCCAGGCTTTGATCTTGATCCCCCGGGGTTATCTCCGCGGTTGAAACTGACTTCCCTGGGATTATCTCCGAGGTTGGAACCTGATTTCCCGGGGCTATCTCTAGGGTTGGAAACTGGATCTCCCGGGGTGATCTTCGGGGTTTGAAGTTGATGTCGTAGTCCTCCAGGGTTATCTTTGGAGTGTAAAAAAGACGCTTTTGCCCTCCTGCATGGTTAGTAACAGGAGAAGAAAATTTTGAGTGTCTATAATATATATATATATATATATATATATATATATATATATATATACAGACTGAAATAAAACCACAGATTGAAGTTCGGAAAACACACACAACACGACTCTCAAAGTGAAGAACAGTGTGTGCAAAGATAAAGAGAAAGGCTTTAAAGTGTGTGAGAAGGCTTACAGTGGACTGCCAAAGAAGACTTCTATATCTTTAAAGTAGATAAACACTGGCTTCTGCCGGTACAAAAGTAGCTATATGTGAGCTCACAAGTGTTTAAAATGAGAAAGCACTCAATTTAGGGTGAGTAAAGAGAAATTGGGCAAGGTTTCCTCGCCGTTCTTTCTTTCAAAATGGCCACCCCAAGCCCTCTATTTATAGAGGGTGGACCTGCGGCTGGGCCACAGGTGTACTAGAGGCTACCCGGGTTGCCCTGGGTTTTGCGGGTCGCATTGTCTCGTAGTACGTGTACTCAGGCAATGTAATGTCCGCTCGAACTTTCAAAATTACAATTCGGGCATCCGACTGAGGTATATAGGACCTATTTCGGACCGTCGTTGTCAAGAGTTACGCAATGACATGGGATTAGAGGTTGTACGAAGTCATGAAGATGGGACGATGCCCTCCGATCTTCAGCTTCAAATTCTATCCGTTATCTTGCGTAATAGTCACTCGGGATTGATTATCCTTGCCTCTTGTGGGACGTTGTTGTGTAGAAATATGATGTTGAGACGACGTGATGTGGCGTTGCATTGGCGAGATGATGATGTTGCCCCTCACCGGGGTTATCGCCAGTTTGGGCTGATAAAGCAGACGATGCTCAGGGCTTCGCTGAGATTGGACTACTGTAATTGTTGAAGGTCCTCAGTGTCATCTTTGAGGTGTGCCTGTCCTCCCGGTGTTATCTCCGGGTTGGTACTGAGTATCTCGTTGTGAGCGCCGAGATTGAAGCTGATTGTATTTGAAACAATCATTTCCGGGGTTATCTCCGGAACTGCATTCCTTGGGGTTATCGCCAAGGTTGGTAGCTATTCCCATGGTTGGGACTGAGACTGGATACCTCGGGGTTATCTCTGAGATTAATCGGTCTTTTTTAGTGTGTGTTTCGGTATTGGATCTACAGGCGTCGGGGTTATCTACGAGGTTAGAATTGTTACTCTCGATATGTGTTCCGGGGTTGATGCCGAACTTTCGGTAGTATCCGAAATGGATGTGAGCTGTCTTTCAGGGTTTCCTCTTGAAAGACGAATTTGTGCTCCTTCAATGTTAGTGATAGGTGTACAAAAAATTTTGAGTGTCTACAGATGCCCCTCTTTATCATATTCATGCAATGCGATGCATGGATAGGATAAAAAATCCTAGACACTTGAAATGCAACAAGATAAATATAATGCATAGGATGCATGTGTATGGGGTTGTTGCCCAACATGCTGGGGATGATTGCTGGCTCCCTATTGCTTCAAATGGGGATTGACAATGATGACCAGATTGGATATATGATCCAAATCTTTAAGGATGTTGACGTTGGGGTTATCACCAAAATCCTTAATCCTTGATACAGACTTGATTCCAAAGAAGTGCCTCTTATGTGTAAGAGATCTGTGGGGATAAATCTTTGTCTATTTGAGGATGTGTATAACATATTCCATCATCAATCTTCTTTGATGATATTCTCCTGGTTTGTATCGTCAGGACATGTCAGTGTTTTGTTGGATTTACTGCCAACAACAAATGTTGTCAGGGTTGCCTGACCTTCGTTAACGTATACTTCACCGACATGTGAAACAACGAATGAAATCCCTGTGGGGTAGACTGTCAAGGCTGCTTGACC